>JAJOZX010000809.1:87500-240000 GCA_023014485.1 Bathynomus jamesi | reverse complement strand
TAAGCTATGGAATTCTTGGTATGAAAACGTGTCTGTAGCTCCACTTAACCTGAACATTACTGTATTATTTCTAATTATTTGTATATATTTCTAGCCTTACTATGTGAACTGCCATTGTAAAGGGTGTCCCAGAAGTCTTGGAGGGGTTTTATTTGGCTATAACTTTTTTGTTTGGGGATCAAATGAAAAAAGGTTCATAACACTTGAAAACATATTTATTGCGATTTTAATTACAAATTTAATATCTGGTGAAAATCTTCATTTTGATTGCGTAAATCTAAAATCGCATTAGCGTACGTTATCCGACTCTGATGATCTTGTGGTTTAATTTCTTGAGCAATTTGAATTTTGTACGGGTAAAGATTGATATCCTCTCGTAAAATTCGATGTAAGGAACTTCTTGAAATGCTTAATTCTTGGGTGCGTCGTCGAACTGATGTGGATTTTCCTCAACGCTTTCACGAACCATCTCAACCAGCGTTGGACTTCGGCTTGTCCGAAGACGCCCAGTCCGTGGTTCGTATCCCTGACCCTTTCCCTTACGAAATTTAGCGACGTACCGTCGAATAGCTCGATCAAAAGGAGCAGAACGTGTGTTGAATTTTAATCGAAAAGCTCTTTGAGTGGTAACGATGGAAGAGTTGTTTGTCAAATAAAGTTCCACAATAGCCACTCTTTGTTGCACTGTCCAGGATTCAATTTTCATTAATCGCAGCAAGGGTACTTTAATTGAAAAATAAAAATAAATAAATTAATCAAAAAAGAAAAAAATTATAGCCAAATAAAACTCCTCCAAGACTTCTGGACACCCTTTATTAATAATATTTGTCATATGGACTATAGTCTGGCAATAAACCTTTTCATTTTCATTCATTTCTCTCTCTCTCTCTCTCTCTCTCTCTCTCTCTCTCTCTCTCTCTCTATCTGTCTTTCATGCGCATGCGCAGATTCGATTCGACTATCGTAGAAATTCTAAGTGTTGTATTGCATTTGGATATATATATGTGTGTGTGTGTGTTGTGTGTATTTAGGGGGTCGCGCATCGACCTTGAAAATTTCAATTTTGGAAATTTGGCCAAATTGACAATTTTTTACTGAATAAAGATAAATCATCAAATGACCATATTTTCTGAATCCTCTCAGTGAAAGAAATCCTCTCAGATACTTACCAAGTTGATCGGACAAGTGGTTTAGAAGTTACACTCACCTAGAAATAACATTAAAATTTAAAATACCATATTTGTCCCCCGTTATGGACGTAATCATAGCATCAGTAGCTGGCGCATCCTAAAATCCCAATTACACACACACGCTATGTCTATGACCAATATTTTTACTAATCACAGTTTGCTTTTTACAGATCAACTGTGTCAATTGATTCTTGTTTGATAAGTCTAGACTTTAGAACAATGGTTAAACTGTTAACAACCAGGAGTGGGAAGACTATGAAAGTTACTTATTCTGGAAAAGAGAAAGCAGCAACAACAGCACCACCTTCTCTAAGGTCAGCCACGGACGTCTTCTTAATTGGTCAGCCATCTTCCTCGATCGGTGGTGCCAAATTGCCAACCACCCATCAAGTTCTCCAGTACTTCTTCTATGCCAAGCAGAAACTACTGACAGGAAGGCCGCCGTAAAAGACACGGTGGCCAATGTTATGGCATTTTGGAACATGGCACGTATAAAGACGATCACAAGGCGTAACTGCGAAAGAAAACTGGAGTTACTGTGGAAAGAGTGGCTGGCGCTCGCTGCAGAAGAGCAAGATGAGAGACAGTGACGCGGGAAAAGGCAGGGAGTTTTCAGAAAATCTGAACAAGCTCTGGGACATCGGAGCTCCCGATGCTATTGAAGAGATACAGAAAAGTCGACTGCTCTCAGACAACAACAAACAAGAAGATATTAAATTTTATGAGGATCAACGGGGCCTGCGCCAGGCAACAATGAGTGGGAATGATAAAGTGTTCGTTGTCAAGAGAAAACGGCAACTCTCAAGACAACAATCTCGTGATGAGCCAGGCACCTCAAAAACGAAATTAGGAACCGAAGCTGAGAGCGACGATGAATCTATAGAAAGCAGATCATCGAGCAACTCCGAATCACAGCTAGAACCACCATACCGACAGCCGAGAGAATCAACTGTATCAATCAGCCTTCCTCACCGCATCCTCAATGCACCGGCTGTTATTGAAGTGGCTGATCGCTTCCGGATGTCCAATAATCAGGTGTGTATATATCAGTAATGATCTTTCCTTGACAAAGATATAATAGACGTAACGACGGAAAATTTAGTGATTATTTTGTCACATAAAAATCATACGCATCCTTGTCAATTTCCTTTCAATTTCGCACATAGGTGGCAAGTGTCGTGGCGGCAGTCCTACGTTCGGCAGATCCGCCCGCAGATCTGGACAAATTCAGTATCTCGAAGGACACGTCTCGCCGTGGAAGAGTGGCACATCGTTGTGAAGTGTCGACAGCTGTGCAGAAATTCTTCGTATCTCCGAGGCATGCTGTCGTCCACTGGGACGGTAAAGTAATCAAGGTCAGTTTTGCCCTCACCGTGGACGACAGTGAATTAACATGTTCCAGTGACGACAGTGGATTGACATATTCCAGTGGACGATAATGGATTGGCATGTATGACATACGTTTCAGGACTCTCTTGGATCATTGGAGCACCGCCAGGCGATTCTCATCTCCGGAGCTCCCCAATGCACAGAAGGAAAGTTGCTGGCCGTTCCGACTGTTGTTGACGGCACCGGTCTGTCCCAGGCCCAGGCGACCTTTCGTGCTCTCAAAGACTGGGGATGCGAGACCAACGTCATTGGACTGTGCTTCGACACAACTTTCTCCAATACGGGGAGGGTGCAGGGTGCGGTGGTCCGGCTGGAGAACATGCTTGGTAAACCGCTCTTACAGCTGGGCTGTCGCCATCACGTTATGGAGCTCATCGTGGGGGCAGTGGTCATCACCGCGTTTGGAAGAACCACAGCACCAACTGAACCTTTGTTCCAGTATCTGAGGAGAAGGTGAATTTCAAGTCTAAGGCGCATTTGTTTTCTCCAATGATTTTTTGCCTTCAGAGCAATTGAGATATCAGCGTCCTTCTACTAATGATGTTAATAGCAGTCGAAAAGGGAAACTTCAGTCGTTTTCATGCAATATTTTCATAACTCCCCTTTCAGGTGGGACAAGCTCGACCTCTCGACTTATCGCGAACTGGAGATCGAGCATTTGGCGGAGGTGACGTGGCTGATGGAGCTCCGAGATGAGGCAGTCAAGTTCCTCGGCACCGCTTCTGGTCTTGTCAGAGAAGACTACCGAGAAGTGGCGGAGATTACACTCCTGGTACTCGGGGCCCAGCCACGTCGTGGCACACACTTCATGCGCACAGGAGCCTACCATCATGCGAGGTGGATGGCCAAGGTTGGTATTTTGAATTAGAAGTTAAATATTGTATTGCCTTCTGCAAACAGCCATTTGAAGTCCCTACCAGAAAAAAATAAGATAAATAATTTACCATTAAACAAACTTATATGGAGTGGTATCGGTATTTATACATCACAGTGCGTATTCGTTTCAGATCATCTACTAAACGAAGCTCCTGATGTTCAGCGGTCAGCTGGAGTTCGACGACGAGCTGGTACAGAAACTTCAGAGAGTGGTACTATTTACTGCACTCCTCTACGCACCTGCCTGGCAGGCGGCTCCTGTCGCAGCTGATGCCCCGCTGAATGACCTTGTGTTGTACCAGCTTCTTCTGCAGTACAGGGCTGTGGATCGCGAGATTGCAGAGGCTTCACTGGCAGTGATCAGGCGGCACTTGTGGTATCTGAGGCCTCAGACCGTCGTTTTCGCCCTCTGCAGTGACAAAGTGGAAGACACTGTGAAGCACGATATGGCAAAGAAGCTGTGCCGCCTCGCTGTGCCCGAGGACTTCACGTATGACAACGTCTCGGTTGATGACACGACGCGCCTTCCGGACCTGATCGATGAGTCATCGTGGTTCGTGTTCACAGGCCTGCAGGTGTGCGCGTCTACGTGGCTCACTCTGCCGGTGAATAAGTGGGATCAAGATAAGAACTACTGTGATCTGAAGAATGTCATCTCGCATCTGAAAGTTACCAACGACGTGGCAGAGAGAGGGATAAAACTGATAGAAGATTACGCGAACTCTGTCACAAAAGACGAGTCACAGCTGCAGGGTCTTCTTCAGCTCGTGGAAAAGAGCCGGAAAGAACTCGGTGACTTCAAGAAGTCGTCACTTGCCAAGATGACGTAGCGCAGAGGGAAAGGGAGTTAGCAGAGAGAGTACATGGCGCACGCCTTAAGATGACGTGTGTTCTAACCACGATTCATACAGTTTTTGAACCTAGTTAGGGGCACCGGAGTAAGTGCCTTTAGTGATATCGGTAAACCGTTTTAATACAAAATACATTTGATCTTTCCTTATTCGTTTTATCTTATCCTAAAAAGCAGACAATGGCAGACAGCATATGGAGGTACGGGGACAAATACGGTATTTTAAATTTTAATGCTATCTCAAGGTGAGTATAATTTCTAAACCACTTGTCCTATCAACTTGGTAAGTATCTGAGAGGATTTCTTTCACTGAGAGGATTCAGAAAATATGGTCATTTGATGATTTATCTTTAGTCAGTAAAAAATTTTCAATTTTGCCAAATTTCCAAAATTGAAATATTCAAGGTCGATGCGCGACCCCTAAATATTGATCGATTTTGGTAAAAATGGTGTCAGTGTACTTCCACTGAACCAAATCATGGGAAAAACTTTGACCAGCTATAATTTTAAAAAAAAAGTGGAAAGTGATCCACCCTACTCTGCATGTGAAATGTTAACTTTTTAATTTTCAAAAAATCTGCGGTGTTTAAACGGGTACTGATAAACACACGCCCATAAAGGTATATGAGGTGTGGAGGTTTCAGAAGCTCCCCAACCTTTTCACACCATATATAAGCACTTTTTTGAAGGATAAGGTAAAAGCATCAGGGTACCCGCGAGGAGTTGAGACCGAAAATGAAAAATCGGCGTATATTCAGCGCTACCGTGATCGTGAAGGGATACAACTTGACCGGTCCCAAATTGTAAAGAACCCTGGCAAGCGCTTTAGTGCAAAGTTGTGCCTAAATAGTCTTTGGGGACAATTTGTCAGAATGCAAGGAAGGGGAACGTCCATCCAGCCCAAAGTTATAACGAGGTGTAGGATTATGCCAACACTCCCGATAAAGAGGCCATAGAGATCGTGAATGTGGGTAATACGTACATAATAAGGTACAACAGGAACAAATTGGCTACAGATACATCACGTGTTACAAACATACCTGTAGCCGGCTTCACCACAGCGTATGCTCGCATCAAACTTTAGGGTCTACTGCATTCTCTGGGGCGGAGGATTCTGTACGCAGACACAGATAGTGTGATATTCACGGAGAAGGAAAGTGATTACATGCCACCTATTGGGAATTCCTCGGAGAACTGACTGATGAGATTAAGGATGAATAGGGAGATAGTGCCTACGCTGATTCTTTTTTTCAACACGTCCAAAAACTGATGAGGTGCAAGTGAGGGTGGAGGAAGAAACGAGATATATCGTAAAACCTAAAGGCATCACACTTAACCAGGCGAACCAGCGGATTATTAAATTTGATTCGTTGAAGGAGCTAGTGAGCTTAGAAGATGAGGGTGACCAGCCACCCCAACTGACTGTAGTATCTTTCAGGAAGATACTCACATGTCACATTTAACCCTTTCAGCCCTGAATTTTTTGTAGGGTTAAGTTATGAATGCGTGTATTTGAAACGTTAGCAATTGGCATCTTCAGTCCTTAAAGGGTTAATGGCAAGTCATCCAAAAACAAGCTTTTTCCGAACGGGGTCCCTCAAGGCTCTGTTCTCTCACCAACACTCTTCAACTTATACATGCATGACATTCCAACACCCATAGATAACAGGCTTACATTATCATCATATGCAGATGACATCACTCTAACATCCACCCACAACAACATTGACACCGCTACAAATAACCTACAAACATACATAAACAGTATACAAGACTGGCTCACGCACAATAGACTCAAAGTAGCGCCCACAAAATCAACCATCACCTTGCTTACAAGCAACACAAAAGAACACCAGGTAATTCTACAGCTTACACTAAACAACATCAACATTCCACACACTCACAGGACCAAAATACTTGGGGTCACATACAACACATCATTATCTTTTGCAAATCACATTCAGGATATTAAAAACAAATGTACGTCAAGACTTAACACGCTTAGGGTACTAACAGGCACAAACTTTGGACACCAGCAGGAAACAACATCACTCATATACAAACAATATATTCGCTCAGTTATGGACTATGCTAGCCCATGCTGGGCACCCATTATCTCAAAGACACATAAACACCTTACAGACAATACAAAACAACGCACTTCGTATCATTACAGGATGCACTCAAACAACACCAATAGAACACCTGCACACAGAAACAAAAATACTGAAAGTTAGGGAACATTTAGACATGAGGGGAACACAATTCATGGCAGCAGCGACAACTAACCCACAACACCCTTGCCACTACATGTACAATCACGCACCGACACCTCGCACCATTAAGGTAACACCAGAGAGACATTATAACCAAATACTCCATTCCATACCACGCCCCACAGACATCACACAGTACAGAAAACACATACACACACACCTAACCCACAAAGCACTGACACGACTCGGTCCGAATGCGGTCCTAGGTGCGAAGCCGCCACCCATTAACAGGTCAGAGATCAGCCTGAGCAGATCGGATCGAGTTAACTTAGCACGATTCCGATGTGGACATCACCCCAACTTACTAACATATAAACACAGACTAGACAACTCCATAGACGACACCTGCCACCTGTGCCACGACACACCACAAACAATTGAACACATTATGACAGACTGTACCGCTCTAGCACAACAATGAACACAACACAACATCACTAGTGCGCTGAACCTCTGGTCCACTCCGAAGAGGGCGATCGGTTACCTGCGTGCCGCCGGCTTGCTCGATCAGGGTGGGCTGATCGGCTAAACAACAACAACTGACTGTAGTGACTCACAATTTTCGAGCACAGAAGCTGGGGGGCGTGAAGGAGCTTAGGGGGACGAAAGTGTGTCGTAACACATATAGGAAACGCTACCAGGTGCGTGGCACTACGATACCGAACCCTTTGGGGACCATAGCCTTTGAATGTTTTGTTATATATATATATAATATATATATATTTGTGTGTGTGTGTGTGTGTGTGTAATTACTTGTTGACCGTATATTTTTTATTTATTACGTGTATTTGAATATATGCCGTGAATTAGAGACTATTTACTTGTTGACAATGTGTTTATTTATTTAAAATAAATTATGTTTGAATTAGTGTTTCATTTTCGCCTTTGTGTGTGTGTGTGTGTGTGTGTGTGTGTGTGTGTGTGTGTGTGTGTGCAGTAAAAAAGCTGAGCACCGCCCACTGTATGCCCAATCAAAGGGGTCATGTGACTCGGCCACTCTTTGGTCATATCTCTGCCCTGCGTCCACAGTTGACCTCAACCGTGTGTTTATAGGGTATATTTAAGTAATTAAAATTAAAAATAAAATAATAGAAAATATAGGAGAGTGATCAATCGTCAAAATATAAAGTTAAATGCAAACGAAATTGAGGGAGTCTTACCAGGTTGTTATTATCGGGGTAAGGGGACTAATTGAACAGAGGGTTGGGAATGATTGGTTGTTAGAAGGGGTCCATATTAGGAGGGTTGGAGCCAGACGGAGTGATGGTGGATTTCTTCTCAGTGGTAAGATATGACGGTTTTCATGTGTATATATATATATATATATATATATATATATATATATATATATATATTCAAGTTTATATATAAGTGTGTATTTGTGCGTACATACTGTATATTAAACGTGTATATAGATTTCTCCTGTACTATTATTATTTTTTATGCTTATATATAAGTGTGTAGACGCCCGTACATATATTGAACGAAAGCGTATATAGATTTCCACTGGACTATTATTATTTATGATTGTGTATATATATATATATATATATATATATATATATACAACTGCAAAGAACACGCAGTATAAATAACGTAAAGAACGACGCTTGTATAGGAGATATTCCGCGCAAGACGAGAGAGAGAGAACGAAACAAATGAAAAAATGAGGTAACCACCCGGGAATCGAACCCGGGATCTTCCGATTCCCGGGTGGTTACCTCATTTTTTCATTTGTTTCGTTCTCTCTCTCTCGTCTTGCGCAGAATATCTCCTATACAAGCGTCGTTCTTTACGTTATTTATACTGCGTGTTCTTTGCAGTTGAATGTATATAATGTTACGGCATGCGGGAGGTGCCCCCTTGGGGCATTGGTTTCTGCAAGTATGTACAAGAATTACGGCATTCGGAAGAGTGAGGCCCATGGTGTAATGGTATCGCATCTGACCGGCAATCGGAAGATCCCGGGTTCGATTCCCGGGTGGTTACCTCATTTTTTCATTTGTTTCGTTCTCTCTCTCTCGTCTTGCGCGGAATATCTCCTATACAAGCGTCGTTCTTTACGATATATATATATATATATATATATATATATATATATATATATATATGTGTGTGTATTTTTTGCTGTATAGAATTCTCCTGTTCCTATTATTTTCGATTGAATATTTACCTCCTATATATTTTGAATAAATGTATGTTAAATTATTTCCATGTTAAATAATTCGACTAAATAAACAGAATGATATAGTTGTGTTTTATTATTCAATAAACGATATTAATTGAAACAAGTGCTTTACTGGGTATATATATATATATATATATATATATATATATATATATATATATATATATATATATATATACGATATTAAACGACAGAAATAACTGGGATGATGGGAATATATAAACGATGCATGTGTGCTTCAATATATATATATATATATATATATATATATATATATATATATATATATATATACAATACGCCAAATGGCTGGTTACGCCTTTTAAGTCAGATTAAGCCTTCAAAGCCAATAACGCTTTCTAAGCCAGATTATGCCTTCGAAGCCAATAACGCCTTCTCAGCCAAATTAAGCCAACTGGCTGATTAAGACTTCTAAGCCAGCTGAGGCTGCAAGAACTTTAGTATGCGATGAGATATGCCAGCGAAAACATCTTCTCTTCTCCTCTCTCCTCTCACTTAGGTTACCTTCCTAGGTTAGGGAACCCCTTTTGGTGGGAAGTAATACTCTCGGACCAACCCCCTCTCCCCCTTCATGTAGCTTGGGGTCTAAACAACTTCCCCCTTACTTGCATACCCACTCCCTCTTGGATGCTGACCCCCTCCCCCATGGGTGCCAACTCCTCTCCCCACCATGGTGCCAAGCCCTCTACCCCTTTCCAACATTTGATCAACATTGCAATTGATTTGATTTGGACTCTAATATTTTGAGAGCATACTACTGAGAGTATTGCCAAACCGCTGTACTTACTATGGAGGAAATCACTCGACACAGGACAAATTCCACTCCCGTTAAAGAACGCGAACATTGCACCCCTATTTAAGGTGGTAACAGAACAATGCCCAAGAATTATATCGGCCAGTGGCTCTCACATCACACCTTTAAAGTGCTTTGAACGTATAATTAGAGGCAAAACTACATACTACCTACAAGAAAAAGACATACAACCCAAATCAACATGGCTTCAGGGCTGGAAGATCATGTCTATCACAGCTATTAAACCACCAGGAGAAAATATTGGAAACACTGTGTCGAGGACAAAACATAGATGTAATATATACAGACTTTGCTAAAGCCTTCGATAAATGTGACCATGGAATCATAGCACACAAACTTAAGAATACAGGAATTACTGGAAAGCTAGGAAGATGGGTATTTAATTTCTTGACGCAAAAAACACAAAGAGCAGTGGTAAACGGAGTTAAATCGGAAGTCTCGGAAGTTGTGAGCTCTGTCCCACAAGCGACAGTATTAGCTCCCTTGCTGTTCATAATAATGATTGCAGATATTGATGCAGATATTAGGGACAGTATTGTATCATGTTTCGCAGATGACACACAAAGATATGTAAGGAAATATTGAATAAAGATGACATAAGAAAATTACAAAACGACATTGAAACATTATTCCAGTGAGCAAAAGACAACAATATGAAGTTCAACGAAGAAAAATTCCAACTTCTAAGCAGAGCTGGGCATTTGCGGCATATTTTGCGGTACTGCGGTACTTGCGGTACCACCGCACTACCACCCCGGGCCCCCATAACGCAGTACCGCAAAGGATCGCTGAAAGTACCGCAGTACCGCTACCGCATTCAAATTTCCGCGTACCGGTTTGGTACCGGTTTGGTAGTGCAGCAGTACCGCAGTACCGCAATATGCCGCAAGTGCCCAGCTCTGCTTCTAAGATATGGTAATAACAAGGAGCTGCAGAATAAAAGGTGCAAAACTCTGAAAGACAAACAGATAACACCAAATCTACAAGTCAGGGAACTTGGAGTAATAATGTCGTCGGATACAGAATTCAGAGAGCACTACAACTTAAAATTACAACGGCTAGAAAAATAATGGGAATCATCGGGAGGAGCTTTCGCAGCAGAAAAGCAAGCATCATGCTTAAATTATGGAAGAGCCTAGGCCTATCAATAATTGAGTATTGCTCAGTACTCACAAGCCCCTACAGAAAATGAGACATTGCGAACATTGAAGCTATACAAAGGACTTTTACGTCTAAGATAGAAGAAACGGAAGGTGAAGACTACTGGTCTCGACTACAATCCCTGAAACTCTACTCTCTCGAAAGAAGGCGCGCGCGGTACACAATGATATACTGTATATATGGAAAATACTTGAGGGCTTTGTCCCTAAACTTAGAAATGAAATAGAAACAAATTGAAATGAGAGAAGAGGCAAATTTTGTACAGTCCCAGCTGCTGTGGGACAGGGGGCCGTGAAAACGAGGATGGAAAATACCCCTCAGAATACGAGGCCCAAAGCTTTTCAGTGCCCTACCGAAAGAAGTAAGGAATCTCCAGCACACCGACCTGAATAACTTCAAGAACCAGCTGAAAAGATTCCTGTGAAAAATCCCTGACCAGCCATGCGTGGCTGGCTACGAGGGCAGGAGGAGATCAGACAGAAATTCCCTCCTTCACTAAATCCAGCAAATGAGGCTGGATACTGCAGAAGGGTCGACCGTAGGTCAATCCCGAATAGGGTGGAGTAAAAATATTAAACCGTCGTGTCTCACTCATGATTTGGTGTATTTACCCACTAGAAGATCTAAAAAGATAATATTTTCTTTTTTAGGACCCTCCACCCGCCGCATTTTTGCCGAAAACAAAATGGCG
This sequence comes from Bathynomus jamesi, assembly GCA_023014485.1. Lineage (NCBI taxonomy): Eukaryota > Metazoa > Arthropoda > Malacostraca > Isopoda > Cirolanidae > Bathynomus > Bathynomus jamesi. The sequence continues at coordinate 228,544 of JAJOZX010000809.1, read as the reverse complement.
GAAAGTCATATTTTGAAAGACCCCTAGTATAATATCTATCGGTTTTTGAGAGAAGATATCGCGTTATATTGTGCGTTATTTGGTTATAACTATGATAACGAGTAAATATATTCACACAACACACGCGATACTTAGTAATCACCAACTTCTCAAGAACACACAGACGCTTATCTAAACATCAATCTCACTCGAGGTCAGTGACATCTTGCATATGGCTACTTTGGTGGATTTGGGTATTATTACCGAAAAAGATAGTGACTTTTTAATTGATCGAAGTAAGGTGAGAAGAGAGAAACAAATTGAGAAAAACATTACAAGTTGAAGCTGTACAAAGTTATAGTGACGTTAAAGCTTTATATTTTGATGGAAGAAAAGACAAGACGTTGGTAAAGACAAATAAAGATGGTAAATGGTACCAGGATATAATTGCTGAAGAACATTATGTATTATTGAGTGAGCCTGGTGGAGAATACCTTTACCATTTGAGCCCCAAATCTGGAAAAGCAAGTGATGTATCTGAATCATTGTTCGCTTACTTGAATGAAGTGACACTAGACCAGAATCTCCAGGTGATAGGGTGCGACAGTACGAATGTCAACACTGGGTCTAACGGTGGTATAATCCATTTCATCGAGCAGAAGCTGAACCGACCATTGCAATGGAGCATTTGTATGTTGCATACAAATGAACTTCCTTTAAGACATCCGTTTGAGCGATACGACGGGAAAACAACTGGGCCAAGATCATTCAGTGGATCTATTGGTAATGCTCTCAAGACTTGCCATGAGATGCCTGTAGTAAAGTTCTCCCCAATTAAGGATGGGGCCGATAGCATTCCAGTTCTCACAGATGAGCTCATAGAAGATTTAAGTAGTGATCAACAACACATGTTCAGAATAATTGGGGCCATAAGAGAAGGATATGTTGACGGAAGCCTAGAGAAACTCAAGCCTGGTCCCCTTAACAACTGTAGATGGTTAACTCTAGCTAACAGACTATGTCGTTATTATGTCTCCCAAAAGAATCCCTCCAGGGAGCTACGTAGCCTTGGTCTGTTCATAGTAACAAACTATGGTCCTAACTGATTCAATATAAAATTTAAGCCGTATCTGCCTGGTGGACCCAAACATATCTTTGATGCGATAAAAAGGTTCAACCTGTTACCCAAAGATATACAAAAAGTTGTCCAACCTTATATATCACGGAATGCCTATTTTGCTCACTCAGAAAATATTCTTCTATCAATTCTTCTATCAATGCTGTCGTGGTTCGTTTTTTGTGGTGTGAAAGGAGTCGAAATTCACACGCGTTTATGTGCTCAGTATGGGAATAATGCGTTACCACGGCGAAGTGTGTACGAATGGATTCAAATGTTCAAGGAAGGTCGGACATGTGTGACAGATGCTCAGCGCTCAGGACGACCGTCAACATCAACCAGTGGTGACAAGCAGGAAGAAGCCAGAGCCATTATTTTCGATGACAGAAGATTAACAATAAAAGAAATTGCATCTTCATTAGACATCAGTCAAGGGTCAGCCTATTCGATAGTTCATGACATTCTTGGCTTTCACAAGGTTTGTGCAAGATGGGTGCCCAAACAGTTGACAGAAGAGCACAAGCGTAACCGTATGGACGTCTACTCTCGTCTTTTGGCGCGGTATCATAATGAAGGTGAAAACTTTTTGGAGTGCATTATCACTGGAGATGAAACCTGGATCCATCACTATGAACCAGAAAACAAATGACAGAGCATGCAATGGAAGCATCCAACATCTCCCGTTGCAAGGAAGCTCAAAGAGCAGCCGTCAGCAGGTAAAGTTATGCTAACACTGTTTTGGGATACACGAGGCCCTATCCTTGAACATTATCTAGAGCGTGGAACTACAGTAACAAGTGCATCGTATTCTGACACGCTTCGGAATAAGTTAAAGCAAGCAATTCGCACAAAACGGAGAGGGAGCTTGTCGGAAGGTTTTATTCTGTTACACGACAATGCGCGCCCTCATACCGCTGGACAGACTAGAAAATTCCTTCAAGAACTTAAATTTGAAGTTCTCGACCATCCAGCCTACAGTCCAGACCTGGCACCTTCAGATTTTTACCTGTTTGGACCACAAAAAGACGCTTTGAGAGGTCAGCGATTCCAAGGCGATGATGACCTGAAAGAGGCGGTGCATGACTGGCTACGCACACAGCCAAAAACATTCTTTTGTGATGGCATTAGGAAGCTTGTAGATCGTTGGACTAAGTGTATTGAGAAACAGGGAGACTAAGTTGAGAAGTGTTGTGTTTATAATCTATCAGATGTGAAAATAAAATTGTGAAAATAAAAAGTGCGGATACTTATTGAATTACCCTCGTGTGTGTGTGTATATATATATATATATATATATATATATATATATATAATATACAGTATATTGAAGGGTTTGTTCTTGGGGAATCACAACTTAGTGAGGAATAAGAGGACAAGGTGGTGGTACGTGTTTATTAATCAGACGTTTCGGAAAATTCAATTTCCATCATCAGTGCTAAAAAATTTAAAATGTAAAAAAGTGAACAAATATGATGAATAAATTTTTTTTTACAAAATATTTATGTAGTCGCATGATAATAATTTTAAATTAAAAAGGTATATAAAATGTAGAAAGGTAAGGCAACGGTTAAAATATACAAAGGTTAAAAGGTGAAACGAATACTGAAAACAAATCTTACCGGGCTATTATACGGGGGTTAATCTGATTGTATAAAGGTTGGGAATGGTTGAGTGTTGAAGGATCCATATTAGAATTGTTCAAAAGCCAAATAGTTATAGCAGTTTTCTTTTGCAGTGATGAGTCAGAAGAATTATCTAGCAGCAGTATGTTTAAATTGAAAGCAGAACTATAGTCGTTGGGAGTTGGTTTCATACTAAGGATATACTGTATATGGGGATTCGAAGGTGCGGAGGTCGGTTGGTTGGTATTAGAGATGGAACCCGGTTTTAAAAAACTGGTTTTTAACGGGTGATGAAAATTTTAATCATCACCGAAACCGACGAGAAGAACCGGTTTTCACATTTTTGCGCGTCTCCGATCACTTTGGTCCATTTTCTATGAAACAAACATTTCCAAACGTTTACAAAGCATAGTAATTACGTTTTGCATCGTTTCGTATCGTTTTTTGTTTGTTTATAAGTGTAAATAATTGATGCTTCAATCTTGAATGTTATGTGGATGATTGCACATTGATCAGTTAAGATTCTAAGATTTAATACTCCATCATGTCAAAGAAATCAAATGCTTGGTATCATTTCACTCGTAAGAATAAAGAAGAAGCAGAGTGTATGACATGTCACAAAGTTTTAAAGTGTTGTGGAGGTTCTACTTCAAGTTTATCATATTCATGGCAACATATTCATGGCATAAACATCGACCAGATTAATCAGCCATTGAAGAAACAAAGAACGGTGGAAGCGTTTGTGCAAAAAAAGTCCATAGAAGAGGAAATTTCGAAACTTGCGTGTGTAGATGGACTGAATTTCCAATCAATTGCTAAAAATGAATTCATTCAAGAAAGCCTAAGAAAGATAAAATACGACAAGCCTCATCCAACTTCCCATAATGGTGTCAGAAAAATGGTGCTTAGTTTTTATAAGAAAAAGAAACATGAATTGGTCAACTACTTCAAGAATCAGGTGAGACAAGGAATCCGCTATTCATTAACTATGGATGAGTATACATCTTTGCAAAACCAAAGATATATATTAATATTAATGTTCATGATGAAAATCAAAATTGGTCTCTTGGTCTCATGAAAATAAATGGTTCTCTCGATAGCACCAAAACTATTGCAATCGTTAGGAAAAGATTGGAAGACTTTGGCTTGGACCTAGATAAGCATATCGTGGGTTGCACCACCGACGGTGCCTCAGTAATGGTCAAATTTGGAAGAGAAATAGTACCTGATCACCAGCAATGCATTGCACATGCTATACATCTCGCGGTTTCGGATATCTTGTATTCAAAAACTGCTGAAAATTCAGTTGAAGGGGAAAGTGACCCTACCCCTGAAGATGAAGCCGTCGAAGAAGATGAACACTCTGCACATGAGTTAAGCGAAGATGAGTGTGAAATTTTATGCACTGATACAATTTTTTAGTCCGACATAGATGACGTAATTGTTCTTCCAAAACTTCGAGAAGATTACTTAAAAGTAATAAATAAGGTGAGAAAAATCTGCCGCATATTTCGAAAGTCTCTTTTGAAAAATGAGAGATTGCAGGATTTTGTCAAAGATGAATTTAATAGAAAGGAAATGAAGCTTATCCTTGACTGTAGAACGAGGTGAAACAGTCTTTTGGCCATGATAGAAAGATTTTTGAAACTCAAAAATTGCATTCCAAAGGCCCTCAGAGTGATACGCTCAACAGAGACGATTTCAGATGAAGAATGGAATGCTCTAAAGAGCCTCTTTGACACGCTTCGTCCACTGGAAATTGTTTTGAAGGGACTCTGTTCCGAAGATGCAAATTTGCTCAAAGCTGAATCTTCCATGAAGTTCATTTTGGATCAATTTGAAAGCAAAAACAATCCTTTAGCTTTTGAGCTACGTCAGTGTCTCATTGATCGCTACTTCATCGAGAAGACAAAAAGAAGCTGTCGCCTTGCTGAGTTTTCTCAACAATTCGGAGGTCTTGAAAAATGAATCATCAGCACCGTTCCTCTTTCCTTCAAGACAAGCACTTAAGAAGTATGCGGATCATACATTTTAAAGACTTTTTCCAGAAGCTTGCCAGATTTCAGAAACAGACGACCAAGTCCAATCAATTGCTTCGAAACTCGAAGATTCACAATGCAGCTCAGGTCATGAAGTAAATGATGACGATCAACTTATGAACGATCTGTATGGGCTTGTGAGTACTGAGCAATACTCAATTATTGATAGGACTAGGCTCTTCCATAATTTGAGCATGATGTTTGCTTTTCTGCTGCGAAAGCTCCTCCTGATGATTCCCATTATTTTTCTAGCCGTTGTAATTTTAACGTTGTAGTGCTCTCTGAATTCTGTATCCGACGACATTATTACTCCAAGTTCCCTGACTTGTAGATTTGGTGTTATCTGTTTGTCTTTCAGAGTTTTGCACCTTTTATTCTGCAGCTCCTTGTTATTACCATATCTTAGAAGTTGGAATTTTTCTTCGTTGAACTTCATATTGTTGTCTTCTGCCCACTGGAATAATGTTTCAATGTCGTTTTGTAATTTTCTTGTCATCTTTGTTCAATATTTCCTTACATATCTTTGTGTCATCTACGAAACATGATACAATACTGTCCCTAATATCTGCATCAATATCTGCAATCATTATTATGAACAGCAAGGGAGCTAATACTGTCGCTTGTGGGACAGAGCTCACAACTTCAGAGACTTCCGATTTAACTCCGTTTGCCACTGCTCTTTGTGTTTTTTGCGTCAAGAAATTAAATACCCAGCTTCCTAGCTTTCTAGTAATTCCTGTATTCTTAAGTTTGTGGCTATGATTCCATGGTCACATTTATCGAAGGCTTTAGCAAAGTCTGTATATATTACAGCTATGTTTTGTCCTCGACACAATGTTTCCAATATTTTCTCCTGGTGATCTAGTAGCTGTGATAGACATGATCTTCCAGCCCTGAAGCCAGGTTGATTTGGGTTGTATAAGTCTTTTTCTTGTAGGTAGTATGTAGTTTTGCCTCTAATTATACGTTCAAAGCACTTTAAAGGTGTGATGTGAGAGCCACTGGCCGATAATTCTTGGGCATTGTTCTGTTATTGTTCGCGTTCTTTAAGGGAAGTGGAATTTGTCCTGTGTCGAGTGATTTCCTCCATAGTAAGTATAGCGGTTTGGTAATACTCTCGTTACATTCTTCAGAAACGTGGCACTCCATGTGTCTGGCCCTGGCGCTGAATTGTCTCGCATCTGTGATAAAGCCTTAATTACATCTCCTTCCGTGAACTCGAAGTCCATTAATAGGTTTGTGCCGGAATTTGTTCTTCGTTGATTTGTATCTATGTCGAAAAATTCGTCTGGGCTTTCCATTTCCATCTCGGACTTAGGGGTGCTAAACGCAGAGTTAAATTGTTCCCTAAGCAGTTCGCTTATTTTTTTCGGGTCATTTGTGTATTTGTCCTCCCCGTCTATCAACGGACCAATACTCTTCTTACACTATATTTTCCTTTTCACAAACGTGTAGAAGTATTTTCGTTATTTTTTGTTTTCTTGTTTTCCTCCTCGTTTGTCTTATGTATGAATGTTTGCTTTAGGTCAATTTCTATTTCGTCAAGTTTCCTTTCTAGTTTGAGTCTCTTTGCATCAGTTCTGCATCTGTGGAGGTGTTTTACAGTTTGTCTTCGTTGCCTGAATAGTGTCCTGATTTTCTTGTCGAAACTTGCTATGTTTTTTTTTCTGTCTCTCTGGAATATGTTTCAGTATTATAGGTTTGGTTTCAGTCTCTATTATACATAGTATTTCTTGTGGAGTCTTCTCGTGAAGTAGCAATTCCGAATTTACTTCCTTTAAATCTTTATTTACGTTTTCCCAATTTACTTTCTCTGAATTTATGTTTAAGCCTTCAAATATTCCTTCTGACTCTCTAAGATGCGTTTTCGGACCTCTGGGTGCTAACTTCAATTGTATATCGATGAGGTTATGGTCGGAGAACTTTGCGTGAGTTACTTTTTTATTTAGTATTATCTCGTTGTTATTTGTCAAAATTAAATCCAGAACGTTTTCTTTTCTTGTGGTTTTCCTGGGTAAGCGTGTAATGTTCCATAATATCAATAGCATTGTTGCTTGGGTTCTATCATCTTTTGTAATGTTGCCATGAAACTTCTCGACATATATAACTTCGTCATTTTTCTTCCATGTTATGAATGGGAAATTAAAATCTCCGAAAATGAGAATATTTGTTGCTGGAGTTTCGAGTAATTTATTATGTTTTTTAGTTCATTTGTAGCAAATTGGAATTCACTTTTTTGTGGTGTTTGGTGGTCTGTAGATGTTCGTAATGGTTAGGTTCAGTTCTTTTACTTCTAATATAATAACTTCGATTGTGCTGCTTGATTTGTTTACCTTCACTTCACGTGTGTATGTGTTTTTCACGTTGATGCAACACCCTCCTCCTCCTCTAGCCACTCTATCTGCTCTGTGTATGTTGTAGTCCAGCAATGCTATTTCAGTGTCCTCGATGCAATTTTCCCAACCTTTTTCGCATTTATGTGTGTTTCCGTTAGCTAAATTCTGTAAGTATTGTAATTTGCAGCCTGCATGGTCCGTGTAGAGGCCTTGAATATTTGTGTATAAAACATTTATCGGGTTTTTAATTTCAGTGTTCAGTTTTCCTATATACTGGTCGTTTTCAGGTCGATTTCGGTTCCTGTTTGGTGTTATTGGTTGGGCCGCTGCATTTGGGAGAATTGGGGTTGCGGCCCTTGATACCACTGTGGTTGTTGTATTATCGGTGGGTGGTGTTGGATAGAGGGTTGATGTATGTAATGGTGTGGTGAATATATCTGCGGAGTCCTGTCCTTTCTTGTTACCAGGGCAAGCTGTTTTTATCGTTCTCATTTCCTTTAAAAAATTTGTTTCCTTGCTCTTGTTGTCACTTCTAATTCGGATAAGGTCTGTTCTTTCCCGTTCTCTTCTTTGAGTACCTATGTGAAAATATGGGCACTCTACATATATTTAGGCATTTCCTCTCTGTCAGTGACTGTCTGCAAATAGGAGGGTGGAAAAACTGGTAGTTTTGTCCATATTTGTATCTTCCATTCCTCATCATATCGAAGCATTTTCTTGGATGACTGTACCTTAGTTTGGTCCATATATGCACGACCCTGTTTTATAGTATTCGCATATGGCCCGTCGTTTCATCTCCTTACGAGTCCTATGTGATTCGATTGCTTTCTTCTGTTCCGCCACCACTTCTTCCCTACTCGGTGTTTTTTTTGTATTCGGCGAGTTTTCATTAGTGTTCCTGGTATCTTTCTCTTTCTCTTTCTCTTCACGTTCTTGGTATCCCTCTCTTTCTCTTTATGTTCTTGGTATCCCTCTCTTTCTCTTTTGTGTTCCTGTTATACCCCTCTTTGGCAGGGGGTATTTCATCCTCTGAGGCTACTTTTGCATCTTCCTGTAGTGTGTTTTCCTGTATTGTGTTGTCATGCACCTCATGTTCGGTTGTGTCGGCATTATCTGGTGTTTCCTGATCGTCTGTCGGTAAACATGTATTGCTCATTTGCATTGCTCTTTGCATTATATTCTTATTTTTTTCCATGAACTTGATGCACAGAAAGCCATAAAAGGCCTATGATTTTGTTATTTATTCTGTTTATCATTTTCATGTCTTTTTGACCTAGATCCATGCATTCGTAATGTTTGAATGTATTGCAGAGCATACATTTTAAGCCTGTGGTTTGGTCTGCTTCACTTCTGCAGTCGCAGATCTGGAGCGCGGCGCATTCCATGAGGCATAATCCAACTTTATTTAACTTTCTGAGTTTGCAGCAATTAACACATTTCTTCGTATTTTTTCCCATTCTTCCCTTTATTTATTTTACTTATTTATTTATTTTCTTCTTTTTTTCTTCTTCCTTTCGGCTTCTCAAATTCTCAAATTTCGGCTGCGTAAAACTTACCCTTATGTTTATAGTCCGGTAGCACGAACCCTGATTTTACTGGAACCTTGCACTGTTTGTTATAAAGCAAATTTTTACATATTTTGAAAGCTTATATAATCCCATTCAAGAATCCATCGGGTGTACACCTGACCCCCGCTGGGCTTTTTCAATATGGCCGCCATTTTCCAAGATGGCCGGCGAAACTGAAAAATCCCATATCCTGGTCAATACTTGATGGATTTTGATGATCTTGGTGTCATTTCTAGGGGTTTTTAGGATGATGAGTCGATCTGGAGGGGTTGCAGATACTTTGGGAGTCGTTTTGACCCACATTCGTCAATACTCAAGGTCGTTGGAGGTCAAACGCCCCCCGAAATAAGGAATATCCCATATCCCGGGCAGTCGTGGAGATATTTTGGTGATCTTACTGTCGTTTTTATGGTTTTGGGCGAGACTGAGTAGTTCTATAGGGTTTAAAATGAAATCAGGGATTATTTTCCCCATGGTAAGGTGAATTCCAATATGTCTAATTATTCCTCTTATTTTTTTCAGGTTGTTGAGATTATTGCTGATGGTGCTGCCCACCTGATGGTTTGATGACTTCTTGGTTGTGCTGATTCCAAAATTGTTTTTTGACTGCTGAATATGGAGAATATACCAGGTGAGCATTGTTTAGTTTTCATTTGCTGAGGATAAATTATTTCAGTGCGATTTGTACTCTGAAGAATGGGTAAACAAAATTCTTATTTTTCAGGTTCTACAAAAGCTGCAGACGAATGTTTCTTCAAGGATTTCCTGCGTAGCTGTCCTGGAGGTCAGAAAGGTCTTTCAAATTGTGGGAGGATTCAGAAAATCATAGAGAGCAGCGACATCAGAGGGGAACATGGGGTCGACCAACAGTTGTTATCATGGATGTGTCAGCTGTTTTGTGGACAGTCGACTGGCCTGCTAGTGGCACAGTTGCTACATTTATCCAAACCTTCAAAGTATGGCTACCGAAACATCTTTCTCATGCATCTATAGTACTAGCTTTTGATCGCTACTATGATTTCTCTCCGAAATCAAGCACTCGGGCAATGAGAAGCAAGAGCAACAGAGTTCACAAGCTGGACCTCAACACCCCACTGCCTACAAGAGACGCTGTTCTCACGTGCACCGCGAACAAGGAGCAACTAAACAGGCTGCTCTGTGAGCAAATCCTTGCTGACAGTGAGTATCTCGCAACTGTAACCCAAGACCATGAGCTAGTGCTTGCAGGATGGCAGACCATACCGACTTTCATTGTGCGAGGTAGGAGTCGAGCAGCATTGGAGCTCTCATCATCTCATGAAGAGGCTGACGTAATAATAACACAACACGCTATCGCACAAGCTGAGAAAGATTCTGATGCCCGCATCTCCATCATTTGTGATGACACAGACGTGTTTGCCATGCTGACTCACTTCTATGAATTTAAGAAACTAGGCTGTCCCATGATTATGGAGTCTCCAGTGCGTGGCAGAAATCAGTGGACATCCGAGCAACTGTAACCCAGCACAAAGACATCATCCCACAAATCCTCAAACTACACGCTTTGAGTGGTTGTGACACAGTTGCAGCAATGCATGGCATCGGCAAAGCCACTGCCATTGCCACAGCCAAGAAGGGTCGGAAGCTAGACAAGCTTGGGTCCCTTGATGCATGTTTTGACCATATCGAGAAAGAGGCAACAGCGTTCATTGTTGCATGCTATGGGGATAAGAACTCCTCATCTCTTACTGAGTGTCGTCAGCGAGTATGGGCTCAGAAGACAGGGAAGTCGGGAACTGCTGCACCCAAACTATGTTCTCTACCACCAACAACTGAAGCTTTCCATCAAAATGTGCTCAGAGCCCACTACACTGTGGCGAACTGGCTCGATGCACTAAAGTGTGACCCACCACCACTTGATCCTGTGCATTATGGGTGGGAGAGAGACGAAACAAACAGAGTTCTCATCCCAAAAACAGTTGGTGAAGGAGTGTGTTTAGCACCAGATGAAGTTCTGAAGCTAAATCAGATGTGGGTGTGAATCACAATCAGCATGCAGGGGAAGTCGCTGCGGCTGCATAGGACGCGGAATCCCTTGCACAATATTCTGTGCATGTGGCAGCGGCTTGGATTGCAACAATCCATTGACCCAAAACGCAAACGAAGAGCAGACTGATGATCCTTACGATCCTGACACAACCATGTCTTTTGATATTTGCCCCCAATAAATGGTTACCTAATGTGAATAACTGCATCAAAGTTGTCAATGCCAATCTTCCAGCTAGGTGCGAGCTTTGTTTTGCTTACGAGGTCATATCTTGTAGCTTTGCAACCTTCCATAGAATGCATGTGCCCTGCACTTCAGCATAAATTGTGGTTTATATCCGAATATCCATATCCATATAATGTGGGTTATGTCATTTAAGCATTATAATCTGGTTTTATCTGCAAAAAAGATGTTAAGTGCTCAACAGTTAGCTAGATTGTAGAAATTGTCACTGAAATAAAGCAAATACAGTGAAGCCAACTGTGGCATCATCATATTTCAAGGCCAAACTTTAACCTCAAATGACCTTGACTTGACCCATGGAGTTTCAAAATGATATCCTACTGTTATAATGTGCCTATAGAACTACTCAGTCTCGCCCAAACCATAAAAACGACATTCCTTATTTCGGGGGGCGTTTGGCCTCCATTGACCTTGAATATTGACGAATGTGGGTCAAAACGACTCCCAAAGTATCTGCAACCCCTCCAGATCGACTCATCTTCCTAAAAAACCCTAGAAATGACACCAAGATCATCAAAATCCATCAAGTATCGACCAGGATATGGGATTTTTCAGTTTCGCCGGCCATCTTGGAAAATGGCGGCCATATTGAAAAAGCCCAGCGGGGGTCAGGTGTACACCCGATGGATTCTTGAATGGGGTGGTATAAGCTTTCAAAATATGTCAAGATTTGCTTTATAACAAACAATGCAGGGTTCCCACCCCGTGCAACCGGACTATTATGGCTTTTTCGAATTTCGTCTGCTGAGTCTTTCTGTAGGCCTAATGAAAAATCTCAAGAAAGCAGTTTTTCCGTTGGAATTCTTTCAATTAATGTTGATTTTCTTTTCTTTGTTCACGCTATATGACACCGGTTTTCACTTAATAAATTATTTTTGCGAATTCACTACTACTTAATACACACACACTGGTATAATGCAGAATTTACCGCTGAACTTATAAACACATAAGCTTTCGATGCACATTCAGATTTTACACAATCTCTGTTTTAAATTGACTTTCATATATTTTAAATTGTACTTCACTTGCTTTAATTTAAACTTCAGTTGTTTTAATTTGAAATTCAGTTGTTTTAATTTGAGATTCATTTCTTTTAATTTGAGATTCATTTCTTTTAATTTGAAATTCATTTATTTTAATTTGAAATTCATTTATTTTAATTTGAAATTCAGTTGTTTTAATTTGAGAGTGAAAAGGTGTAGTTATTTGGATATTAGACAGAGCGGAAACAAACACGCCCGTACACCACGAGGCATATATATATAGAGTGTTGGGAGTAACGGCGTTACATAACGGAGTTACTTTTTTTAGTAGCTGTAGCGGTGACGCCGTTACTTTCGTGATGTCGTAACGAAAGTGGTAACGGCACTACATCCTAAAGCGATTTCAATCGTTACTCGATACTCGTTACTTTCAAACTGATCATTTGACTAGTATCATTTATTAGCTGTTAATTAGCTGTTAGCTCCTTCAAACGAGGAGGACTCTCAGATGCCAATTTTGAAAAACTAGTGTTCCTAAAATCGAACAACACACCCCTAAAAAATCTGCAAGATTAGTGTTTTTGGACAGGCCATTTTTTTTCTTTGAATTTGTTTTGATTTTTTTGTCATATAGAGTATAATTTGGTATTATTAAGGCTTTTTTACTCTAGTCTTTTCTTAAAGTAACGGTAGCGGTAACGATAACGCGTTACTTTTTCATAGAAGTAACTGAAGCGGTAACAACGTTACTTTTTTATCAATGTAACGGTAGCGGTAACGACGTTACTTTTTATCAATGTAACGGTTGCGGTAACGCCGTTACTTATAGAAAGTAACGTGCCCAACTCTGTGGGTGTGTGTATATATATGTATATATATAAACAGAATATTGCATTACAAGCCAGGACCCAGACAATGCTTTAAAACTGCAGGTAAAACAGTCCAACAGTGTTCCTACCTGGCACAGGAGACAACTTTTATTTCTTGTGTGCCAGGTAAGAACAATGTTGTTTACCTGCAGTTTTAAAGCATATATAACTTGGTTATATATGCTTGGTTTTTGCTTTCGCCCGCCCAAATTGTTCATTCTGAAGAAGGCCATGCTTATTCCTCCACTTGGACCTACGGTTTAACATAGAACCCGAACCACGACCCACCATGGGTGGTCAAAAATTACAAAGTCTTTGCCCGGACTCGATCTCACTTGTTGGGATTGCAAAATTGGGATTGCAAAATTGGGATTCATTAATAGATACGAAATACTAAAACCTGTAATACTTAATCGAAAAACATGAGTTAGGTTTAATAGAGAGATTATAAAGTTGGGAAACAGACCTCAGAGAAGTACGTCAGTTTTGGCACGAAGCCTGAAGAACAGGTTTCGTTCCGTTCATACTTGTCATCCTGTACAACCCATTAGGCATAAGTATAGTAATCACGTGACATAACGCTTTCCGTTTCGTTCAATCATGTATTCACAAACAGTTTAGTTTAGAAATAGCAATATACTATATATATATATATATATATATATATATATATATATATATATATATATATATATATATATATATACGTATATATATGAAAATGAAAACGAAAATGAAAAGGTTTATTGGCAGATTATAGTCCATATGACAAATATTATTAATACACAATGACAGTTCATATACTAAGGATAGAAATATATACAACTGATTAGAAATAATACTGCACTGTCGAAGTTAAGTGGAGCTACAGACAGACGTTTTCGTACCAAGAAGTCCATAGCTTAGAGGATAAATGGCAAGACTCATGGATAGCTTGGATGATCGGGTTGGTTGATTTTTTAATTCTTTGCATTAGACTGTGTTGAGCACGTCTTGTTACCTCCGGGAAGCTCGGGACATTGCGGGTAGCAAACATTTGCGAAGCTGAGCATCTCGGGGGTAATTTATGTAAGAGTCTAAAAGACCTGTTGTACAGCAAATTTAGGGTTCTGCCAGAACCTTTTTTATAATTCACCCAGAGTTGCTGTCCGTATATACATATTACTGCAGAAAGTACGAAAGAGTGTGTCTTTAGCTTCACTTGTACAGAAACGAAAGTTCCTTATGGTCATATTCGCTTTATCACACAAGCTTCGAGATTGTTTTCTTATATCCGAGTCATCACTCAAGGAGCTGGTAATAGTTTGACCCAAATACTTAAACTCTTGTACTTCCTCAATTACTTCACCATTCATTTTAAACCTTATGTCAGCTGGCTGATTACAGCTTTTAGGATGAAATTGCATAACCTTAGTTTTGTAACATTAAAAAGAATATCATGTTTCTGCGAATACACTTCGCAGACGTTTAGTAGCCGATCCAGACCTTTAACAGAGGGACTTATTAACACCATATCATCGGCATAAACTAAGTTATTTAATCCTTGTGTTATCCAAGCAACATCCCACTGTTGCCTCATTAAGTGAAGCAATTAATCCGTCAATATACACATTAAACAGCATAGGGGAGAGCAAGGAGCCTTGTCTCACCCCGCAAGAGGAGCCAAAACACTCGGATAGTACATTGCCCCACCTAATAGTGAAAGATTCGTGAATCAATAATATACATATATATACATATACACAGTGGAGTTCCAAAGTTCGTAATTAATTGGGACTGCCAAAATCGTCTCGAACTTCGAAATCACGAACATCGGAATCCATTTTCCATTAATTTTTGCTAATGCGTTCTAGAGCTTAGAAAAATTGATACCAATCTAGGAAAAAACAAAAATATTACAAAATTATGTACAGTACTACTAAACTAACAGAGAATAAAAAATAAAAGAGAATAAAAACTCACCATGTATTAATTTTGAAGTTACAGTAATACAGTAGTTATGGTTGAAGTGGGTTACTCAGAAGTTAAGGCTTTGGATGATGACGCTGTAGAGGTGGATGGTGATCGGCTGGCTGGTTTAAAGAACTTGTCTATTGTGGTTTGCTTTGCCGTACGTTCGAGTTCTTTCATTTTCGTCTCATAGGGAAGAGCGTTTGATAGGATTCCATTGTAAACTTTAAAAGCTCTGTCTTGCAGTGGATCTTTATCAGTGATCTTCTTAATGAGGTCTATGTAAT
Source organism: Bathynomus jamesi (assembly GCA_023014485.1). Taxonomy (NCBI): domain Eukaryota; kingdom Metazoa; phylum Arthropoda; class Malacostraca; order Isopoda; family Cirolanidae; genus Bathynomus; species Bathynomus jamesi. The sequence goes on along the minus strand of JAJOZX010000809.1, from coordinate 213,525 downwards.
TGTAATAAAACAATTGTTTAAGATCATTCCTGGTAAGATCTTTTGGCTCATCTTCAGTTGTTTGGTTATGGTCCGAATCTTCTGAAACGGCTTCCTCATCAAAGTTTAAAATGTCATCTTCAGTCATAACTTCACCGTGTGATTCCAAAAGGTCATCTATCATGTCAGAGAAAAGTTCGAAGCCAAGGTTACCTCCAACTTCTACAATTTCTGCATTTAATTTCTCTGGAGAGAGATCGTTAGGAAAGCCTTCAAAATCTGGAACTGGACGATTTGGCCATAGGTTATTCCATGCTGCCCACAGTGACTTTTCACTAACTTTCTCCCAAGCTGCAGCAATGTTTGTCACAGCATTTTTTACATTGTACAACCGCCAAAATTGAGAAAGTGTAGGAACGTTTTCCCCTTCACCATCTGTCGCACGGAAGCATTCCTTAAATGTGAGTTTGTGATAATATCTTTTAAAGTTCGCAATAACCTGCTGATCCATAGGTTGAAGTATCGGCATAGTGTTTGCGGGCAGAAACTTGACTGTTATGAAGTCGCTTAGGGAATCTAACAAAGGTGAGTGTACTGGTGCATTGTCTATAAGCAGCAGCGCTTTTTTAGCCAGGTTTTTCTTTTTTAAGTAGGTCCCCACGGCTGGTTGAAAATAGCAAACGAACCAATCATCAAAAATATCCCTCGTAACCCAGGCTTTACGACTGCTTTTCCAAATGAAAGGCAAACGAAATTTTACAACATTCTTGAATGCTCTCGGATTTTCCGAATGATAGACTATGAGCGACCTCATTTTGAAGTCCCCAGATGCGTTTGATCCAACCAACAAAGTTAATCTATCCTTGGAAGCTTTATGACCAGGCAACTTGGCTTCTACTTGGGTAATGTAAGTTGTTTTAGGCATTCGTTTCCAGAATAAACCTGTCTCATCAAAATTAAAAACTTGTTCAGGCTTGTAGTCACTTACAATTTCATCAGATTCTGCTTTATACTTTTCTGCGCTTTCTACATCCGCTGAAGCTGCTTCGCCGTGCCTCACTACACATTTGATTCCAGTTCTATTCAAAAATCTATTGAACCAGCCTTTACTAACAGTGAATTCAAGCTGACATTCTGGATCTTGTTCTTTCAACTTTTGAAAGAAAACTAGAGCCTTCTCTCTTATGAGAGCGGAAGAAATAGAATCGCCCACTTTTTTCTTTTCACGCACCCACGTCACGAGATGTTTTTCCATTTTTATAAGAACATCATCACGAATTTTTAAACTTTTAACTGATCCTGATGTAGCTTTAGCTGCTTGTTTATATTTTTCTTTGCTTTTCAAAATTGAGTCCACAGTCGACCATGATAAACTAAACATTTTTGATATTTCAGTAGTTTTTAAACCTTTCTCACATTCAGAAATAATCTTTAGTTTAGTCTCCAAATCACTGACATTTTTGGTTCTTTTATTACTAGAGTGACTAACACTATCTACTTTACGTTTTGGAGCCATTTTGACTAAACACTCTAGACCAAAAACTAGGTTATTTTTTCAAAACGATATCTGAAAAATACAGGATAAAAAATTAAAGCACATTAAATCAAACTAAATATGTTACTAATAAACAATAATAATGATACAGAAAATCAAAATCACGAATATGCGGATTTTCGGTCAAAAATCACGAACTTTGAAATTTTTGGTATAAAAAAGGGTGATCACGACTATGCGGAATCACGAAGTTTGAGTCTCTCGAACTTCGGAACTCCACTGTATATATGTATATATGATGAATAAAACCACGAAGGAAAGGAAACACAAAATGGTGCTCAAGCGCTTTCGTCTAATGACATTCTCAGGAACACTGAAGTACATAAAGGTTACGGCCTATATATAGGTTACAGAAAGAAAAAAATAAATAAATAACATACATACATACATATATATATATATATATATATATATATATATATATATATATATATATATATATATATATATATATATATATATGCAATAAACGGAGAAGTAAAAATAAAAATTAAAAATTAAAGGATTAACAGAGAGGCATACAGATTTGTAAGGAAAAATATCGATTTTTAGCACAAGATGAAATGAATTATAAAAATACAAATTTATACTGGAAATCTGCCCGGGTTTTAACACTGCCTTTTATAGTCAAGTTTCGATATATATAAAAATAAAGTGAAAATTAAAAGTTAATAAAGTAGCATACAAGTTTACCAAAGATTTAGCGTCCTACCCTTCTTATCTAAATCTGTTTTGAAGGCATTCAAAACAACAGGATCGAGTTGAAAAAGACCTTTGCTTATGTTGAAGTTATTTGAAAGTTGGATAATGGCAGACTCAAGAATATTTCTATTAACAATGTTGCTAGAGTGGAATAAAACTGAAGCATTATTCCAATCAATACAGTGGGATAACTCTGACAAATGGACAAAAAGAGCACTGGACAACTGTCCTGTTCTAACGGAATATTGATGCTGTTTTATACGTGTGTGCAAATCCTTTCCCGTCTGACCTATGTAAAAGGAATCACATTGTTTACAACCAATTTTATAGATAATGCCTGAATTATTGGTAGGGCTATTTTTTACTATGATATTTTTCACAATATTGTTATATGAAAATACTACATTAATATCCAAAAGTTTAAGTACATTAGCAATGCCTAAAAAGCCCGGGAAAAATGGAAGTACTAAAATATTTTTTGACAAAGTACGAGTGTTATTATTGACACGATAGAAAGTTCGTTTTGCCTTGTTGAGACAAGATTCCATAAACGCAGATGGATAACACAGATCACTTCCAATACCGTTGATTTTTTCCAATTCGGCATCGATGTATTCCGGACTGGCGATCCTAAGAATACATCGATGCCGAATTGGAAAAAATCAACGGTATTGGAAGTGATCTGTGCTATCCATCTTATAATATTCAGTGGGAAGGGATATTTTTTTTATTTACCACCCGTGCTAAGTATTTGTTAAATAGAAAATTTAGGCCAAAAGTTATCCACAAATAAGTTGCAAATAAAGAAATTTTTAGGTTAAATAAAGTTAATAATTGGTAATAATAAAGTTAATAATTTCAATTTTTTAGGTTAAAATTGGGTCGCCCTACTTATTACTGTATAAGACAGGGCTCACCTGAAGATCAGGGCCCCAGCCTTCTGTAGTTAGCCTTATAAGGCTAACTAACGAAAATATCACGACCTAACCTCGGGATGGGACGATTCATCACCGCCAACTCATCGCCGCCAACTCATCGCCGCCGACTCATCGCCGCCGACTCAACTCCGCCGACTCAACTCCGCCGACTCAACTCCGCCGACTCAACTCCATTTTTTTTTTTAAATGAATTAAATTTATTTTTGAAGGTTAGAGCTTTAAAAAGTTAAAAATTGTTAGAAACTCTTTATTCTACTACGTTAAAAAAAGATTAAAAGGTTCAGATTTTAGTTAGCGGTAATTGTAGGCAATCCCACGTAAATATTCTAATGGTGATCGTTGCTCAAAGCTTAAAACTAGTTTTAATATACGGTCATCAGCATCAAGATATTTTTTAACTTTGAAGGTGGAGCATGACCTCTTACAAGTTGTTCGAGATACATATCTCGACTCTTCTGTATTTTGTATAAGGCATCTATAATGTTAATTGGTGAAGGTTAGGTTAGGTTGGGTTAGGTTAGGTTAGGTTAGGTTAGGTTGGGTTGGGTTGGGTTGGGTTAGGTTATTTATATAAATAAAATATTATATAAATATAATTAGTTATGTTTTCAATGGTTCTTCCAAGTGTTTTTAATTTCCTTCAGTACCTATCATCGCACTAAAGAAAGATTAATAAATTATACAAAACATTATTTGGCAACGGTGCATTCGGAATTGAGTTGGCGGCGATGAGTTGGCGGCGATGAGTTGGCGGCGATGAGTCGGCGGCGATGAATCGGCGGCGATGAATCGGCGGCGATGAGTCGGCGGCGATGAGTCGTACTAGGCGCACCTAACCTAACCAATCGTCAAAGGCGTACAGTTCACCTAACGATTGGTTAGGTTAGGTCGTGATATTTTCGTTAGTTAGCCTTATAAGGCTAACTACAGAAGGCTGGGGCCCTGATCTTCAGGTGATCCCTAGTCTTATACAGTAATAAGTAGGGCGACCCAATTTTAACCTAAAAAATTGAAATTATTAACTTTTTCTTACCAATTATTAACTTTATTTAACCTAAAAATTTATTTATTTGCAACTTATTTGTGGATAAATATTAATGCTTAATAATAAAATAAAACACATCACACTCATTTGTTTATTAAATTATTAACGAACTTATTTAGTTATGTTGTTGGAGTTTGGACAAATTCACTAGGATAACTAGTAGTAATAATTGCCTGAATTTTCGCAAAAGCTGATTTCGCAGTTTTAGATATGTTTGAAATTCATATATTCTGTCAAAAAGATACACAAAATTAATGTAGTTAATTAAACATGTGGTTTATGGTACTACTGAACTGATTCCAACAACAAAAGCCAAAACATAATATTCACATAGTATTCACATATTGTACTATGAATACACGCCTAACTACCAAATGCAGAAAAGCTCCGAAAAACACTACGTCGATAAATAACGAAAAAGTAATGGAGTAATGTAGAAATAATGCATAATCAGCTTGTATAATCATCATTAATCAATGTATAGACGCTATGTAAATAAGAATTCAGAATGCATATTATAACATCATGTTAGAGAATCGGAAATCATTTATATGCTTACGCAGTTTCACTCCACATCTTCGTTAATTTTATTTTATTAATCCATCACGAAAGTTTTAACTTACAATAGCAAATTTTTAACCTTATTAATAATTTTATTAACTTTATTAACCCATAACTAAAATATTAACCTAATAGCAAATTTTTTATCTTATTATTAACTTTATAAACTTTAACTTTGGGTCGCCCTAGTAATAACGTTCCATTATAATTACTTTTTATATAGGCCTACTGGTGAATTTGAACCAAAAATAGACATTAGACAACCAACCTCCACACTCCCTCATTCCCCTTCCCACCCACTAGTCTCGCGTATATTAAATCATTATGTAACAATACTAATAAAGCTAACAATACTAATAAAGGGAAATAACGGAGTGTGGAGGTTGGTTGTGTAATATCTATTTTTGGTTCATATTTACTAATATATAAAAAATTGTATTGTGGTAGCTGTTCATATAGACTTGCAGTATTCATAATGGAACCTTATTACTGTATAAGACTAATTATTTGGAGGATAGTCTCTTATCTTTATCTCCATCAAATACACCTGTTGTTTACAACTCAAGTAGAACAGATGCAGGAGCTCATGCCATTTAAAGATAATGGCATGCCAGTAAAGATAATGGCATTTGTAAGAGTGAAGAAAGTTACGTGACAGCAACTCTAAATAAGTATTTTGAAGAGTTGGCTCTAGATATAAGAATACGCAAGACACAGATTGTGCCCTTCTTATTTCATTCTAGACACTCAGTAGTTCAACGAACATATTTATTTAGAGTAGGTCATCTTACATAACCATTGGATAAAACCAGTGATGGTAGTTTTAAGCAGTTACTGCCCATTTCTGAAGTGAATAGATGCCAATTAATCGGGCAGATCTGGAAGATTATACAATCATCCCTCGTTTTGCATCTTTTCATTTTTAAGTCATGAACATGGTGTGCCACAGGGCTCAGTTCTGGGTCCACTGTTATTTTTATTAGATATAAATTACCTTCCACGTTGCTATAAAGGAGTGTATTCTAACAAAATTTCTTGGTGTAATGCTAGATAAGAATTTACAATGGAGTGATCATGTAAATTATATCGCTAAAAAGATTTCAAGGAGCGTTGCTATAATGTTTAAACTTCGAAATGTAGTCCCGAAACAGGTTTTATTGACTCTTTATTATACTCGTGTTCTTCTTTATATAACGTACTCCATCCTTGTTTGGGGAAACTCCACTAACAACGCATTAAACATATCTTTGTCGTCCAAAAAAGAGCACTCTAGTGCATTTTAAAGAGCTGAACCTACTAAAGTTCAGTGATGTAATCAAACTGGCACATTTTATTATTTACAATGTAAGAACAAAATCACTAATTTACAATGGATAAATAGATATTTTGTAACTTATCAGAAATCCACTCATATCAGACCAGAAATAGATCAAAGCTTGTTATACCTCAATTTAGATTGTCTTCATCTCAAAAACTACCCATTTTTATTGGATTGAAACTATGGAATGATTTAAATGCTGACATAAAAAACATTGTGAATGTAAATTTGTTTAAAACCAAGTTGAAATCAAAATTAATAACAACATACTAACAAAAATCTAGGATTAATGTCCATTACTATTGTTCATTAATTTCTCATGTATAATCTAGTATTAAAGACACATTTCTTGTGATTGTTCAGTTTTTATCTCTCATGTATAATATTAGTTTCTTTGTATGGTATTGGTATAATGCCTTCAATAGTGACCTTGCATTTGTCGTATCAGTAATGATAATTTAGGATTAATACATACTTTACCTATTAATGATACTTATTTACTTAATTATGTATTTATTATTAGTAGCATCGGCGAAAAATGGGAGAGTGCAGGAATGTTGCAATGTTAATCACTGTTGCAAAGGGGATGTTGCAAAGGGTTTTGCAATGAAGAGGGAGTCGGTTATGCAATGACGGGGGAGGGGTTATCCAACAAGTTAATGCTGCTAATGGGGAGGGAGGGGGCTTCGTGGGGAGAAGGAAGGATAACCTCCCCCCAAAGGGGTAACCTTAACCTAAGAGAGAGAGAGAAAGGAGGAGAAGGGGTGTTCGCTTGGCTCCAGCCAGACGCATAATGAGAGTTCATCTGAGCGCCCGCTGTCTTATAAGGTGTAAATCCGCCAGTTGGCTTAGAAAGCTTCTTAGAAGGTGTAAATGGCTTGCTCAGGTGTACATTATTAGGGTTGAGTTGCCAGATTGCGCTATTTATTTAATTAAAGCATATATTATTGAGAGTTGGTTTAGAAATCCGGCAGTCGGTTTAGAAGGCTTAATCTGGCGTAAATGGCTTGTTCAGGTGTACATTATTAGGGTTGAGTTGCCAGGTAGCGCTATTTATTTAATTAATGCATATATTCTTGACAGTTGGCTTAGAAATCCGCCAGTCGGGTTAAAAGTCGTAACCAGCTATTTGGTATACATATAATTAAATAATAATATCGTTTATATATACACAACCAAAAGAATTAAATAAACACCATTACATGATTCTGTTTATTTAGACGAACTATTGGAATCAATTTCATGAAATATATAGAAAATAAATATACATTCCTATACAAACGAAGAATACATGCAATAAAAAATAATAATAGTATAAGAAATACGAACGAGGAATATATATATATATAATCAAAAAATAAAATAAAAAATAATATAATACAAAACGATGGAGTATAACCATCAATATAGCAGTACAGGAGAAATATATATATATATATATATATATATATATATATATATATATATTATATATATATACACACACAATTATATTAAATAATAAAATATATTGAAAATAAATATGCATCAAAATATATTCACTTTCTTCTACTGCGCAAAACACTAAACTCACACGTAATCGAGTCTACAGTCACATCATTATTGCTTTGCACTACGCAGTAAATACGGCTTAACATTATTTCACCACTCAAGTTATAGGGATACCTATACTTTATATAAATGGCCTTCATATCGTTCAATACTATTTCTGTGCTCACTTTACATTCGGTTGGCAAGTTATCTTTAAACACGAATAGAATACAATCAAAAGCACGCACAAAGAGGTCATCTTTAGCCACAACATCATTATTAAATACAAGTTTATAAACACTCCTTTCCACCCGAGCTTTTCAATCGTGAACTCTTCTTCACACCGCATAGCGGCAGTTGAAATAATCTTCTAAGTCGTAACGACAACTGCTCATTATATAAAGATACAACTCTTCAGGGTGAACAGTGTAGGTGAGCTCTGCCCTGTACCGCTCAAGTGCTTTGTACCAAAGTTCACGATATTTCAAAGAGTCTAAACTTTTTAAATAAGCATCTAGCTCTAGACCATTCCATTCTCGCATTGTTCAGTCCTACACTCGGTAAACCCATCGAGCAGAGCAGTGTATGAGTATTCAAGAACCGTATTAAAATAAAGCATATCCGTAATACGCGCGTCTAATATAGGCTTCAGCTTGCGGAATCCGACGATTTCAAACATTTTGTTGAGGATGAATCGGTTTCGCGTAAGGACAAGAACGTTATTATCAGATGCATTCTTCCACATCAGTCGTATATTAATGCATGGCTGATCGTTATTTATACACAACGTACAAACAACGGCATATGAGGGGGTATCATTAATCTGCTCTCTTCTTGTACCTACACCTGCAGGAATTTTATAACAATCCTCACTCCACTTCTCAACTACCACGAAGATTGTATTCATCTCAACAATTAAATAAACAACATTCCGTTTGTTCGTTTGTCTACAAGCCGTTTCCAGTACATAGTTAATGGCACCGGTTTCACGCCTGAACACTCGCAACAACTTCGTCACGGACACATCGTACACGGCAATGAGAATGCTTCTCAAAGGAAGTTCCATCGTATTCGAGGAGCGCACGACCAGTCGGTTCAAGTTCTGAGATGACTATGAGCAACAGACGAGCGGATTGGTTCGACGGGAGGAGTGAGTCACACCATAAGCTGATGAAACGTGTATGGCGTTGTTCCAACGTGAATACTTGTATCCGATTATACTGAGTAGGTTTGTGAGAAATTTTCCGTTACATGAAGCAATACCGGTTTTAATGTTTTATCACTCCCACTCCCCAAAATATGCACCAGACATTTTTGCTTAGGGGGATTTTCACGAACTAAACACATTTTATTCACACTCTGGCGCACTATTTGAGAGAAACAAATGACCATATTTTTCCTTTTTCCTTAGCATGCGATACTCATCTCTAAATTCTGTCAAATACTCACGCAAACCATTAGCCACAACCTCACTACAAACCTCGTCATGATATATATTAATGTAGTGGTAAAAATACTTAAGATTCTCCATGATGACAAGATTTACATTCTCAGTCGCAGGGTACGAGTACTCGGTATGATGCAACATGATATAATATCGCTTGTCGCACCACTCATCAACAAGACTCACAAACCATATCCGTTGCTTCTCTTCTGTACGTGTTGTTTCTTCTACTTCATGGTATATGTAAGCTTTCATAAAGTTTAGTCCTACATCATAGTTCAATACATCACTTGTACCACGAAATCCTGCAATGCTCTCGCCAGAATAGCCGTAGAGTATTTGTACCTCTTGTTCCTTCGCATGATTCAATGTATCCTTAAAAGTATCAAAGGAGGGTGGAATAGGGAGCCATTCAGTAACCTTATTTTCACACTTTACAGAATACCACTTCATAAACGTCGAACACGCAATATTAAAGGTAATCATTACTATTTTTCGTCTACGTGGGGAAATGTACGTCTGAGACCCAGGGCTTGCAGCGGTCAACTGAACACGCAGGGAAGAGATATGCTCAGGTAGTAGCAAGAGTCACGTGACCGATCATACAGGTGGGTGGAGCTTAGAACTTTCACCTGTATGTACACACACACACACACACACACACACACACACACACACACACACACAAAGGAGAAAGTGAAACGCTAATTGAAACACGATTTATTTAATAAACGAAATATTCAAGGTGTGTGTGTGTGTGTATATTTACAAATACATGTAATAAATAAACATATCGTTAACAATAGACATATCAAAGATTATGGTATCCAAAGGGTACGGTATCATAGGTACCAGGCAATGGGTAACGTTTCCTATAGGTGTTACGGCACACCTTCGTACCCCTAAGTTCCTTCACGCCCCCAGCTTTTGTGCCCGAAAATTGTGGGTCCCTACAATTAGTTGGGATGGCTGGTCGCCCTCATCATCATCCAAGCACAGTAGAGCCTTCAACGAATCAAAGTTAACGACCCTCCGATTCGCCTGGTTGAGCGTGATACCCTTAGCCTTCACGATATTTTTCATATCCTCCCCCACTTTCACCCGTACCCCATGAGTTTTCGGCCTTGTTGAGAAAAAAGAGTCGGCGTATGCGATGTCTCCATATTCATCCTTGATCTCATCAGTCAACTCTCTGAGGAAATTCACCAATAGGAGGCATGTATTCACCTTCCCTAGCTGTGAATATCACACAATCTGTATCGGCGTACAAAACCCTCCGCCCAAGAGAATGTAGACCCCAAAGTTTGATGTGTGCGTAGGCCGTTGAGAAGTTGGCTACAGGTATGTTTGTAACCCGTGAGGTATCTGTGGCCAATTCGGTATTGTTGTACTTTATTATGTAAGTATTACCTACATTCACGATCTCCATGACCTCTTTATCGGAAGCGTTGTTGGCATAACCCCAGACTTCACTATAACTTTGTGCCAAATGAACATTCCCTTTGCCAATATTCTGTGCAAATTTTCCCCAAAGACTGTTTAGACACAACTTTGTACTAAAGCGCTTGCCTGGGTTCTTTACAATTTGAGAACGGTCAAGCTGTATACCTTCACGGTCATGGTAACGCTGAATATACGCTGATTTTTCATCTTCGGTATCAACTCCTCGCGGATACCCTGATGCTTCTACCTTATCCTTCAAAAAAGCGTTTATATATGGCGTGAAAAGGTTGGGTAGCTTCTGAAAGTTCCACACCTCATGTATCTTCAATATTCTGTAGCCATGGCGAACAGCTAGATCCAGCTCTAGACTTGTACATTAGGGTGGATCGATTTTACATTTCTTTCGATTTCCATATTCTAATAGAGACAAAAACTTGCGCATGCATGAGAAAATAGCCTCTGCAAAATCTTAGCTTAATAGGTAATCATCTTCTGCCCCCGGCAGAGCGATGAAAATCATATTTTAGTAGTCAAAAACGTATTTTTCTTATAATTTTTAAAATATTTCAATATGCGTGTGTGTTATTTCATGCCTAAGCAACGATATAAATGCTATGGGAAATATATAAATGCATTATTTAAGACAAAGAGCCGATCTGAAAATATGTATATAAATTACCTATTTTTTCAACATTTGACGTTGTTGCCGGGGGCAAAAGATATTAACGTAGGACAACACGCTTGGAAAAACGATCATATGAGGTCTTTTCCATCGACTTTATAGTTATTAGGAATAATTTTTATGCATATTGAAATATTTATAAGAATACGTTTTTGACTACTAAAATATGATTTTCATCGCTCTGCCGGGGGCAGAAGATGATTACCTATTAAGCTAAGATTTTGCAGAGGGTATTTTCACATGCATGCGCAAGGTTTTGTCTCTATTAGAATATGGAAATCGAAAAAAATGTAAAATCGATCCACCCTATTGTACATACTCCTCTGATCTTACGCTGGTTGGTTGTATGATTACATTCCCCATTGTTCTCCTCCGCGCACTTCACGCACGGGGGAAACAAGAGCTTGTGATCGATAACGACGGGTAAGATCGGCATCCATAAATCGCATTGGGGGAGCACATCTACGAAAGAAAGGCCGAAATAGTACCCATTCAAATTTGTTGAGAACCGCTCGATGGTGGGCAGGTCAGGTCCCACCAGTTTCTCAGGTGCACCCACGGGGTACGGATTGTTCTTCATCACGTAGGGATATAAAGAACAGAAGTCGTAGTAATGGAGTTTCAGGCCCTCCGTAGGCGGAAAGTATAGCTTGAAGGGATTTGTACGCCCTCCGAACAAGCTATCACCGCATTTGAGAGGATCCAGCACCATTGAACGCTTGATCGTGTTTATTTCTTTACGGTACTGTCCATCCGTTTCCATTCGTGCATCATACTCATGCTCCCACTAGACTTTGTAAGTGAACTGGGAGCCTATAAGTTGATCGCAGATGCAGGTCCACGCAAGACTGTCGGTATGAGATCTATCGTGGATATCTCCTACGATTCCACACTCAGGACGGGGGCATCCGTGCCACCAGCAACCGTTAAAGGAGTACACAGTCTTCTCACCAGTGGCACGGTTTTCGCTTAGACCATCAACCCAAAAAACATGACCAGTAACCTTAATGAGTACTTCCCCCGTGTTGCGGTCATGCTTTATGTATACATCTGTCTGCTGCTGTATGTGTATGAGCCAGTAAATAGCCTTGTGCCCATAACTGCGGGGATTGTTTTTGTGGATAACGGCTAAGGTGTCTTTAGGCATGAAGTTATTCTTGAACACCGTAAAACATGAGGCGATGGTGGTTCCGACTTGCAATGGATCGCATTTGAAACGGCCTATGTACATCCTTCTAAAGGCCTGGAAACATAGTTTAAGCACGCGCACATCATTCACGCAATAAGCTGATATTCATCAGCTATATTATAAGGATTAGATTCATTAAAACTGTTGTAGGATCGGGCAAAATCTTCACGTTCATCTGCACTCATACATTCATAGTTAAAGTAATGTTTGGGTGAAGGTAGTCCTACATAATTTAAAGTTTCGCTAGTAAGGAATGTGTAAGGGAAATATCCTTTTGAAACTTCAGCGGCTACCCCCATCACCTTGGGTAGCTTTGATAATTTAGGTGTGAATAATAAAGTGTCTTTAAACTGTGCATTACCTCTTATTTCCATCCTTATTATTTTGTTGCCTCTTTTCAAGGGATCACCTGTAAATATCTCAGATGACTCGTGCTGAAGCAACTCCTTATAAAGGAACTGTGTGTAAAAGTTTGCCCCGTTATGGGCAAGAATATACACAGTCATTTTTTTTAACTTGTCCGCTGATTTGACAATATAGGACACAAAGAGTTTCACAGGGCTATCGGTGGCACTCGTTTTAAAAACGTTTGTCCGTTTACCACATTTGTGACATTCATCACACTCGATCTCCATACACTCATCACAGATAGTCTGGCTTACAAGTAAATGTGGAATAACCTCTTTGGTTTCAGCGTTCGTGTATGTTTCTATATCGTAGTACAGTTGTACAAGGGTTTGGCTTAGCGTCTTTCATATAACATACATGCTTTACTCCAACCGCCTTATATTTCTCATGGCATGTAGGACAGTGAATTTCATCACATTTATGCTTGAAATTCCCCAATTACCATCATGTGAAACATACCACATTCACAGATTCTCATTTTCCTGCACGTGCCAATTGACTTATGGAGCTCAAACAGTTATTATTGAAAAATGTGCGTCTACACACATCACAATCCCTCTTCTCAGCTTCAACTACACGGCTTTCACATTTGAGCTTTTACACTGCTCACATGGCATGCGGCAAACTTTACAATGTTTCACTATATCATCCGCAAACTCGATACACCCTTACACAAATCATTCTGTCGTCCATATTTTCGACTTTTATCATAACTCGCGTAAAGGTCCCTATATTACGGATGGGGAGATACGTTGTCCTGACAGCCCTAAAATAAGTAGGGGTCTTCTACGATCTCTCATACAGCTTTTAAAAACATACACAGTCCTTCGACGATCATCCATTCCAAATACAACTATACGAACATTCATTTCTGTTCTACCCTTCTGAGCTCGTCAGGACTCATATTACAGTCAAACTCAAGTTTACAGTCTACACCTAGTTTACGGGCACGCTCCACTACCGTAGGCAACCAAATTTTTTTGGTCCGTGTATTTAGTACAGTAAACATACGAGCTAAGACTACTGCTATAAAGCCGCAACCACGATCGACGTTTATATGCCTACAAATAGCCTGAGAATTGAAGTTAAGAGTATAAGGTGTGGCACTATGACCCGCAACACGGAATACACGGTCAATATTTACCGTGAAGTTGTCCATATTGAAGGCTAGACTACTTTGAGAGGCCTGCATTATACGGCCTAATATACTCTATATTTCAGCTGCCAAGCGTCTGAATGGTATTACTACCCAAAAATCATCTACATCTCCGTCATGTGACCCGAATCCGAAGGACAGCCTCGTCTGACTTCACGTTCGTCTCGGTTCTGAAAGGCAAACTCACAATACGTTTCAACTATGCGCCGTAGTCGTGTTCAACACCATTGCTATACATGGATCTAGGATCAACCCTAACTATATACCGATTTCTAGTCAAGGCGGGGTGGGGTAGCGGTGCGGTCACCTCGAATGTTATACCATCCTCTACAGAACGAGAAGCTGCTGCGCTGTGGAGGATGTACCGAATTGAACAGGAATAAGGGGGTATATTTGAGGAAGGTACTATTGTGGGGTTATTCGTAAGACGTAAAAGGTTGGGGCTCTATTCTGGTGGTCTAACAACGGCGCAATCCTGGCACGCTTTACACTGACGTGGAGGCTCTTCGTCATGCCTCCGCTTTGAATTGTCACGTGCTACAGGTATCGTTGGTGTGGACTCGGCAATGGGGATGGAGTATGTGATCACAACTACACTTCGTCGGGGTCATCTGTAATATCGATGCTGGGTTGCTGTACCTCATCGCCATTCACAGTTCTCTGGGAGAAGAGAAAAGCAAGACTGTAGAATATAAGGGTCATCACTTAAATATTATTATATTTTGTAAATGACCCACTTAGGAGTGTGACGTTAGAAATGGATCTAGAAAAATTCAGGTTCACGAGCCCATCCATATGTATTATATCTGGCCTACAGGATGTGGTAAAACACTTATGCTTAAAATCATTAAACAAAAGGGAGAGATGTTCCAAAATTTGTACATAAAGTTATATGGTGCTATTCGACGTATCAATCAGTGTTCAGAGTACCAAGATGATATTTTGTTCCACAAAGGTGTATATGACGTTAATTCGTAAAGGAAATGAACATACAGTCATTGTAATTGACGATCTCATATTGGAGATGGATAAAACGTTTGCCGAGACATTTACAGCATTCTCCCACCATCTTAACATAAGCGTGTTCTTCATCAATCAGAATCTGTTTTCAAAAATAGATAAATGCGCGATGTGTCGTTAAACACACAATATCACAAATTGAGGTATTAGCCAATGAAATGTTCCCGAATCAGCGTAAGGAGTTTTTGGAAGTTTATAAAGAAGCTACAGGTCAACGTTACAGATATTTTCTTTGCGACCTTCATCCGCGAAACACATTTAGGGTGCTACTGAGAACTAATATATTTCCAAGCGAGCCTGAAACGGTGTATATTCCAGAATGACAAAGAGGCTAAAGAAATACCATGAATTAATAAAATCTATCATCGACTGCCCCGGGCAATGCAGCAGATGTTTGCTAAAAATATCGACTCCGACGTTTTAAAAGGCATCTGTGAAATCTATCTTAACGTTATAAATTGTAATGTATTAATGAAACCTCCTCAGAAGGCTCGCCTACGCCGTTACAAGAACATAATTCGTGCACTTGCTCGTAAAAGTCAAACTGTGGGGAAGAAAAAACGAATTATTGTACAAAGAGGAGGGTCATTCCTACCCATCTTATTTTCAGTTTTGGGTCCTTTACTAACTAGATTAATATAATGAAGAAAGTGATAGTGATTCCACACGAGGTATATGCTTCACTGCAAACTTCAAAGAATCCAGACACGGTTCTAGAACCCCGTAAAAGAATAGAAAGCGAATTGTTAGCCCTATTAAACAGTGAAAAAGCACCTGAAGGGAAAAGAATCTTATACCAAGAAGCTCTGCAGAAATTCCTTCACGATTACGAAAATTATAAGAATCCGACAGAGATTCCCGTGGTTATTAGGCACAGCACGGACAACGATGGACATGGTGATATAGGGCCTATGTCCGACGATAGAGCTGACCAACCAAAGATTAACGGGTCAGCCACACAACATATCGAGCATGTATTAAAAAGCACCCTCCCACATACATTGATGAATAAAGGTTTAAGTCTTTATAATCTATTGAATGAGGATCTCAACATACAATGGACCGATACAGGTGAGATCATTGTGGAAGGAGCAAAAGTACAGGGATCGAATATCGTAGACATCGTCCATGATCTGGTGAGAAAGTTAGATGGGCCCTCACCATCAGGATGGAAGCATATCAAAGCAAGACTACAACAAATAAATGTCCCCAAAACAATGATAGGAAATCTGAACAGGAGAAAGAAGAGGATAAACAAAGGTAAACTCTACCCACGTGCCTCTAAAATACGCAAATGGCCAACATATTAAGAAGACGCTATTATGATATTTACAAACCAGCCTCCTGCGGAGGCGTAGATAGACTGTACAGAAGTGTTTACAATGCTGGAGTAGGGAAAAAAGATGTTGAGAGTTTTTTGCGGGAGAAGGATGCTTATACACTTCACACACCTGTAAGAAAAAGGTTTAAAACAGCCAAGACAACAGCTGCTTCGATTGACTCTATTTGGCAAGCAGATTTAACAGACATGCAAAGATATTCAATGTATAAATAATAGATGTATTCTCTAGATATCTGTGGCTAATTCATCTGAAAAATAAATCGCCTGAAACTGTTGCTAAAGCCACCAAAACGTTGATGTTGAAAGAAAACAGGGTTCCTGGCTATTTTTGTACAGATATGGGGAAAGAATTTATAGGACGAGCTTTTCAGAACATGTTGACAGAGTTTAATATCAGCTACTACACTACCAATTCTATACATAAGGCATCTTTAGCTGAAAGAGTTCAACGTACCATAAAGGAACGCATGCACCGCTATTTTACACATAAAAACACATACAGATTTCTAGACATTCTGGAATCATTGGCCTCATCATACAACCTCTCACACCATCGCACGATTGGCACAACACCTAACGAGATTTTAAAAAGAGGTGCGCGCACAGAGCCTGATGTGAGAAGATATGGAACACCACCACCACACTCTGCGCGTTTAAAAATCAATGATTATATAAGGCTGTCGCGTTCGGGAAATAAATTCGCGAAGTGATTTGAGCAAGGATGGACACGTGAGATTTTAAAAGTTAGGGCTATGAAATCTAATGACGAGATAATGTTGTATTACGTAGAAGATTTGAATGTGGAAGAAATCGGAGGAGGCTTTTACCGCGAGGAGTTGCAGAAAGTGACATTTAATTTAGGAAAAAGTGTGTTTAAAATTGAAAAACTTTTAGGCAGCAAAGGTTCAGGAAAAAGAAAAATGTACTTGGTGAAATGGCTAGGACACCCAGAAAGCTTCAACACCTATGTAAAAGCTGATACAATAATGAAGCTTAAATAGTATGCAACTTGGCGCCTAACCATTTCTACGTCACACTCCCGTCCTCCTCGTCCCTGTTTGTACACCCTAACAACACACTAGCCAACTTTGTAACAGAACTCCACGGACCCATTGGATTGGGTCGTGATACATATGAGGTGGGTTTCTGCGAAATTCAGCTGAATACACTTTTTTTAAGTATTGATTATGAAGAACCCGTTTTTACGATTCTTAGAGACTGTAATGAGTGTGAAAAAGCTGGGGTAACTCGGGATAAAACCATGCGTACTGCCCTGACTGGAGATGCACGCTATTACAGTACAGAAGTAACACTAGGACCGGGTTACTACGGTGCGGCTGAGGATGTTGTGAGAGACTTAAACGTAAGTTTAAAAAGCTCAAATCTTACGGGCGATTTAGTATACGAAATCGTAATCAATGATCCCCATGCATGTATTGTGGCCCTGAAATCGCAGGCTAAACAAAATATTAAAGACCAAAGAATGTTCAAAATTATGACAGATGGACGATATCGATGTCATCCAATGAGATACATTTCACGAGGCACAACACGACTTGTCCAGCCTAATGTATCAGTTGAAATTGGAGAAAATGGTTGATGGCTATAAACCCCAGACATGTGCTATATTTACGCACCAGTTTGTTGGGGATACCCAGGCACGCCTGCTGCGCATAGCGCATATCCCCAACCATAGAGGAAGGAGTTTGAGTATTACATATGACAGGCCCCATTATGTGAATGTCGCAGCTAATCTAATAACCAATATCTCAATACATATTTAAGAACGATTGAGGGAAAAAATTTCCTATTCGATAATGGGAGCTTAACAGTGAAGCTGCACTTTCGACCACTAAATTATAATGGACAGAAAGCCTTTCACAGTCTATCGAGGTATGAGATACCAGCGTAGTAGTGGATTTGGATCCATTTTTTCAACCATACTACGTACGGTTGTCCCCTTGCTGAAGAGGGGTGCAAGATACCTCGGGAGGAAAGCGTTATAATCAGGTCTTAACACGGCAGAAGACATATTGGCTGGGGCTAAACCTAAAGAAGCCCTAAAAAAACACTTAAAGCGTACACGGGACAAAATCGTCAAAGATGCAAACAGAAAAATGCGTGGTGGTGGGAAGAAGAGGGCTGTCCGGAAGAAGGGATTTCCACCACGTGGCATTAAACGTAAAAGGATATCAAAAAAGAAGTGTTCTAAGCGAATGAAACCTATGGTTGACCATTTTTTTGACTGATATAAGCTAAGAACATTGATCTCGTGGATCATAGTTTGTTTACTACCTGTCGAGAGAGGAGGCATTATTTCTAACTCGTCATAGCACGCTTCATCCATCTGTGTAGTTCACGATGTTGTAAATTGGAGCTGTCCCTTTATTACAATTAACCCTTTAAACACAATTAGTTCCCCGAGTGCCCCTATAGAATTCGTGATACCCAGCTCAGGCCCTTTCTTTTTTGACCCAAGCTGTGTGCACATGTACACTAAACTATGTATAGCCCATTGTGATGGAACGGACTGTGATGACAAATATGCTCCATACACTCATCACAGATAGTCTGGCTTACAAGTAAATGTGGAATAACCTCTTTGGTTTCAGCGTTCGTGTATGTTTCTATATCGTAGTATACAGTTGTACAAGGGTTTAGGCTTAGCGTCTTTCATATAACATACATGCTTTACTCCAACCGCCTTATATTTCTCATGGCATATAGGACAGTGAATTTCATCACATTTATGCTTGAAATTCCCCCAATTAGCCATCATGTGAAACATACCACATTCACAGATTCTCATTTTCCTGCACGTGCCAATTGACTTATGGAGCTCAAAACAGTTATTATAGAAAAATGTGCGTCTACAAACATCACAATCCCTCTTCTCAGCTTCAACTACACGGCTTTCACATTTGGAGCTTTTACACTGCTCACATGGCATGCGGCAAACTTTACAATGTTTCACTATATCATCCGCAAACTCGATACACCTCTTACACAAATCATTCTGTCGTCCATATTTTTTACTTTTATCATAACTCGCGTAAAGGTCCCCTATATTACGGATGGGGAGATACGTTGTCTCTGACAGCCCTAAAATAAGTAGGGGTCTTCTACGATCTCTCATACAGCTTTTAAAAACATACACAGTCCTTCGACGATCATCGATTCCAAATACAACTATACGAACATTCATTTCCTGTTCTACCCTTCTGAGCTCGTCAGGACTCATATTACAGTCAAACTCAAGTTTACAGTCTACACCTAGTTTACGGGCACGCTCCACTACCGTAGGCAACCAAATTTTTTTTGGTCTGTGTATTTAGTACAGTAAACATACGAGCTAAGACTACTGCTATAAAGCCGCAACCACGATCGACGTTTATATGTCGTCTACAAATAGCCTAAGAATTGAAGTTAAGAGTATAAGGTGTGGCACTATGACCCGCAACACGGAATACACGGTCAATATTTACCGTGAAGTTGTCCATATTGAAGGCTAGACTACTTTGAGAGGCCTGCATTATACGGCCTAATATATACTCTATATTTACAGCTGCCAAGCGTCTGAATGGTATTACTACCCAAAAATCATCTACATCTCCGTCATCTGACCCGAATCCGAAGGACAGCCTCGTCTTGACTTCACGTTCGTCTCGGTTCTGAAAGGCAAACTCAACAATACGTTCAACTATGCGCCGTAGTCCGTGTTCAACACCATTGCTATACATGGATCTAGGATCAACCCTAACTATATACCGATTTCTAGTCAAGGGCGGGGTGGGGATAGCGGTGCGGTCTAACTCGAATGTTATACCATCCTCCACAGAACGAGAAGCTGCTGCTGCTGTGGAGGATGTACCCGGAATTGAACAGGAATAAGGGGGTATATTTGAGGAAGGTACTATTGTGGGGGTTATTCGTAAGACGTAAAAGGTTGGGGCTCTATTCTTGGTGGTCTAACAACGGGCGCAATCCTGGCACGCTTTACACCTGACGTGGAGGGCTCTTCGTCATGTCTCCGCTTTGAATTGTCACGTGCTACAGGTATCGTTGGTGTGGACTCGGCAATGGGGATGGAGTATGTGATCACAACTACACTGTCGTCGGGGTCATCTGTAATATCGATGCTGGGTTGCTGTACCTCATCGCCATTCACAGTTCTCTGGGAGAAGAGAAAAGCAAGACTGTAGAATATAAGGGTCATCACTTAAATATTTATTATATTTTGTAAATGACCCACTTAGGAGTGTGACGTTAGAAATGGAATCTGTAGAAAAATACAGGTTCACGAGCCCATCCATATGTATTATAGCTGGCTCTACAGGATGTGGTAAAACTGTACTTATGCTTAAAATCATTAAACAAAAGGGAGAGATGTTCCCAAAATTTGTACATAAAGTTATATGGTGCTATTCGACGTATCAATCAGTGTTCAATGAGTACCAAGATGATATTTTGTTCCACAAAGGTGTATATGACGTTAATTCGCTAAAGGAAAATGAACATACAGTCATTGTAATTGACGATCTCATATTGGAGATGGATAAAACGTTTGCCGAGACATTTACAGCATTCTCCCACCATCTTAACATAAGCGTGTTCTTCATCAATCAGAATCTGTTTTTCAAAAATAGATAAATGCGCGATGTGTCGTTAAACACACAATATCACAAATTGAGGTATTAGCCAATGAAATGTTCCCGAATCAGCGTAAGGAGTTTTTGGAAGTTTATAAAGAAGCTACAGGTCAACGTTACAGATATTTTCTTTGCGACCTTCATCCGCGAAACACATTTAGGGTGCTACTGAGAACTAATATATTTCCAAGCGAGCCTGAAACGGTGTATATTCCAGAATGACAAAGAGGCTAAAGAAATACCATGAATTAATAAAAATCTATCATCGACTGCCCCGGGCAATGCAGCAGATGTTTGCTAAAAATATCGACTCCGACGTTTTAAAAGGCATCTGTGAAATCTATCTTAACGTTATAAATTGTAATGTATTAATGAAACCTCCTCAGAAGGCTCGCCTACGCCGTTACAAGAACATAATTCGTGCACTTGCTCGTAAAAGTCAAACTGTGGGGAAGAAAAAACGAATTATTGTACAAAGAGGAGGGTCATTCCTACCCATCTTATTTTCAGTTTTGGGTCCTTTACTAACTAGATTAATATAATGAAGAAAGTGATAGTGATTCCACACGAGGTATATGCTTCACTGCAAACTTCAAAGAATCCAGACACGGTTCTAGAACCCGTAAAAGAATAGAAAGCGAATTGTTAGCCCTATTAAACAGTGAAAAAGCACCTGAAGAGAAAAGAATCTTATACCAAGAAGCTCTGCAGAAATTCCTTCACGAGTACGAAAATTATAAGAATCCGACAGAGATTCCCGTGGTTATTAGGCACAGCACGGACAACGATGGACATGGTGATATAGGGCCTATGTCCGACGATAGAGCTGACCAACCAAAGATTAACGGGTCAGCCACACAACATATCGAGCATGTATTAAAAAGCACCCTCCCACATACATTGATGAATAAAGGTTTAAGTCTTTATAATCTATTGAATGAGGATCTCAACATACAATGGACCGATACAGGTGAGATCATTGTGGAAGGAGCAAAAGTACAGGGATCGAATATCGTAGACATCGTCCATGATCTGGTGAGAAAGTTAGATGGGCCCTCACCATCAGGATGGAAGCATATCAAAGCAAGACTACAACAAATAAATGTCCCCAAAACAATGATAGGAAATCTGAACAGGAGAAAGAAGAGGATAAACAAAGGTAAACTCTACCCACGTGCCTCTAAAATACGCAAATGGCAACATATTAAGAAGACGCTATTATGATATTTACAACCAGCCTCCTACGGAGGCGTAGATAGACTGTACAGAAGTGTTTACAATGCTGGAGTAGGGAAAAAAGATGTTGAGAGTTTTTTGCGGGAGCAGGATGCTTATACACTTCAAACCTGTGAGAAAAAGGTTTAAAACAGCCAAGACAACAGCTGCTTCGATTGACTCTATTTGGCAAGCAGATTTAACAGACATGCAAAGATATTCAATGTACAAATAATAGATGTATTCTCTAGATATCTGTGGCTAATTCCTCTGAAAAATAAATCGCCTGAAACAGTTGCTAAAGCCACCAAAACGTTGATGTTGAAAGAAAACAGGGTTCCTGGCTATTTTTGTACGGATATGGGGAAAGAATTTATAGGCCGAGCTTTTCAGAACATGTTGACAGAGTTTAATATCAGCTACTACACTACCAATTCTATACATAAGGCATCTTTAGCTGAAAGAGTTCAACGTACCATAAAGGAACGCATGCACCGCTATTTTACACATAAAAACACATACAGATTTCTAGACATTCTGGAATCATTGGCCTCATCTACAACCGCTCACACCATCGCACGATTGGACAACACCTAACGAGATTTTAAAAGAGGTGCGCGCACAGAGCCTGATGTGAGAAGATGGAACACCACCACCACACTCTGCGCGTTTCAAAATCAATGATTATATAAGGCTGTCGCGTTCGGGAAATAAATTCGCGAAGGATTTGAGCAAGGATGGACACGTGAGATTTTAAAGTTAGGGCTATGAAATCTAAGACGAGATAATGTTGTATTACGTAGAAGATTTGAATGGGAAGAAATCGAGGAGGCTTTTACCGCGAGGAGTTGCAGAAAGTGACATTTAATTTAGGAAAAATGTGTTTAAAATTGAAAAATTTTAGGAAGCAAAGGTTCAGGAAAAGAAAAATGTACCTGGTGAAATGGCTAGGATACCCAGAAAGCTTCAACACCTATATAAAAGCTGATGCAATAATGAAGCTTAAATAGTATGCAACATGGCGCCTAACCATTTCTACGTCACACTCCCGTCCTCCTCGTCCCTGTCTGTACACCCTAACAACACACTAGCCAACTTTGTAACAGAACTCCACGGACCCATTGAATTGGGTCGTGATACGTATGAGGTGGGTATATGCGAAATTCAGCTGAATACACTTTTTTAAGTATTGATTATAAAGAACCCGTTTTTACGATTCTTAGAGACTGTAATGAGTGTGAAAAAGCGGGGTAACTCGGGATGAAACCATGCGTACGCCCTGACTGGAGAGCACGTATTACAGTACAGAAGTAACACTAGGACCGGGTACTACGGTGCGGCTGAGGATGTTGTGAGAGACTTAAACGTAAGTTTAAAAAGCTCAAATCTTACGGGCGATTTAGTATACGAAATCGTAAACAATGATCCCCATGCATGTACTGTGGCCCTAAAATCGCAGGCTAACGAAATATTAAAGACCAAAGATGTTCAAAATTATGACAGATGGACGATATCGAGTCATCCAAGAGATACATTTCACGAGGCACAACACGACTTGTCCAGCCTAATGTATCAGTTGAAATTGGAGAAAATGGTTGATGGCTATAAACCCCAGACATGTGCTATATTTACGCACCAGTTTGTTGGGGATACCCAGGCACGCCTGCTGCGCATAGCGCATATCCCCAACCATAGAGGAAGGAGTTTGAGTATTACATATGACAGGCCCCATTATGTGAATGTCGCACTAATCTAATAACCAATATCTCAATATATTAAGAACGATTGAGGGAAAAAATTTCCATTCGTAATGGGAGCTTAACAGTGAAGCTGCACTTTCGACGCACTGATTATAATGGACAGAAAGCCTTTCACAGTCTATCGAGGTATGAGATACCAGCGTGGTAGTGGACTTGGATCCATTTTTTCAACCATACTACGTACGGCTGTCCCCTTGCTGAAGAGGGTGCAGATACCTCGGGAGGAAAGCGTTACAATCAGGTCTTAACACGGCAGAAGACATATTGGCTGGGGCTAAACCTAAAGAAGCCTAAAAAAACACTTAAAGCGTACACGGGACGAAATCGTCAAAGATGCAAAGAGAAAAATGCGTGGTGGTGGGAAGAAGAGGGCTGTCCGGAAGAAGGGATTCCACCACGTGGCATTAAACGTAAAAGGATATCAAAAAAGAAGTGTTCTAAGCGAATGAAACCTATGGTTGACCATTTTTTGACTGATATAAGCTAAGGACATTGATCTCATGAATCATAGTTTGTTTACTACTGTCGAGAGAGGAGGCACTATTTCTAACTCGTCATGGCACGCTTCATCCATCGTGTAGTTCACGATGTTGTAAATTGGAGCTGTCCCTTTATTACAATTAACCCTTTAAACACAATTAGTTCCCGAGTGCCCCTATAGAATTCGTGATACCCAGCTCAGGCCCTTTCTTTTTTGACCCAAGCTGTGTGCACATGTACACTAAACTATGTATAGCCCATTGTGATGGAACGGACTGTGATGACAAATATGCTGTATACCTTGAAACAAACTTTTTACTCTCCTTATTCAACCAGTGCGACGTATATTTACATCAGGTCAACATATTGGCAGGAACGGGATACTACCACCTACGATCCTATCTGGAAAATGTGCTGAACTTTTCCAAAGACGCGAAGGATACCGTTTTAAGTGCTGAGGGCTATTATCAAGCTAAAGATGAAAGTAGTATAAAGGACAAATTTAAAAATTCTAAAAATAAGATATATGAGTGTTTTCGACGCCTGCATACAGACTTCACATTCAGAAGTTGCTTGTGAATGGGATGGATATGAAAATAAAGCTCACCCGCACGAATCCTGAGATCTGTTTAAATATGGGAACTGATCAAGAAGAGGGAGCAAAACCCATTGTGATTCACATTATGGAGAAATACCTCCGCTTACGGCGAGTGAAATTAAGTTCACCAAAACAAATAGAATTTGAGAAAAATTTACTACACAACACAGTAAAATACCCAATTAACAGAGTACAGATCAAACTATACACGGTGCCAGCAGGGTTGGCATCTAAACAGATAGAAAACATCGCTCTGGGAAATCTACCTAAAAGGATATTAATTCGAATGCAGGACCATGCTTCGATGAATGGAAAATACAAAAAGAGTGCCTTTAAATTCGAGAATTTCGGCCTTAAAAATATAACTCTATACGTTAATGGCGTTGCGTTGGGTGGGGCTCTGGATATGGATTATTCATCAGATGTTGTGTTCCCGCTTTGCGCGAGAGCATATAGAAATCTGGCCCATATTGGAGGTGATTGTGATTTTCTCGGGATTGTGGTAACACAGAAAGAATTCATCGATCAATTTAACCTTTATCCGTTCGACATCACTCTTGATTTATCTGCTAGTGTAAATACACACTTAAGTCCACAACAGAGTGGAAACATCTCAGTCAGATTGGAATTCGCCAAGCCGAAAGACGCGCCTATAAGTGTACTAGTATACCTGGAGTCAAAAGCCCTAATAGAAGTAGACAGATTTAGGAGCGTGGTCACTGACTTTTAAAATGGATGCGAATACACTTCAGAGAGTAATGAATAGTGAATGAATCACACGTTCCAAATTTATTGGTGTGTTTGCGAAGAATGAAACATTGAAATTGCCAACTACGAGAGATTGCAGTAGTCTTATTGTGAACACAGATGTTATTGGTAGTGAAGGGATTCATTGGTTTGCAATGTATTTTAAAAATAGGGACCGCATGTACTATTTTGATTAACTCGGTACTCAACCCTGGAGTGACCCTGTTATTGTAAAATTTCTCGATCAGATTCATGTCCCCGAAGTTGTATGGAATCCCTTCCGGCTACAAGGATATTTTAGTAATACTTGTGGACTGTACTGCCTTTCATTTCTCATGCATGTGTCACGTGGTAAGGAATTTATAAATTTTTAAAAATTATTCGATCCGTGTTACACTCAACGAAACGACGAAATGGTATGCAGACAGATAAAAAGCCGTTTTCCGATTGTGCGTACGAGTTGTATAGTATGATGTTTTGTTCGTGTATATATATATTTGTATCCACTAATGTTAGCTTGTATATTCTGAAGCTTATTTGGTTAAGATAGTTATTGTACTAAAAACATGATTTTTTTCATGTAATAAATTGATGAAAATACATTGTGTCGTCCCCGAAAAAAAAGATCGAAATTTAAAAAAATATTTACATTATTTCGTTAATGATGTGACAATCGCTGGCTGACTGCTCAGTAAATCTTCTACCTCTGTATTCAGGTCCACGACATGGGTTTCTTCAAAACGAAAAGATTGTATAACACGTGTCAAATCCTCATCGGACCTAAAAGGAGAAAGAATAATTAATTAGTTCATACTGAATCTTTTTTAATAAAGACCCAATTGTTTAAAACATATGCAGAGTATACATAGAGTAAGAGTATCACAATGTGAAGATATCTTTGAACAGCTCAGAGAAGTTTCTTTAAGAGAAAATGCCGAATAACATTTATGAAAGAATTTATAAAATTAATTAAAACATGCAAATGATTACTATAAAAAAATTCAATGAATCAAAACAGGACTTTAGCATAATATTAACTGCAAACTAATCTGTAATTGCGGATACCTAAATGAATGAATGAGATGTGTAGTAATTAAACTTTTTAAACCTTTCTTATCTTGCTTTTTGGTACTATTTTGCTCTTTCTTTATTCAATTTCTCTTCTATCATTAATCATTCTCTTTACACTCGTTTCACTCGCTTTCGGTGTACTTTACAAATACGGTAGACGAGACCGAGGTTGAGGCGCCATTATAATTGAAACAATGCAAGGGAGACCGGGGGGGGGGGTAATTATACTCTTCATTAACACTTTACTCTTTTATTTATACCGAAACAATTTAGACAAACAGGGTAATGCGACGGGGAAATTTAACTTTAACACTTAAGCCGGAGAGAGACACAAAAGAATATTCTAAGTTCACCACAACATCTTAACACAAAAAGACACCTTCTTATACCCAAGGCCATCCGATGACTGCCCTTTTTTTGGGCATTTCTCTCTCTCGTCCCGCTTGGGCCAATTCTTAGTGTTGCCAACTCGTATTTTATATTTTTTTACAAACAAATCATTATTTATCGTAATTACATTTATTAAATATTATTATCTTCTTTATTAATTTCTTATAACCAAAACATTCAAATTTTTAAGTAGACATTACTACACTCGCATTACCCCCTTGAAAATAGGTTTTACACTAGGAAAACTTATTAATATCGTTTAACAAATTTATTTGTTTATCTATTCAACAAAGTTATTTATTTTGCAAATTTTTTCTTTAACAAGATCACAGTTAGGATAAACAAGAAATCATTTCAAAGACAAATTCCACACATCGACATTTCGAATCATGTTATAAAAATTGAAAACAAACTATAATTTTCACAACATTTGCATAAAATAACATTTCACACTACTGATGAAATTTACAACCTGTAACGAATCTGTAACGTTACAAATAACGGATAATTTTCTTAACAGGCTACAACAAATTTCAAGTTCACAATCTATTCCATCGATTCCTCATCAAAAATCGCTTTACATTCGAAACAAATATTTATATAGTTATACACTTACTATCAGGGCAACATAGAAAAATAAGAAAACGTTCATATAAAATACTGACCAGAGCGCACATACTATCAGGTCATCCCATAAGTAATGTCGTTTTTTACGATAGATTAAATTTAAACTAGTCCTACTCGGTTTAAGCATAAATTTTCCGAAGGTTATATCTAAGAGGAGATCTATCGTGTTTCGCTACATACTTTACAGACTTTGACCAGTGAAGACGTGTGTTTTGCTCTATGTGAACTTCTCATAAACATGGCGGTGTCAGAAGAGCATATCAGGCATATAATGCTTTACGAGTTCAAAAAAGAGAATAGTGCTACTGAAGCAACGCGAAACATTCAGGACGTTTATGGCAACCATATTCTGCATGTGAGTAAATGTCAAAGATGGTTTCAAAAGTTTAGGAATGGTGACTGCTGTTTGACAGATGCAGCACGCTCTGGACGCTCTGCTGAGTTTGATGATGACCTGCTGTTAGCCGCACTTGAAGAAGACTGTCCAACAACTGTCGAAGAATTTTCCCAGAAACTCAATTCATCCACGTCCACCATCTATCGACATTTGCAACAACTCGGGAAAGTGCCTAAGTTAGGAAAATGGGTGCCACATGAATTGTCGGTCGACAATCTGAGGGTGCGGGTAAACATTAGCACAGCTCTTCATTCGCATAAACTCCAAGATCCTTTTTGCACCGTTTAGTGACTGTTGAAGAAAAGTGGATACTGTACCAGAATGTTAAGCGCCGTCGACAGTGGGTTTGTGCCGGAGAACCAGCGACACCACAGCCAAAACCAAATCTTCACCCTCGGAAAGTGTTGCTTAGTGTTTGGTCGGGTAAAGGTGGTGTAATACACTTTGAAACCTTACCACACAACCAAACAATCACCGCTCAAGTCTACTGTTAACAACTGGATCGATTGAACACTGCACTAAAAGAAAAGAGACCTTCTTTGGTTAATCGGAAAGGAATCGTGTTCCACCACGACAACGCACGTCCTCATACCGCTCGGATCACTTCTGCAAAAATTAAGGAGCTTGGGTGGGAAAAACTTTCACATCCTCCATATTCTCCAGACCTAGCGCCTTCAGATTATCATCTCTTCAGGAGTCTGCAAAACTATCTTGACGAGAAACAGTATACTTCTTTAGATGACCTGCACACCAGTCTTTGTAAGTTTTTTGCCTCAAAACCGCCTGAATTTTATAAACATGGCATTGAAAAGCTTGTAGGACGTTCGCAGAGTGTCATTGATTCCGATGGAAAATATACACTAGATTAAAAAATTTCAGTTGAGTTTTTTTTTGTCCAAATTCAGATCTAAAAAACGACATTACTTACGGGATGACCTGATATTTCACGAAATAAAACAAATATGGGCAATAATCGCACCCTTTCACTTATAATTTCATTACATAACACTCAGGACAATAATAGCTGGACGTTGTTTAGATCACAATCCGCACAGTTGACAACGGACTTCTTCAATTTTCAATCGCAGCTCTCCTGCTCACTTCGCTAGAATGCAAGGGATTGCATCACCATGCAACAGGTCAGCACCCTTGAGGTTGGTTCCGCTCTCTCTCCAAATGGCGAAACACAAAACAAAAGAGACGTCCAATTCTAAGAGGATCAGGGGGTGGAGATATACTGAAAGTGGAACTACGCACCGGAATTGGACGGAATTCGCAATTCTAGAAGTAGACGAAGAAACTCTCTCATCTCAACTTTGGTTGGTGAAAGCTGCTCTCCCTACGTCCAGCTGAAAGACTTTCTTACTGGCAATAATCAAACGATCACTTCGCCGTAGTCGGTTTCGCAACCAACCTAGTGTATGTCTGTATGGACAGTAAAGCCTTAAACACTCGTTCAAACTCTCGTGGTTTGCCTACCGAGTGCAAAAACATATTTAGCGAAGCATCGAGAAGCATGACCAGCTACTGCCCGAAAAATACCAGTAGACCATCTTCGACGGAAACTGTCCTGTACCAAGTCCCTGCACATTCGGTTTCTCTCTTCTCGCTCTCTCTCTCTCTCTCAACTCATCTCTTCTCTCTCATCGGTGATCGATCACCTATCGGGTCAACTAAACTCATTGGATGGAATTTGGATCCAACTTAGCTGCCTCCAAATCGAACCTCTTGAAATTTTGACAAAAAAATTATCATAGTTTATACTGCTACTGATTGTCACGTCATATTAATTTACCAAATTTTCTTGACAGTTCACTTCGAAAAAATAAATATAATTTACTCTGGCCAAATTCACGGAAACAAAGTGAAAAATCTCAAAATTTTTCCAAAAATTTAATCACACCTAGCTACCAATAAGATCACTTATGGCAGTTACACCGGAGAAGATAATAAAAATTCATGAAACGCAACCAAACAAAGCTGTACAGTATAAATATAAAGGCACCCATACATAGCAACCGTTATTATAATTTAAAAAATATTATTATTCAAACTACCTTCAGAAATTACATCGATACATTTAAATACAAAAGACAAAAATGAAACCCAGAAACTTCATGTCATCAATTCTCTGAAAATCACGAACCCTCTTACACTTTGGGGGAAGCACACATAGATCCCACAAAAACGTTACTGGCCATCTGAAAGGCTCCATCTCCGGTTAACACTCTAGCTACAGTTTCAACTGCATGAGTAACCCCAACTGAAGTTTAAAAAATAACAATTTTCCAAAACAATCATTAAATATAAAAAATTTGAATATTAATACCGAAAAGTTACTTTAATACATTAATTCCAACTTAAAACGCTAAATTTCATAGGACGAAAACTCGTAATTCACAAATTACATCTGAGAGACAACTCTCTCCTTCAACACAAAACCCAGTATGGTTTATAAATTACAAAAATCCTAGCAATTTATCGTTTCCAAGTGAAACTACAAATTTACATCGTTATTCTAAATAAGAACAGATATTATGAACCCAAAAATACACGCAACCTACTATGTAAACAAAACAAAAATTAAAACAAATCACTGTATAATGAAGAGTGTTCGCTTTGTTTGTAAGCGAGCCTCTATAAAAATATTCCTAACCGAATTTAACTGCAGTACATCCGGAATCAATTTTTGTAACATTTTTTATACAAACGCGCGAACGTAAAAAAAATTTCATTTTTAATACCCAAATTAAAAAGTTAAACAAAAAAACTCCTTAACACAATAAAATCTAATTTCAGAATAAAAAAATTTAAACAGCCTAAGTATACAAAGCATCACTCGGAATTTGTCTTGAAAATGAAAGAAAGAAAATATAAAAATATAAAAATTAATGAATATATAAAAAAATAAAAAACAACAACATAATTTATCAAAAGAATTTACGAAAACAATTTCTCTATTTCAATTAAACACATTTTTATCTTTTTTATAACAAATTTAGCTTCCTTGGGTCTCACAATTTATATACGGCAAATATATAATCTTACAGCGTACGAATTTGACCCAGTATAAATTAGTGTCTTACCGATTATTTTTCGACTTTAAACCTTAAAATTATAAACCGAACTAAAAAAACAACAAAGCGATTCTTAAAAGTCAACACATTTGATGTTGATATGTTGGCCTGTAAATCCATTATATACATCTAGTCAAAGAATAATCTTAAAAACTACCTACTAAATTCTGGAAAATTTTATTACTCATTGAATATCTTCGAATGCATTACCTAGAAATGCGTTACATATTTACGCACAACCTTTTAAACCGTACCGTATAAAAATGCATGTCACAATGTCATTACAACTAAAATAATTTAATTTATATTATTATTTAATTATTTAATTCGTATTGTTATTATTATCAACACAATTATTACTAATTCCAAAATTGTAAACACAAAACGACTTTAAACACAAAATAGGTAGGCTTTAAGTGGAAAGGAAAGAAAAAAAAGAATGAGTCACCGGACAGCAATTATTAATTTTGAAATTTCTCTCTCCGACCGAACGAAACGAAATCTAAAGAAAACAACGTGACGAAAAAGGAAACAAACGACTCGAATTAAATTTCAGACTCAAACTGAGTCGGGACAGAGTCCTACTCCATGGACGCGCAAACGTGAATCAAAACGGTTTTAAAACAGTCGAGACTCCAACGAAAAGAAAACAAAACAATAAAATTTTGACCGCGAAAATTACGAAAATACTCGCTATAAGAAGAAATTTGGAAAATGATGGGCACCATGTTCAATCATCGAATTTTGAAGAAAAGGGAATCAGAATTTGATTAATTTTATAAATACTCTAAAATGGGTAGCGAAACAGAATATCTACTAATTTTCCTCGTACGGAGAACGTGGAAAAACGATCCTTTCTTCTCTTGCTTTTTGGTACTATTTCTCTTCTATCATTAATCATTATCTTTACACTCGTTTCACTTGCTTTCGGTGTACTTTATAAATATGGTAGACGTGACTGAGGTTGAGGCGCCATTATAATTCAAACAATGCAAGGGAAACCGTGGGGATTAATTATACTCTTCATTAACACTTTACTCTTTTATTTATACCGAAACAATTTAAGCAAACGGGGTAATGCGACGGGGAAATTTAACTTTAACACTTAAGCCGGAGAGAGACACAAAAGAATATTCTAAGTTCACAACAACATCTTAACACCAAAATACACCTTCTTCTACCCAAGGCAGGCCATGCGATGACTGGCCATTTTTGGGGTATTTCTCTCTCTCGTCCCGTTTGGGCCGATTCTTAGTGTTACCGACTCGTATTTTATATTTTTTTATAAACAAACCATTATTTATCGTAATTGCATTTATTAAATATTATTATCATCTTTATTATTTTCTTATAACCAAAACATTCTAATTTTTAATTAGACATTACAACACTCGCATCACCCCCTTGAAAATAGGTTTTACACTAGGAAAACTTATTAATATCGTTTAACAAATTTATTTATTTATTCAACAAAGTTATTTATTTTGCAATTTTTTTTTCTTTAACAAGTTCACAGTTAGGATAGACAAGAAATCATTTCAATGACAAATTCCACATATCGATATTTCGTATCATGTTATAAATATCGAAAACAAACTATAATTTTCACAACATTTGCATAAAATAACATTTCACACTACTAATCAAATTTACAACCTGTAACGAATGTGTAACATGACAAATAACGGATAATTTTCTTAACAGGCTACAACAAATTTCAAGTTCACAATCTATTCCATCGATTCCTCATCAAAAATCGCTTTACATTCGAAACAAATATTTATATAGTTATACAGTTACTATCAGGGCAACATAGAAAAATAAGAAAACGTTTATATAAAATACTGACCAGAACGCACATACTGTTTCACGAAACAAAACAAATATGGGCAATAATCGCACCCTTTCACTTATAATTTCATTACATAACACTCAGTACAATAATAGCTGGACGTTGTTTAGATCACAATCCGCACAGTTGACAACGGACTTCTTCAATTTTCAATCGCAGCTCTCCTGCTAAATTCACTAGAATGCAAGGGATTGCATCACCATGCAACAGGTCAGAACGCTTGAGGTTGGTTCCGCTCTCTCTCCAAATGGCGGAAAAGAAAAACAAGAGAGACGTCCAATTCTAAGAGGATCAGGGTGGGAGATATACTGAAAGTGGAACCACGCACCGGAATTGGACGGAATTTGCAATTCTAGAAGTTGACGAAGAAACTCGCCTCTCTCATCTCGACTTTGGTCGGTGAACGCTGCTCTTCCTACGTCCAGCTGAAAGACTCTCTTACTGGCAATATTCAAACGATCACTTCGCCGTAGGCGGTTTCGCAACGAAGCTACTGTATGTCTGTATGGACAGTAAAGCCTTAGACACTCGTTCAAACTCTCGTGGTTTGCCTATGGAGTGCTAAAACACATATTTAGCGAAGCACCGAGAAGCGTGACCAGCTACTGCCCGAAAAATACCAGTAGACCATCTTCGACGGAAACTGTCCTGTGACAAGTCCCTGCACATTCGGTTTCTCTTCTCTGTTCTCTTCTCTTCCGAAACTATCCTGCGCCAAGTTCCAGCGATTCGGTTTCTCTTCTCTCTCTCTCTCATCTCTTCTCTCTCATCGGGGATCGATCACCTATCGGGTCAACTAAACTCAATGGATGGAATTTGGGTCCAACTTAGCTGCCTCCAAATCGACTCTCATGAAATTTTGACAAAAAAATTATCAAAGTTTATACTGCTACTGATTATCACGTCATATTAATTTACCAAATTTTCTTCACAGTTCACTTCGAAACAATAACTATAATTTACTCTGGCCAAATTCACGGAAAAAAAGTGACAAATCTCAAAATTTCGCAAAAATTTAATCACACCTAGCTACCAATAAGATCACTTATGGCAGTTACACCGGAGAAGATAATAAATTTCATGAAACGCAGCGAAACAAAACTGTACAGTATAAATATAAAAGCGCCTATACATAGCAACCGTTATTATAATTTAAAAAATATTATTATTCAAACTATCTTCAGAAATTACATCGATACATTTAAATACAAAAAACAAAAATTAAACCCTGAAACTTCATGTCATCAATTCTCTGAAAATCACGAACCCTCTTACACTTTCGGGGAAGCACACATAGATACCACAAAAACGTTACTGGCCATCTGAAAGGCTCCATCTCCGGTTAACACTCTAGCTACAGTTTCAACTGCATGAGTAAACCCCAACTGAAGTTTAAAAAATAACAATTTTCCAAAACAATCATTAAATATAAAAAATTTGAATATTAATACCGAAAAGTTACTTTAATACACTAATTCCAACTTAAAACGCTAAATTTCATAGAAGGAAAACTCATAATTCACAAATTACATCTGAGAGACAACTCTCTCCTTCAACACAAAACCCAGTATGGTTTGTAAATTACAAAAATCCTAGCAATTTATCGTTTCCAAGTGAAACTACAAATTTACATCGTTATTCTAAATAAGAACAGATATTATGAACCCAAAAATACACGCAACCTACTATGTAAACAAAACAAAAATTAAAACAAATCACTGTATAATGAAGAGTGTTCGCTTTGTTTGTAAGCGAGCCTCTATAAAAATATTCCTAACCGAATTTAATTGCAGTACATCGGGAAACAATTTTTGTAACATTTTCTATACAAACGCGCGAACGTAAAAAAAAATTCATTTTTAATACCCAAAATAAAACGTTAAACAAAAAATTCCTCGAGCTGCCCTCGAACAATGGAACCGCCAACGAGTCGTATTTCCAGTTCATCAGATTCTTCGAAACCTAAAACAGAAAACTTATTGTTTCTTATTACTGGTAGACAAGTCAGGTTTTCTCAATGGGGCTCCATTACGCACTCGAACGAAGGGTTCGGAACTAGGGGAAGAGAGAGGACTATTAGTACTATTTATATTATTAGTAGAAGCTGAGGCAGGAAGGGTCGTAACTGGAGTCGCAAGGGATTCTAATTTTGCCGTCAGGAGCATCACGCTTTCTTCAAACCTCACTCTGGCCTCCCTCTCACGTTCTAACTCTTTCCTCAGGACTTCCATGCTTGAGCACCACCTGCAAACTAACTGTTCATTATTATTAGCCATTGTAAACGCGTAAGCGGCAAATTTCCCTTCACAGCGACTGCAAGTACTTGACGGGGGTGCCATGCTCTTAATTAAAAAAAAAAAAAAAAAAGAGCGTTTGGAAATTAGTAAATTACAACGTAGGTCTACCGTGTGCTTATTGTGCTGTCACCTGCGCAAGCCCGCAAAAAAGTTCTTGAAACGTAGAAACAGGTTCTTGTAACACAAATTTATACTAAAAAATTTAAAGAGTATGTGCCCCATAGACCACATCTGAGTGTGATTCAAAATGTTTTAGTGAGGTGGGATGAGATAAAGAAAATGTGAGCTGCGGTCGTGGATTTTCAATTGTTAGTACATATAGTTGTGACGTTTCATGTGTGTCTCGCGCATGTTGGAAGGGACAAATTGTGTGATTTAGTGGGTCCGAGGTTAGTTATGGTAGTTCGGGATGTATGTAGGACATGTGAGCAATGCCAGAAGATGAACGTGGGACATATGGTGACGTTTCGTCCAACTTTAAAAGTGATAACAAGAACGTCATATGAACTTGTGGCTGTAGATGTGGTTGCATAGCTGAAGACGTTTCGTGGATATATTGGTTGTTTGGTTTGTGTGGACCATTTTAGTAAGTTCGTAGATGTGCAACCAGTTCGGAATAAGGGTGCTCAGTCGGTGTCGGATTCTTTTGAACAAATGTTGAACTCAATATTGAAGGTACCGGTGCGAGTCTTGAGTGATAATGGCCCTGAATTTCGGTCAAGTAGTATGTTTGGATACAGCATGTATGATCTAGTCCCTATAAACCTGCGTGTAATGGCGCGGTTGAGCCGGTGAATAGGGCTATAACCGAGTTTTTGGGAAATTTGTGTGGGGCGAATGGTAAATGGGATGAGGGGTTGACAAAGGCGGTAATACTTTATAATCAGACTGTACATTCACAGACTGGTAAGCCACCTGCACAGAAATTAGCAGAGAGTACCCTGCAACGAGGCGAGCTGTTACCTATTCCCTTTGATGAACAACTGACTTCGCGTGAGGGTCACCCTAACTTCATCCCCTTTGGAATAGACGTGAAGGTTCTTAGGAAGTTAATTACTAGATAGAACTTTGAAAATGAAAATGAGTGAAAGATATGTGGGTCCATACGCGGTTAAAAAAGTTATGGAAGGGGGAGTTTCGTATGTTGTAGAAAATGAAAGTGAATGTTTGAGGGTGCATCATATGCACCTGAAACTGTTCGGGGAACCACCAAAATATTTGGAAGAGTACTTCGAGCGACAACGTATGATAAAGAAGTCTGGAAATTGTGGAGATGAATATGAGGAAGTGATAGAAAGATGGTTGGTGGAGCCCGTTAGTAACGTGGAGAGTATCAATGTGGAGAGAGCAAGATTAGAGGAGTCACGACTGGAATTCAAGGACAACGAAAACGCTCGCTTTCTGAGGATTACACGTAGATGCAACTGGGAAGAGTCGTTTGAAAGCGAGACTCGAGTAAATAAAGTTAATAAAAGAAGTTATAAGAGAAGATTGTTGGGTAACACAAGTTGCAAGAAAGGTTTTGAAAGGAGTATGACATGGCTGAATCGTGTGCTGAGGTAGAAAAGGGATGTGTCGGTACAAACGGAAGACACCTTAGAATGTTTCTGTAATGTGAGACGAGCTGAGCTGATCGATGCGGCTGTACAAACCGAAATAGTTTTAGATGAAGCTTGTAAGGAAGTGAATGGGTGCGAGAAAGATCCAGTAGAGGATGAGAATTTTGAAGAAATGACATGAGATAATTTGGTTATTGCGAGTAGCTCTTATTTATGGCAAGGGACCATCATGAATGAATGAAAAATGCGAGTCAGAAAGGAGGGTAAGGCATTCCTCTATGAATAGTTTTAATGGCGAACAGCAATGAGGTGGATATGTACGAGTTAGAGGATTCGATGTTTGAGGGAGATGATTTGGGTGATGAGTGCGTGTAGAGGCAGGATAAATGTTTGAATATTAGGAGGGTTAGTTGTGTGGTTCCAATGGATAGATTGTCCATTAGTGGGAAAATACGTTTTGAGGAAATTGAAGGGTATGCGTGTACTGCCAGTCGAATGAGCATCAACATGAGTCAGTCAGAGAGAGGAGTTAACGAGAATGTGGGTCATGAATCGAAAAGGATCGAGTGTGTTAGAACAGAGAGTGAACAGACTGAAAGTGCAGTGTGTAGTGAGAAGCTGGAGCCGAAATCAGCCCCTAGAACTCGTTGTAAGGGTACTGTGCTGGAAATTTCCAATGTGCAAGTCTATCCAATTAAGTATAAGGTTAGGCATAATAGAAATGTCTAAGTTTTGTAGCATTTCTTTGATATTATCGAAATTATATTTGGATTTTTTTTACTTTCTAATTAAACTTGTATATAAACTTAGATATGAAAGATACACTCCTATTTCTAAATTTGCATGTCATAGACAATAAGAATTTGAAATTTATGGAGAAAATAGCATTAATCATTTTTTATAGGGTACTTTTTTTAGTATCGACAGTAATTACTCGTAAATTAATGTACGGCTGTTTTTTTTAGAACTTTAAAATAGGTAATGACTAAGAATGTAATAAGGAATAGGTATGTTTTTTCATTGAAATTAGGGCACTGGCACGGTTACGTATGTGTTTGAAACATCATACAGGAGGGTATCTAGGGAGAAAATTTTTATGAATGAATTAACGGACCCAGAGAGAACTACTTGCCACCTGACACGATTGCACCATTTCTGGATGAACTGCTGGTGAACAGGATCAATGCCAGTGAATGTTCATGCGGAACTACTTGCCACCTGACACGATTGCGCCATTTCTGGATGAACTGTTGGTGAACAAGATCAATGCCAGTGAATGTTCATGCATAACTACTTACCAGCTTGTACGGTTGCTCCATTTCTGGATGAATTGCTTGGTGAACAGGATCAGCGGTAATGAATGTTCAAGGACACAATTTCGTGTTTCTCATCATATAAACATGAAGAGCAGATGCCTGGCAAAGAAACGGCTGGCTGCATGTAACTGCTTAGTGCTTCGCTGATTTTTATGTTATCCTAAGTTTATTAATTTAAAAAACAAAAGGAAAATGGTTAAAAGTGGATAGAGAAGTTTTTCTGAAAATGTTTGGGTCCCTGTTTTTGTTCAACAATCGAATTTATTTTATATTTGTTATTTTAACTTTATTTGTCTGTATATACTGCGGGTTTGGGGTAGCATATTTGCATCGGTATTTACTACTCGTGTATCTCGTTAATTAGGGCATAGGGAGTGTGCTTACTTGTAAATATGTATATAATTGGGTATGTTCTTCTGTATCAGTGTAATTACGTGTATTGATGGTGTAGATATAATATATGTACAGGCTTATTAATATTGGTAAGCTAATAGTTTTGTATACGTAAATTGAGTATTCTGTATTATTTTTTCCCTTCTTTGTATTTAAAGAACTTGCAATATTTTATTAGGGAAACCAGTCTGTCGGTGTCTCATGAGTGTGTGAGTGTGCTATAAAATGTATGGTTATAATGAAATTTTATTTCATTCTTCGGGTGGGGAAGTGTAACAGGGTGCATGTAGTGATTTTTTGATGATCGTTGGGTGGTTGGTTGTATGGTATGCGATACGTGGCTGAATTTCGTGCGTACTTGGACTTTTGAGTTTTCGTTGCTTGAAAGCGGACAGCTGGTCTTGAACTGTGGGAATTTTGGTGATTAAAGGGTGTAAAATTTAAAATAAGAAGCAAGTATTATCGAAGGTTTCCTTGTAAAGGAATTTTTGTATTAGGAGACGGAGTTGTCAGCTAGACCTCGCAACTTCTCGCAAGCTCTCTAAATAAACCCCTATTTGTACAAGTGCCAGTTATTTAAATATTTAATATTGTAGGTTTAAGTTTAAGTTAAGCTTACCTTAAGTTTACGTTAAGTTTAGTTTAAGTTAGGGTAATGATAACTTGTGTAGGCAGCCGGATTTGCTTTGTATTTATTAATATAAGTTTTGTAATTTAATGTTTTACTGTTCCTGGCTAGGACGGCCTTGCGCTATAAAGGGGACATATATATTTGTTTGTGGAATCCTCCTGATCACGGTAACAGTATGACTAAGAAGACTTGGCTTTACATGAGCAAGGTGTTCGTCAACTGTATCATTTCTGAATGCTGAAATAATACGGTATAAGTACTGATCTCCACCAAGATCATCAGCAATGTGTTGTGGAAGATTTAATAGTTCTTTACCACTTGTTATAGGTTTGAATTGTACTACTGGATTGTTTTCACAAAACTGAGTGGCTTTCGCAATAGGACCAACAAAGGTGCTTGTCTCCAGATGTTGTACCATCCATTGTTTCAAAAATGTCTTAGAGGTAATTCATTTGTATGAAGCATACAAATGAACCATTGAAGTAGCCTACCATGTGTTTTTTCTATAACATGAATCACACCTTTATAATCAGTGTTGGTATTTGTGCTATCACAGCTATATCATTTTGTAGATGTCTCTTTAATAACTGACAATACTGAATTTGCCTGTCTGCAGCCTTACTCGATGCTGGTGTCTGATGGGTAATATACTCTCCACCTGGTTCAACAATCATTACATATTGTTCTTCACTCTTCTTTTCACTGTACCACCTATCATTGACTTTCACTTTACTTAAAGGCTGATCCTTTCGACCATCGAAGTATATGGAAGTAATAGGATTCACTTTATCACTTTTCAATGTTTTTCGAAGTCTTTCTTTCTCTCCGCACTTTACTTCTAGTACGAGATGGTCATCTTGTTTGGTGATCATACCAACGTCTATTAAAGTTGCAGTTGAAATAGCAGCCGTGGCACGATCTGATACACCAAATCTATCTGCCTGCATTGCAACATGCCGCAAAGACATTCTCATTTGCCTTCCAGTACTTTCAAAACCATAGTCTTCAGTTTCCATTATCCCATTGTCACTGTCTTTATCTGAAGAATTTTCTACTAAGCTCAAAGTTTGAACTTCAGTGGAACGATTGAGGGTTTTCTTTTCTTTACTTACTTGTTCTGAGAGCTTCCTCTTGTATCTCTTTTGTAAAATTTGTGTGGCATGCATATCTACACTATCTACAGGGTGTCCCGTAAGTCTGGACCCATAGGGAAAAATAATAAAATTACAAAATAGTCCAAAAATTTATTACATAATCTGTTCAAAGTGTCCACCGTTGTGTCGCACACATAGTTGAAGACGCAATCTCCACTGCGACAGCACTTTCTGAATCACAGTCGCAGAAATTTCTTGACACGCCTCCACAATGCGTGCTTTAAGGTGGAAAATGTTCTGAAGTTTGACCTCGTACACTTTGGCTTTCAAGTGGCCCCACAAATAAAACTCCAGCGGAGTAAGATCATAATAAAATAATAAAAATAATAATAAAAATAATAAAAAAATATATTATAAATAAATTTTTGGACTATTTTGTAATTTTATTATTTTTCCCTATGGGTCCAGACTTACGGGACACCCTGTATGTACATTTTACGATCACTCCTCTGATCAAATGGAAACTGTAATTCCTTTTTTGGTACTTTTTATCTCTCCGACATATGCAATCTATGTGAATTTCTTCACAATCATCACTGCATCGTATGTCTGTATGAGATTTTAAATTACACTTACAGGCACATATATCAAACAAATTATTGAGACTATTCATATATTCATTTTTTACTTTCACTGGTGTTTTTAATCTATTCAGTTGCTCCCCTTCCTATGACTCTTGCTACCTTTTGAAACAGCTTTTTCCTGAACTCTCAAGATTGATGCTTGCTGCCAAAGTTTTAGTAGCTCTCGAGTTATTTGTCTGATGATTGGCTTGTTAGTTGCATTTTTCCTTTCTTTGAGATAAAGAAAGTACTGAGCCACTTGTAAATTAGTTGGCAAAAGATTATGAGGCAACTTCTCAGGAGTTCCAAACATACAATGTTGCTTAGAATGCATTGTGTTCACCAATTTTTTCTTTGCTGAATAGCATGGGGAATTTGAAGGCGTAGATGCTGCTGCATGGAAAGCTGTTGGTGTAGAGTTGCTGCAAGAGGGGATGTTTCTAACTTCACGTGAAGAAGGATGTTGTTTTATTTGTGGAGACATTGGTGTGTGGGATGCTGATTCCATCTCTGCTCTTCTATAGGTGAATTATTAACTGAAAAATATGAACAAAAACTCAAATATATTTCAGTGAATTTTAATTGCTTTAGGAAAAACAACAAATATCTACTCAGTTTACTACCTCAGTCAAATGTACATTGTAACAAGTGTAACAACTGTAACATAATATTTTTTCTGTCATTTCTCATAGCATGCTCACTAGCTACTTACCTCTGGATTCTGTAGCTGGAGGATGACTACTGCAGCTGGCTGTCAGGCGAACTGTGGTGCCTGGGGAGTCAGAAGACACGATGCGTGCAAGTATACAGTACGACCTTGGCAGGAATACTTAAATCTACGAATGACGCAAAATAATATATCAAAGTTATAAAAATTTATAACTGTTTTCATAATGACATAATGGGGGTTATTCATACGATGTAACGTTGACGGATGTATGCTATGATAGATGAGAATTCTATTTTCTGTTTGTTAAATTGAATGGCACAGTTTGTATCATATTCGTTTTTCTCAGCAAAAACTAATAAAATATCAGTGTGTCATTGTAAATTATCATTTTCACTCCCCCTAATATATATTATATATATATATATAATATATATATATATATATTATATAATATATATATTATATACATATACACATACGAGTGTGTGTGTGTGTGTATGTATTTTTTCCTTTGCTTAACCGCCGATTCATACCCAGGGAAGGTGGTACATATCTCGGCGAGACAGTGGGTGGGTGGTGTCGTGGGGTGGGGGTAGTGGACTAGGGGGGGTAAGAAGGTTCCGTTATTGGATATGCGGGAGAAGGGGTATGGATTTAGATGCAGTGAAGTAGATGAGAGTGGGTGAGGAAAGAGAAAATTGCTTCCGTTGAAAAGCGGGGTCTTCGGCGAGTATAGACTGTAGTCGCTCAGGTATGGGTATGCTGGACAAGAAAGGGAAACACCTATAACGGAGGTCGGACGGGTTCGGCCATTCGACCAGGAGTTGGACGACGGTGATGGGAGCATGGCAGGTGGAGTAGAGCGGAGCCATACATGTAAGGTGACCGTGTGTGTTACATGCGTGTCCTATGCGGAGACGGGCTAGAATCACTTTATGGCGGGATCTATGGGATGAGGAAGCCGAATGTCCTAGTTGTGGTTTCATCCGGTGAAGCTTATTGTATGTGGCCTGGTCCCATTCCCGCTGCCAAATGGAACGGAAGTGGGAGCGGAGAGTCGGGAAGAAATCATTGAAGGGGAGGGGCCGGGTGGAGGTTGGCAGTAAGCAGGCAGTTTTCGCCACACGGTCCACCTCCTCATTACCCCGGATACCGACATGTGCCTGGACCCAGCAGAAGGCGAACGTCTTGTGTTGGAAAGCCATTAAGGAGTGAAAGGTTTGTTGGATGGGACGGACGAGCGGGTTGGGGGAATTAAATCTTTCAAGGGAGA
Organism: Bathynomus jamesi; assembly: GCA_023014485.1. Classification (NCBI taxonomy): domain Eukaryota; kingdom Metazoa; phylum Arthropoda; class Malacostraca; order Isopoda; family Cirolanidae; genus Bathynomus; species Bathynomus jamesi. The sequence continues at coordinate 170,494 of JAJOZX010000809.1, read as the reverse complement.
GAAGTGCGCTTTGAGAATCTGAATAGATGACATAGGAGCTGGTAGAGTAGGTGCTTATGATGTCGAGGGCCTCCTGAAGAGCCAAGAGCTCTGCTGAGAAAACAGGCCTCACGGGGCAGGGGTACGCCTTGAGAGAGCGGTTGGGTCAATATCACCGCTGAAGCGGCCGTACCATCCTCCGAGCGGGAACCATCTGTATAAATGGGGACAGTGTCCGGGTGTCGGGTTACGTGCTCCTGGAAACGTGACTTATATACCGTAGCGGTCGTGGTAGTTTTTGGCAGGGCATATAAGTCCCTGCAAAACTTGATAGGGGTGAGGAGCCAGGGAGGGGCATGTTGGAAAGGTCCAGGAAAGAGTGAACCGTTTCAGTGAAGTGCCAGCTCCGTCCCTGGAGTGAAGGTTCAGAGATTACCGCGTACAGAAGTGACGAGGGTAGCTTCCGCGCGCGAAGGCAGGTAGGTCCTCATGAGGAGCAGACCCCGTCGGTGGGCGAGAGAGAGGTAGTTGCATTCTGCTTGGAGGCTGGAGACTGGGGAGGAGCGGAAGGTACCGGTGGACAGGCGGAGGTACCTAGTAAGTACCAGGTCCAACATCCGGAGGCAAACGCTGGAAACAGATCCGTATACGACACTTTTATAGTCCACCTTTGACTGGACTATGGAAGTGTAAAGACGAAGCAGGGAGCGTCGGACGGTGCCCCACGTGGTGTGGGAGAGGATCTAGGTCCTAGGAGAACGAGGGGACGCTGGAGAGAATGTTTCAGGTGCTTGAGATGGAAAACTCAGTTGAGCCGTCGGTCAAGGATCATGCCCACTTGCCGAGGAATCGCGTGGTGGGCACCACTTCGAGGGGCTCGCCGTATAGCATGACAGAGGGGACAGAAAGGTCTGTGAATCTTCTCCTGCTGAAGACCATGCTTTTGTAGGTGGACAGGCAGAATCCAACCGATGTCGCCCACCTCTCCATCCGATGGATGGCGAGCTGAATTTGTCGTTGGACGACGGGCAGATTCCTCCCCGCGAACCATATCGCAAGGTCGTCCTCATAGATGGAAGAACGGGCGGTGGGTGGAAGGCATTTTGATAATGTTCATGACTAATGAGGAGCATAGAACACTGAGGATGCTTCCTTGTGGGACCCCGTCCCCTTGCTCGAAAGTGTCCGAAAGGACTAAGCCCACCCGTACTTTAAAAATCCGGGAGAGGAAGCTCTTGATGAAGGTCGGCAGGGCTCAGACGAAACACAAACTTTGGAGTTGAGCGAAGATTCTATGTCGATGGGTGGTGTCGTAGGTCTTTTGGATATCGAAGAAAGTCGATAGGATGAACTGTCCACTGCTGAAGGCGTTCTGTATATCTCGGCTGAGGAGCAGGAGTGGGTCTGTAGTAGAACGGAATTGTCTGAAGCCGGACTAGGTAGATGGGAGGGAGTCGTTCTTTTCAAGGAGAAAGGAGCGTCGCGTGGCGACCCTTTTTTCAAAGATTTAACAGGCGCAGCATGTTAGTGTGATTGGTCTATAGTTTGTGGGATCGAGGGGGTCTTTGCCAGGTTTGGGGATAGGAATTATATGGACCTCTTTCCACCAGGAGGGAAAGTGCCCTAGATCTATAAACGGTTGTAGAGATGCAATATGAACATTTGCATAGTAGGATAGATGTGTTGCATCATGAAGTAGAGGACCGTCTAGATGGCAGTGCCGCCTGTAGCTCGCGCATGGTGAACAACACATTGTATGGGTTGTCAAGGAATGGTGAAAAGGAGCTCTTGTTAGGGGTGAGAGCGTGGGAGCTGTCTGCGGAGGAGACGGCAGCGAAGGTGGATGCTAGAAGATTCGCCACCGACCTGGGTTCACCGAGAAGTCCGTCATTAGTTCGGAGGACCGGGGGTCGGGACAAGGCATGTGGTCTCTCGACACTTCGTACCTTCTTCCAGATGGTAGCCGAAGGTGTGGTGGTGGTAATACCCGACAAAAAGGCACGCCAGGAAGCTTGGTGTGCTTTTTTCATCGCACGGCGAGCAACGGCTCAGGCCCGCTGCATCTCCATGCGATGGGTAGGGGTTCGCGTGCGATAAAAGCGTCGGGTAGCCCTCTTCTTGGCGGCGCGAATGGCCTCCGCACACTCTGGGGTCCACCCGGATACTGGTCGAGCTCTGGGGTAGGCAGAAGATCGTAGGATGCTGGCGGTTGCAGCTGTGACAACGGTCGCCTCAAAGTGAGCAATGCACTCGTCGGAGGATGGAAGGTGGGGAGTCGTACAACGTGTGTGGAAGTGTTGTTTTGGAAAAGGAGCCAATTAGCTCTGGCCGCTATCCACTTCTCCGGTACCCGAATGGTCTGTTCGGGCCAATTTAGTGTGAGGCAGAAGGAGAAATGGTCACTGCCATAGGCTATAATTGTAATAGTGTAAGTTTTATATTTGTATTTTGTGCATGAATTAATTAATGTAACCTTTTAAAGTATCATATATCTGTACTCTATTGACTACTAAGTTAATGAACGAATATCTGATTTTCTGTATTATTTTTTAAAAACCTGTATAGTATATAATGCCCAAAGTATTGAGTTCTATTTTGTATATATAATAGAAATCATTATTCTATAAAACTTGAAATACAAATTAGCTGTAGACAAATGTAAGAAAAAACTTGCATGGAATCAGGGTTCAAAATGGAGATGGTGCATCAGTTAAGTACGCACGTTCTGTATCATTGCAGCCCTCTCCAGTTTCATTGTGAGCCCTATAAAGTGAATATAATTCACATATAGTAGTCGTAAAAATCGGTGGAATTAAATAATTTATTAAAATCCAATAAGCCTATGTCTAAAGAGATGAAACTTCTTCCCTCATCTTATTAAAATATTTGTGTGTGTGTGTGTGTTATATATATAATATATATATATATATATATATATATATATATATATATATATATATATATATATATATATAATAATAAACAGGAACACCAGAGAAAAAATAAACATCCTTCAAGGTTTAAAATGACAAATCACATACAAAATACAAATTGCTTAATGACAATTTAAAATAAAGTTAAAAAATTATAAAAAGTAGCTAAGAAAATGTAAAACATTAAAACTAAAAGGTAAATAAATGTGAAGTTAAAAAGTTACAATTATAGAAAGTAGCTGGGAAAAATATAAAAGCATTAAAACTGAAAGGTAAATAAAATAAAATAAACTAGTACCTTAACCAAAACATAGCAGATCTATCGATGATTCGTTAGAATTTAGGTCTGGTTTTAGTTTATAAATAAACAAAGATTCTATAATTTTGAGCTTAAGGTCAGAGCTTCCGGCAGCAAGTATGGCGAAATTAGACTGTGAAATTGGGTGGTTATTGTTGTGCGAGTGATTACGTATGAGAAAATTAAGTGGTTTGCCAAGGGTAAATTTGTACGGACCGATTTACCGAGATGTTCGTAAATATGGGATTTTAAATGTCTTTTAGTTTTACCTATATATGACCCATACACTGGTCACACTTGTATTGATAAACTATGGATGACTTAAGAAGTGTAGGAATAACATCCTTGCATTTAAATAAATGGTAAATCGATTTAGACGGGGTGAATATAATTTTTATACATAGTTCTGGGTAGAATTCCTTGAGCAATTTTAAAAGTTTGTTTCTAATGTTAAAACTTGAGGTTCCCATATAGGGCAAAGTGAAATACAGGATATCTTTGGGGACTGTAATTAAGTCTCTAGTTGTGGGGTTTATTAGTCTATTTAAGGTTCTGCCTATTGTAGTCTCCACCAGTCTAGAAGGGACTGCCTATTGGTGGAGACTACAATAGGCAGAACCTTAAATAGACTAATAAACCCTACAACTAGAGACTTAATTACTGTCCCCAAAGATATCCTGTATTTCACTTTGCCCTATATGGGAACCTCAAGTTTTAACATTAGAAACAAACTTTTAAAATTGCTCAAGGAATTCTATCCACAACTATGTATAAAAATTATATTCACCCCGTCTAAATCGATTTACCATTTATTTAAATACAAGGATGTTATTCCTACACTTCTTAAGTCATCCATAGTTTATCAATACAAGTGTGACCACTGTATGGGGTCATATATAGGTAAAACTAAAAGACATTTAAAATCCTGTATTTATGAACATCTCGGTAAATCGGTCCATACAAACTTACCCCTTGGCAAACCACCTAATTCTCTCATACGTAATCATTCGCACAACAATAACCACCCAATTTCACAGTCTACTTTCGCTGTACTTGCTGCCGGAAGCTCTGATCTTAAGCTCAAAATTATAGAATCTTTGTTTATTTATAAACTAAAACCAGACCCAAATTCTAACGAATCATCGATAGATCTGCTATGTTTTGGTTAAGGTACTAGTTTATTTTATTTTATTTACCTTTCAGTTTTAATGCTTTTATATTTTTCCCAGCTACTTTTTATAATTGTAACTTTTTAACTTCACATTTATTTACCTTTTAGTTTTAATGTTTTACATTTTCTTAGCTACTTTTTATATTTTTTTACTTTATTTTAAATTGTCATTAAGCAATTTGTATTTTGTATGTGATTTGCCATTTTATTGTTTAAGCCCTGAAGATGGAATTAGTGCATTCCGAAACGTTGGTACTATTAAACCTTAAAGGATGTTTATTTTTTCTCTGGTGTTCCTGTTTATTATTAAACTGCGTTTTCCACGCCATCAATCAATAGCCGATATGTATATATAACCACATATTTGGTTTTAGTTCACTAAATAAAATAACCTAAATACTGACAGGATTTTATCTAAGAAAATATTTCATAAATGGTTGAGCCTCGCACTTGAAAAAAAAAAATTAGAGATAATAATACACTTATTTACAGAAAGTCAGAAAAAAACTTTATTGGCTTCATCGATTAGGACTTCAGAGATGACCCCGTTTTCAACAGCATCGAGAAACGAAGCCGTGCTCTACAATGAATAGAATAATTAGATGAATAAAAAAGCATCAGTGATTATATTGTTTATAATATCTGATAAATAAATAATTACAAACATTTAAACAAATGTAAAAAACTTACACGGAATCAGGGTTTAAAATGGCGGATGCTGGATCAGTTGAACGCACAAGTTCTTCGTCGCAGAGGTCAGACGCATGATCACCACCACTTCAGTTGAGTCCGTGCCTAATAAACGCATAGAATTAACATACGGTAAAATTCGTAAAAGTCGGAGGATATACTGTAAATATTCTGTTAAAAACCAATCACTCTGTCTAAAGAAATAAAACCATATACGAAATGTTTGCATTGTAATAGAGTATGCCCACGTCACCCTTGGAGCGCGGTCCACGTCAATAGACGTTATTCGTTTTTTCTTAATTTTTGCGCATACAGTGATATCGGGGCTAGTGCAAGGGTCAATGGCAACGACGCAATCCTTAAACTATTAACTTCCTAAAACCTGCTAACATGCATAATGACTTGTGCGAAGAAATAATTCTTGCCTACATACACAAATTACTACATGATCCATTTAAAAATGGGCCTAACGGTGCAAATTTCTAAACTTTTCCTGATGTACGTACTGTACCACTCGTATACTTAAATAACCAATTAAAAAATTTACAAAACTAGCTGATTGAGCTTTATCTTTACCTAGGAAGAAAATTTATCACACGTATCAATTTCGGTTAACTATTCGAAAAGCGGCTTGTCTTGTTTCACTTTTGTACAGGAACTTATTTTGACTCGTAATGTATTTACAACTACCAGCCGACATCAAATAACGTCTAATTCACTGCTTCCCAGATTGTGGTACGCGGTTTTCTTTTAAGTAGCTCTAACTACGCCGGTTCCTAATTGATAAGTTTCAAAACAATTTTTGGAGGTGAAACCACCTTTCCAATTTGCCCTACAGTAGGGTTACCAGACGTCCGGCAAGAGGAGAACATGTCCTCCTTTTCAATCTCTTGTCTTCTGTCCGGCTTTTTACTTAGATATGATCCAGACTTATAAATGAGTTTCCCACAAGCTCAAGCGACCCAATTAATACCGGACATGTCCTCCTTTTGCCGGACGTCTGGTAACCCTACCGTCTAGGCACACTTAAAATTACTTCACGATAAAGCGAAAGGCTAAATTCGAGATTTTAATTCGCTAGAAATGTCTTTGCACATCATTACAATAAATACAACTCCAGATAAGCCTCAAGAATTTAGGATTGACCACCACAGTCCCCTCCCTAATGTTCATCGGGTGATACTTTGAAAAGCATGGTGGCAAAATTTGGTACGCCGACCTTAATCCTTTAAGGCCGGAATTTTTTGTAGGGTTAAGTTATGAATGCGTGTATTTGAAACGCTACCAATTTGTAACTGTCGTCCTTAAAGGGTTAAAAGCTTGGGGAACCCAACCCCAGGATACAAATGTAGTTCAGCACGGGTTACAACGTCTGTGCCTTACCTGAGTTTTAGTCGATTCACTAAAACTACTTATGCTGGTGTAGCTCTGTCCATGTTGATCCTGCATTGCAGGTTTCGTTTCTACGACTACAATGTATCATCGGAAAGATAAATTCCGTTCCCAAATGTTAACGTTAAAATTAGTTTTGCTAAAAAAAATTTAGTCTATTTAACCTCCTACGTAACAGCAAAGGCCATACGGTGGTGATGAACCTACAGTTTTACGAGGGTCATTGCACCATCTGAACGCAGTCAATTACCCAGACTCACTGTTACTTTGCTGAGCGATAGAAAGCGGTTGTGACAACGACCACGACGTTGCACTACTAACAAAATCTTCGGCTATACATTAAGTTGAAGAGTCATTTTCACCAATACTGTAAACTACGTACTAGTTTATGCATTCCCACTTAAAATTTGATTCTACTGCACATATTTACAATGGAGAAAGGCGGGGGGTAGAGGAAGAAAGAAAGGAAGAGAAGGGAAGGGAAGGAAAGGAAAGGAAGGAGAGTCATGTAAATATTTAGTGAACTCAAACCCTGTAATAATACCTGAAAACATACTTTTTTTTTTAGATGCTTCTGCTTTCCATAAATTGTATCCGTGTGAAGTAAAAATTTCTTTCTTTCGTACTGAAGAACCCATTCATTAACAAACCTCTCGTACTACATTCACATAGTCATCCAATTTATCAAAATCTTGCTATTCCATTCATATAACTTTCTTTGAAAACTACACAATTGCAATCTTCCCATAAAATCATACTCCAGCGAATATTTTATTTCATACGGATGTTAGCATACGAAATTTTTAAGTTTAATGCAACCTCAATTGCTCATCCAAGAAAACTAACAAGACACATATCTGTGAGTTCAAATTTCATTTCTTTTCTGTTCCAAGTTGAACCCAATTTTAGCTAGAGGCAACTTATAAGGATCACGTCTGTACCAAAGGAATATGAACCTTATAACAGGTTGATCCATATATCTGAAAATGTGAATTAGTATAAAAGATGTATGAAACTTACCGGTTAGGTTATGGTATCAGTAACCAGTAACTGTGGACGCTATGATTTTGTTATTTATTTGGAAGGAAGGAATAAAGTAGTGTATAAATTATTACATTGGATCAAGTAAAGATAAGCACCCCCAACCTCTTTTAGTTAACTTTATAAGGCTAACTAACGAAAATATCACGACTTAACCTAACCAATCGTTAGGTCAACTGTACGCCGTTGACGATTGGTTAGGTTAGGTCGTGATATTTTCGTTAGTTAGCCTTATAAAGCTAACTAGAAAAGGTTGGGGGTGCTTATCTTTACTTGATCCATTACATTTTATTACGGATATATAAACTTCAAGAAGGAATACTGTATATTCTGTATTTATTGATAGCATACTATGGAAAACTGATGAGTGGGTAGTTGGGAGGTAACGAAAATGGTTCACTGAGTAGGTAGGTAGTTAATCTAACAATTATTAAATTCCTTTTATGTCAATAACTGGGTGGATGAAACCAATTGGTTGCTCACCAGAGTTATTCTCCACACTAGTATTTATATACTGTGTGACAAGAGCGTGCTCGGTAATAGATATACATTACCGATCAACCAACCGAGGAAAAAACCAACACGACGCTGGTGGAAAAAGCCCCGCGAAAAGGAGAACAAAGGGGAACGAAAACGAGGAACGGGGCGAGAGGACGCAACTGGAGAAGGGACAAGAACAGACACCGAAGAAAGATCCCCACCAGCAAGTACGCTCTCGACAATTATACAGGAAGGAGAAAAGAGACTCTCTAATAACTAGCAGTAAGTGACTAATTGTGTTTTTAGCCCAGTTAGATCTTCTAACTTCTAACTTAGAAGTAAACGCATTAAATTAAGCTGGGTCAGACAAATTAGGCCTACATTGTGGCCTAAGACCCAGCATCAACTCATAGCTTAACAAAGGTGAAGGTAGATTGCCCTAACCTAGTTTGGTGAGGAATCCTACTGTGGACCTCAATTTATCTGCCCGCTCTGGACCATTTCCGGAATCTCTAGGCTGACCCCTACAGGGCTAGACTTAATCTACTCTATAGTTAGACTGGAGATATAAGGGGTGGGTTAATTGTGGACCAATTCATACAGAGTATTTTTCACATTGGTGGTCCGTGTGGGGAATTTACAAACCTTAACCTTACTTAACAAAAAAATTGCAGAATTAGGCTAAATGGTCTAGCCTAAGCCTAAGCCTAAGCCTAACCTAATCAAGCCTAATTAGGTCTACAACCTAGGGCCTAACTAGGAAACATTTACATTTAAGGAGTCTCATTCTCTTATAAGCTTAGACCTGAGTGACACATAAGTACTTGGGGGGGATTAAACCAAATTTAAAACTTGACTGTTTGTCTGTGATCTCTCTTCTCTGGTAATTTCTTCTTGTCCTCTATTTCATTACGATCCCCAGTTAAACAATTTTGACTTAAACATGGACAGTGCGGAATTGAAAAAGTTAAAAAAGAAAAGGGGGCAAAGTTGGGTGCTGTTACAAAGCCGTGAACACTTTTAACAATATTACACAACCAGGTAAGGAAGATTTAGTGTGTGTAATTCTTAAATTGGAAACTAAAAGAAGGAAATAATAGCCATTGATGAGAGTATTTCAGAGTTAGTTGAATCCGAAATGGCTGAAGAACAATTGATAGACCTTTACGCTGATAATGATGATCAGGTAATCTCAATTGAACAGCAAATAAGGAGACTACGGTCTCGTTTGACTGACTTAACACCAAATAAACCTAATTCTGATTTTAATCAAAGTAGAGCTAACCTTCAACAAAATTTAAGTGGCATGCTAAATCCTGAGTCACAAGAATTGAGGGCTCAGTTACCCATTTTGTTAGTACCAACATTTGAAGGGGACACGGTACAATTCCCATCTTTCATTGACAAATTTGAGAGTTTAATAGGTAATAAACCTTATATTTCAACTGTTGATAAGTTTAGCTACTTAACTAGTTTCCTTAAAGGCCCAGCCTATAACCTGATAGCCTATTTACCAGCCGTAGGGAATTCATATGAAGTAACTATTGATCTCTTAAAACGTAATTACATTAATAAAGATGAGATTGTATATGAATTATCTCAACAAATTTTTGATTTTGCACCCATAAAAGATAACCATAGTGATATGGAAATTTTTTATACAAAATTAGAAGCTATTATAGGACAACTGGTTAGCAATGAGATAGATATTAAAGCTTCATCTTGGATTATACAAGGCATAGTTCTTAGGTGCCTTCCTTTGAGGGTTAAAGATATTTTAGTTCTAAAGACGGGAGAAAATTATCCTAATCTTGAAGATATCAGAAAACACTTTCCCAATATCCTAACTAATTACAAATTGAGAAATATTCCAACACAAAATAAGACCCAGACTATGGATAAACCAAAGACTGTTCCCAGAGACCAACTAGCTACAGCCAAACAGACAAAACTTGATACTGTAGAATCAAATGTGACCAACTGTAATACACGAACACCTACATTACAGAACTTTAATGTAACTGCTGCCTCAACTTACACACTACATTGCAAATTTTGTGCAAGTAATGAACACAGTACTACTGGGTGTGACAAATATTCAGACTTTAACCAAATAGCTAAAAGATGTGAACAGTTGAACCTATGTAAAAAGTGTACTGGCCAGGGACATTATAAGAAAGACTGTAAATCTAGGTTAAGATTCAAGTGTAAGTTTGTAAAAGTTTACGACATGTCTCATCAATGTGTGATTCACCAAAGTGTCCAAACAATAGTACTCAAACTCAAAAGATACCTCCACCAAACAAAGGTAATCAAGAAAATGCCACTTTCATGGGACATTCTGTTTGCTCAAACAACGTAACAAGAAACACTGAGATTCTTTTACCAACTATTACTTTGGAGTTAGTGAATAGTGAGGGTAGCACCACTCCAGTGAGATGTCTTATAGACTGTTGTTCTCAACAAACATTTGTTTCGCAAAATGTAGTTAATAAATTGGGTTTGACACCAAACCCGAATGAACAAAACCTCAATATTGCATCCTTTGTTAAGGATAACTCGGACAAAAATAGCTATAAGACAATTGACCTGGAACTACATTTAGAAAATAAATTAGAGAAAATTGAAGCAGTTATTATTTCTAAAGTAGGACAAAACAAACTGGTTATACCCAAACTAGAACAAACCATAAATCATTTGGGAAAACACTACAAAATAGCTGATAGACATATCACTAACAACACAGTAGCTAACATTGAAATGTTAATGGGGGCAGATTATATTAATCTTATTCATAAGGGCATAGTGAAGATAGGTAATGGTATAGCTATTCAGACTCCATCAGGGATAGCCCCTTTGGGTGACCTATCCAAATACAACCTAGACCTAAACCAAAATAGTTCATGACTAACAAATACTATGTGCCTCAACTTAGTGCCTCAACAACACTTTGAATAATATTATCTCAACTGAGAACATTAATTCATCACTATCAAATGAAACTCTGGATGAGGCAATTCAAACTTTATGGTTGCTAGAATCTGTGGGTATACATGACACAAATCAAACTTCAGAAGATCAGTTAATGGTAGAAAGATTTGAAAACACCATTCAGTGCAAAGACAATAGTTATTTTATGAGTTACCTTGGAAAATAAATTGTCCAACTTTAAGAGATAATCTCAAAGTAGCTAAAGGACATTTATATAAAGTAATGAAAAAACTCAAACAAGATAATAATATTAAAAAGTACAGTGATGTCTTCAAAGAACAGCTACAGAAAGGCTCATTGAAGAAGTAACAAATAACCCTTTTAAAAAAAGATGGTTGTCATTATTTAACCCACAGGGGGGTTTATCGACAAGATGCCCCAACAACAAAACTCAGAGTAGTATATAACTGTAGCCTCAAAGACAGTGATAAACACAGTTTGAATGATTGCCTGATTGAGGGTCCTAATCTCATTTCTGACCTTGTGAAGATCTTACTGAGGTTCAGGTTAGATAAATATGCGGTACAAAGTGACATTTCAAAGGCATTTTGAGAATAAATCTTAAAAATGAATATGATAAGAACCAACTTAGGTTCTTATGGTTCAAGGATCCATTTGATTTGAATAAAGGGTTCATAACCTATAGATTTAATGTTGTGTTGTTTGGAGCCAATTGCTCACCTAGCCTATTAGCATTGACAATTGGACATCATTTGAACCAGTTTAATAACTCTTTAACATTGAACTTCCTTAAGGAACATTTTTACGTAGACAATCTAATAGGCTCAACAACAACAAAATCTGAATTATCTGAAGTCTATGAACACTCTCAAAACATTATGCAACAAGGTAACTTTGAACTTAGAGAGTGGATTTCAAATGATGAGGATTTAAACAAAAAGATTTTAAAGGATAATAATGGTCTTACTGAGCCATCAGACAGAGTTAAAACTTTAGGTATGAACTGGTATTTGGATGCAACTTCTAACAGTCATGATTCAATCTGTACTAAAGGTTTTAAACTTGATGAGGAAGCAAATACTAAAAGACAAATATTATCAGAGGCTTCCAAAATTTTTGATCCTCTGGGTCTATTCCTGCCTTCAACAATAAAATCAAAGATTCTCCTCCAAGAAATTTGGAGGACAAATGTTGGGTGGGATGATCCAATAACAAATGAAAATCAAAAATCTTGGAAGAAGTTAGCTGCTGATTTAACAAAAGTGCAGAACATTAAAATCCAAAGGTGCTGTGGTTTAGGGATAAGCCCCAGAGACTTCATGTGTTTGCTGATGCAAGCACACAAGCTTATGGGTGCTGTGCGTATCTTGTAAGTCCTACAGAAAGTCATCTAATTTATGCAAAAGGGAAAGTTGCACCTCTCAAACCTACCCGAACCATACCTCAATTGGAACTATGGCTGCTGCATTAGCCATTAAAACCATTTCATTGCTTAAGGATGCTTACCATGATGTGAACATAACTGATATCCACATCTGGCTTGACAGTCAGATTTGTCTTGCCTGGATACGGAATGATAGCATTAATAGTAAGAATATCTTTGTAAGAAATAGGCTAAAGGAATAGCTGAAGCTAATGAAAGCCTACAAGTAAACTTTCACTATGTTCCAACTAAACAAAATCCAGCAGACTTTCTGACCAGAGGTTTATCCTACAAGTTGTTGAAGTCAAACAAAACTTGGTTCATGGGACCTAAGTGGCTCTGTAATACAGACCAATGGCCTGTGGAACAAGTTAACTTGACCTTAAATTTAATCTTTTCAAATGAAAAGGTTGAACCAATCACTAATTATGAACGTTATTCTGACTTCAGTAAACTTGTCAGGGTCACAGCCTACTGTTTGAGGTTTGCTCACAACTGTTTAACTACAATTAACAAACAGCTAAAAAAAAACAATCATAATTATACAGAAGTTGCAACCAAGTACTGGATAGGCCATGCACAACAAAAAGAGTACAATAAAGAGTTAGAATTCTTGACTAATGGGAAACAAACAAAAGAACCTGTACCATCGGTAGTTGTGGATCTAAACTTGTTCAGAGATGAGGAAGGCCTTCTAAGGTGTAAAGGGAGATTAGACAAATCAAAACTGTCATACAAAAGCAAACATCCAATCCTTTTACCTAGATTTAGCTATTTGACAACATTAATCATCAGAAAAACACACAATGATGTATATATATGGGGGTACCACAGACACTAACTACATTAAGAAAAACTTATTGGATACCCAAGGGAAGGATCACTGTTAAAACAATCCTGAGTGAGTGTGTCACATGTAGGCGTATTCATGCTAGGCCCTATATGAAACCAAATCCTCCTGCTTTGCCAGAGGAGAGAGTTACTCTCAACAGACCTTTGAGACTGTAGGCATTGACTATACAGGAGCATTGACTGTAGGGGTGGTTGACACTGAACAAAAAATGTACATTGTACTGTTTACATGTGCTGCCTCACGAGCTGTTTATCTGGATGTTGTGGAGGACCTTACAGAGAATCTTTTGTTGCTGTCTTTAAGAGATTCTGTGCACGACATTCAGTACCCAAGACAGTTTGGACTGACAATGCTACATATTTCAAGGCTGGTGAACAAGTCATCCACGACTTGTTAAGCGATGAACTCACACAATTATATATAAAAAATTCAAACATAAAGTGGAAGTATATTCCGGTTGCCTCTCCTTGGTATGGTTCTATCTGGGAGAGGAATATACAAACAGTAAAGAATTGCTTGAAGAAAGCAATTGGTAAAAAACAGATACACTTATTTGAGTTGCTCACTCTCCTGGCTGAGATTGAGAACATCATCAACAATAGACCACTCACTTATGTGAGTGACAACATTAATGACCCGGAACCATTAACTCCTAAATCATTTGATTCGGGGAGAACAAGTTATCTCCTGCCGGACTACAATATAGACTCTTCAGAAGACCCAAACTGGACTCAACGACATGATGAGCTCCAGACTAAGTTACAACATTTAACTAGAGTTAAAGCTCATTTCATTAAACAGTGGAAAACTGAGTACTTGATGGGTCTAAGGGAGAGACATAAACAAATGACTAAGAAGGATTGGTCTGACACAATTAAGGTAGGGGACCTTGTTCTCATACATGACAGTACTCCAAGACAATACTGGCCTCTGGCTAGAGTTTCAGAACTCAGACCAGGGGCAGACGGGGTAACAAGAGTGGTCAAATTAAGGACTTCAACGGGTGACACAACAAGAGACATTTCTCTTTTGTACCCTTTAGAGTCTGGACGCAAAACAATGGACTTTGGAGAACCTTCTCCACTGACAGTAACAACTGGAGACACTGAACTTCCAGTAACTATTCCTTTGACAGTAGGAGTGGTAACCCATCCTACTACAACATTGACAGACACAAGACCTCAGCGACAAACAGCATTAAAGGCGCGACTATTTTTACAACAAAAAATAGATGCTGGGGAATTGTAATTTTATCTTCTAACTTTCACTTTTTCTTTTCTTATGGTAAAGACCATAGACAGTTTCATCCTATGGATGTATATTTTCTCTTCTAATTAAATGCTACACCTTCTCCATGAGAAGGTGAGGATAGGCACTGTTAATCAGATTAACAGGCATTTACAGTCAAATAGTTAGCTAGTCTACACTCAGACATAAAAATTGGTGACAATGACACCAAAATTTTTATCTCCCGGGGCCCCCAGTATATGGAAAACTGATGAGTGGGTAGTTGGGAGGTAACGAAAATGGTTCACTGAGTAGGTAGGTAGTTAATCTAACAATTATTAAATTCCTTTTATGTCAATAACTGGGTGGATGAAACCAATTGGTTGCTCACCAGAATTATTCTCCACACTAGTATTTATATACTGTGTGACAAGAGCGTGCTCGGTAATAGATATACATTACCGATCAACCAACCGAGGAAAAAACCAACACGACGCTGGTGGAAAAAGCCCCGCGAAAAGGAGAACAAAGGGGAACGAAAACGAGGAACGGGGCGAGAGGACGCAACTGGAGAAGGGACAAGAACAGACACCGAAGAAAGATCCCCACCAGCAAGTACGCTCTCGACAATTATACAGGAAGGAGAAAAGAGACTCTCTAATAACTAGCAGTAAGTGACTAATTGTGTTTTTATCCCAGTTAGATCTTCTAACTTCTAACTTAGAAGTAAACGCATTAAATTAAGCTGGGTCAGACAAATTAGGCCGACATTGTGGCCTAAGACCCAGCATCAACTCATAGCTTAACAAAGGTGAAGCTAGATTGCCCTAACCTAGTTTGGTGAGGAATACTACTGTGGACCTCAATTTATCTGCCCGCTCTGCCCGCCCCTACAGGGCTAGACTTAATCTACTCTATAGTTAGACTGGAGATATAAGGGGTGGGTTAATTGTGGA
This sequence comes from Bathynomus jamesi, assembly GCA_023014485.1. Taxonomy (NCBI): domain Eukaryota; kingdom Metazoa; phylum Arthropoda; class Malacostraca; order Isopoda; family Cirolanidae; genus Bathynomus; species Bathynomus jamesi. The sequence goes on along the minus strand of JAJOZX010000809.1, from coordinate 155,099 downwards.
CCAATTCATACAGAGCATTTTTCACAATACATTAACCATAAAAATTACAAAGGGTTGTTATTTATTTTTAAAAATGTCTAAAGATGTCTGTTTTTGTTTTTAATAATAAAATTTTCAATAGCTTCCTGGTGTTTAAAATGAAAATCAGTAGCGCCTCCGGTGAGATCGTTGTGAGAAACGTAGACTCGCAAAGTTTCAAGTGCATTAAGAACGGAAGTCGTGGTGGGTCGATTCTATTTCATTTTGTTCGTCCACGCTCTCATCTTCATTTTTATTATTTTCACCAAACTGTAAATATGAAGCGATCAGACTCTCGTCGTCATTTGGGTCAGCATTGTTACAAATCTCTTCATATTTTCATCTTCACATTTCACTAACTCTTCATTTGTAGCGAATTCGGAAAATGTTTCTGGTGCAGACGCTACGCATTCATTTTCAGTTTGGGTACTCAACTTCAATCCATTTGCAAAGCAACGATGTATCCCAGGCATTTTTAAGGTATTGATTTAAATTTTCATTTACTGTTGCTTTGTTTTGAATATCTTCGCGTCCTTTCACAACTCTACAAAGTATAGACTGCGCAACTCCTAATTCTTTCGCAGCTTAACGTTGAGACATTTTAGGGAGAGCATCATATTTTTTTAAAAGTTCTACTTTATCAGCTATAGATAACGTATTTCTTTTATGCTCTATAGTACAGTATGCTACAACACAGCACCATACGACTCCCAGTCTATAACTTAACTGAACATTATTTCAAGCCATCCCTCCCATTTCCACTCCATTTCTCTTTTTCAGTGATTTGGGGGATGCTGGGAGGGTGAATTTCAGACTGCAGAATGCGCCTTACACACGGAGTTTTGTGTTCCCTAGAAGCGTCTGATTTAACATGCATAGTGTACCGTATGAATCGGGATTTTATAAAATGCTGCATATAAGCGGCTGATCCTTAAAAGCGTGAGTCTTATAGCCGGCTTCGAATGTGTGTGTATATATACATACACACACACACACACACACTGCATATATAATATATATATATATGTATATGTTAAACACAGACCGTGCATGGAACAAGGAACTCTTCTGGGAAATTACATCCACTATAGTTCGAATAAGTAATGATAAATGACAAATACTATAGTTTTTCTTTTTCATGATGGAAAGCCCAACGTGGGCCCCGGCTTATTCGCAAAGAAGCCCAAAATATAGTTTCCCTCACCAGCTATATGCAAAGCAGATGGGATCCAGCTTTGGGACAGGATCTAGACAGCTTATACCTAGCCTACTACATTCAGAACCTCAATCTACGCAAGAAACTCGTTTCACTCACGTCGGATTGAATACATCAAAGAAAAAGGGGTAACTATTGTATTTTAGCTAAAAAACAAAGCTTAAACCTCAACCGAGACAATGAGCGTCCACTTTTCAAGGCACATAACACGTCCGTTTAATGTAGAGGCAGCCATCTGTCAGCCAAGAGAGAGTGCAATTATGTAAAGGGACACAGCCATGGCAGCGCCAGTCGTATATGGCTTAATCATACACGGTTATTTCTTTGTACATATAAAGAAGAATTAAAACGCACACGCTATCTTATATATATATATATATATATATATATATATATATATATATATGTGTGTACTATCAGCGCAGTTATTTCCTTGTATGTATGAAGAAGAATTAAATCGTACATCACTCAAAAACAGCAAAGCACACACGCACTGTATCGTTTTATTTATATACCTTACCTTACAACCTTACAAAGGTTCCGCGCGATGATTTCTCATTTCGCGAAGGTCAAGCTTGTCGCCCCTCCTCTCGAGTTGACCTGGTGAAGTAGTGAGTTGGATTCTTGCGCTCTCCACCTCACATAGCCAGGTACGCCCGGCTCATCGGGGATTGTTCAGAGCCAGGCGTCTAGTCTTCTTTTGAAGATTTCCACTGCAACTCCCTTCGTGTTTCTTAGGTCTTTGGGCAACTGATTAAACAGTTTTGGTCCTCTCACTACAAAACTATTTTCTTTCAGGGTTAAGGATGTTCCCTGTCTCGCCTTCAATTTGGGGATACGACACAGTCTACCGCTTCTACTTTCCACCGTTGTTTGGGGAGTTATGGGATTCAGAGTAAGATTAGGGACTAGTTTCTCCTTTATTTTCCAAGTGTAAATAATGGTGTATCTCTCTCTTCTCCTCTCCATTGAATATAGGTCTAGTTCTCGTAACCTTTCCCAGTAATTTAGTTCTTTGCACCCATTGATCTTGGCTGTGAAGCTTCTTTGGATCCCCTCCAGCTGTCTAATGGGGTCTGTATCGAAGGAGTGACATTTCAAAGGAGTGACATAACAAAGGAGTGACATAAATACCGTAACGAAGGAGTGACATAACAAAGGAGTGACAAATCGGAGATAAAATTCAAAGGAGTATAATTATTAAAATTTTATTTAAAAAAACAAAATTTGTTAGAATTGTTAAAATTAAGATTTTATTTCAAAAACTAGAAACCTAACCTAACCTAACCTAACCTAACAGTTGCAAGCCTCTCTTCCCTCTGGATTTGTTCTTTCTTCTTCTTTGTTGGTATTTTCGTGTCACTCCTTTGAATTTTATCTCCGATTTGTCACTCCTTTGTTATGTCACTCCTTTGAATTTTATCTCCGATTTGTCACTCCTTTGTTATGTCACTCCTTCGTTATGTCACTCCTTTCAATAGGACCGGTCTAATGTCTTCCTTTTTATATGGGGATGTTAGGACCAAGCAGTATTCCAATTTGGGTATTATCAGGGTTTTCAGTAGAGGAATCATTACATTCCTATCCCTTCGTTTAAAGGTTCTCAATATCTGACCCGTTATTCTCTTTGCTCTGTTTACTGCTATCTTATTTTCTGTTTCAAATTTCACATCATGTGTCATATATATATATATATATATATATATATATATATATATATATATATATAGCAAACAACCACAAGGAAAAGGAAACACAAAGTCCGAGCGCTTTCGTGATATATTCACATTATCAAGGAGGAACAGAATAATGTGAATATATCACGAAAGCGCTCGGACTTTGTGTTTCCTTTTCCTTGTGGTTGTTTGCTTATTAATAAGGTCACGTGTTATTTTGTGATTTTAGTGCATATATATATATATATATCTATATATGTTGTGTGTGTGTGTGTGTGTGTGTGTGTGTGTGTGCATACACCTTGAATAATAAAACACAACTACATCATTCTCTTTATTTGATATATCTCGAATATACATTAGTCGCAAAAAAATTAGATTTAATACATATAAATAGCATGGACGAAGAATTGCATTAAACGCAAAAACAGGACTAGTTATTTAACATACGCATCAAAATAATGCAACTAGTACAGAAATCGACGAATATACTGTATATTAAAATATACAATAAAAAATATTAATACAGCCAGTACAGAAGAAATCTATATACAATACACGTTTGATATACTGTACAGTATATACAGTATACACGCACCAAAAATACACACTTATATAAGCTTCAAAAATAATACAGATAGTGCAGAAGAATTCTATGTACAATAAATGGTGTGTATATATCAGAACTGGGCACTTGCGGCATATTGCGGTACTGCGGTACTGCTGCACTACCAAACCGGTACCAAACCGGTACGCGGAAATTTGAATGCGGTAGCGGTATTGCGGTACTTTCAGCGATCCTTTGCGGTACTGCGTTATGGGGGCCCGGGGTGGTACCGCAAGTACCGCAGTACCGCAAAATATGCCGCAAATGCCCAGCTCTGGTATATATATATATACAGAGCTGGGCACTTGCGGCATATTGCGGTACTGCGGTACTGCTGCACTACCAAACCGGTACCAAACCGGTACGAGGAAATTTGAATGCGGTAGCGGTACTGCGGTACTTTCAGCGATCCTTTGCGGTACTGCGTTATGGGGGCCCGGGGTGGTAGTGCGGTGGTACCGCAAGTACCGCAGTACCGCAAAATATGCCGCAAATGCCCAGCTCTGTATATATATATATATATATATATATATATATATATATATATATATATATAGATAGAGAGAGAGAGAGAGAGAGAGAGAGAAGAGAGAGAGAGAGAGATATGTTATGTGTATATATATGTATCAAAATACACCCTTTAAGTTCTACCACGCTTAAATAATATACTAAACTCACACGTAATGGTGGCCATAGTTACATCCTTATTGCTATGTACTACACAATAAATACGATTTAACATTAATTCACCATTCAAAGTATGTGGATATCTATATTCAATATAAAGGGCTTTCAAATTGTCTAACATTATTTTTTTGTACCCACTTTACAATTGGGTGGCAAACTATAACGCTCTTTAAACGCGGATAGAATACAATCAAAAGCACGCACAAAGATGGCATCGTTTGCCACATCATCATTAAATTCAAGTTTGTAAACAATCCTTTCCAAACGAGGGTTTATTCTTTCCGAGCCGAGCTTTTCAAACGTAAATTCTTCTTCACAACGCATATCGGCAATTGAAGTAAGCTTCTAAATCGTGCCGGCAACTGCGCGTTATATAAAGATATAGTTCTTCAGGATGAACAGTGAAGGTGAGTTCAGAACTGTACCGCTCAAGTCCTTTGTACCAGAGTTCGTGATATTCCGAGGAGTCTGTGCCTTCTAAATATGCATCCAGTTCCAAACCATTCTCGCCTTGTTCCTCCCTACACTTGGTAAAATCATCGAGCAGAGCGGTGTACGCGTATTCAAGCACCGTGTCGAAATAACGCATATCAGCAACACGTGCGTCTAATATAGGTTTTAGTTTGCGGAAGCCGACGACCCCAAACATTCTGTCGAGAATGAAACGGTTTCGCGTGGGGATAAGGGCGTTATTTTCAGCAGCATTCTTCCACATCAGCCGTATATCAACGCATGGTTGGTTTGCATCACGTTTTATGCCGAACGTACAAATAATGGCGTATGAAGGTACATCACTAATCTGTTCTCTTTTTGTGCCTACACCTACAGGTATTTTATAAGGGTCCTCGCCCCACTTCTCAACCACTACGAAGGTTCTGTTCATCTCCTCAACACTTAAATAAATGACATTCCGTTTGCCAGAGTTTGATTGTCTACACTTCGTTTCAAGTACATAATTATAGCACTGGTATTATGCCTGAACACACGCACTGACTTCGACATGGACACATCATATACTGCATTGAGGATATTGCTCAACGGAAGCTCCATCTTTTATTAGTTTTCTATTGTGAGGAGAGCACGTACAGTCGGGTCAAGCTCTGATGTGACTACGAGCCGCCGGAGCGCTGTTTGGCTCGGCGGGAGGTGTGGGGAATGAGTCACACAGGGTGCGTCATACCAAACATGAGTGATTCGTGTACGAGTTTGTTCCAACATGAAAGAACCGAGGCGCGCTGGTGTGTCATATGAATACTTGTAACCCATTATACGGGGAATTGTACAGTTTAAAGACACCCTGTTGTTCACACCTTGTAAATTAGCCAAACTACCCAATTAGCCAAACTACCGAGGTCTCAAAAGGGCACTTCCCTTACACATTCCTCACTCAAGACACTTTAAATGGGATGGGGATGGATACACATGGGGATACACAAACATTACTTTAATTAATTATGAATGTATGAATACAAGCGAACGTGAGGATTTTGAGCTCTAGTACAACAGATTTAATGAAGATAATCCTTACAATTATTTAAGCATCGTAGAACTTAAAGGGTGTATTTTGATATATATATATATATATATAATAACCGGCTCTCTCCGAGTTCGGGCAAGATCAGGATGTTACTAGAGAGAGGGTTATTACTTTAGCACTCCTAGATGCAGAAGTAGTTTACTCTTCGTATTCCCATAATCGAGGAGTACTGTGTTGGCCCGTGTTTTTTTGTTATCAAAGTCCAAAGAGTAGAAAATAACACAACGGCTTACACGATTTTTAATTTGAATATAGGCGAGATAAATATAATTTATTAGCGTGAATCAAATGTTTCTTTATATAGAACAGAGAGTTAATAATAATAACATAAATACTAAAAGTTTCATAATGATAATATGTTTTTATCTTCATTGTAAGATATGAAATAAGTCAGAGACCCCGCTAAGACGCCCTCTCGTCCGTTCTGAGCCTCCAAGCTTATATGAATCAATTTCAAGCTACCGATCTTTCTCTCTAAACGGTCAGACTTTCATTGATACCCAATCTTCCAATTCTCAAAAGCAATTCCCGTTAACGGACCGAAACCCTTCGGCCGGGAGACCCTCTCCAGGGATCTGCCTTAAGGGCGCTGATCCCCTTCTTATATAGTCAAAGGAACGGAACCTGGCTACGCCATCACACAAGCGGTTGACGTCACCTGAGAGCATTGTGTTTCCCAAGTGAAATCAAAGAAACCGTCTGCGTCACTGCGCGTGACTTCCGTTCGGAAGGAAACAAGTCATACACAGCTTGGGGATTATTGAATGAATGAAATCACCTAAATATAAGTCATCAGGGGACGACTTTACTTCGATTATAAATTATAACAGGTATAACATATATATATATGTATATATATATATATATAATATATATATATATATGATACACACAGACCGTGCATGGAACAAGAAACTCTTCTGGGATAATTAAATCCACTATAGTCCGAATAAGTAATGGTAAATGACAAATACCATAGTTTTTCTTTTTCATGATGCTAGCCCGACGCGGGCAACGGGTCACTCGCAAAGAGGTCCCATAAATATAGCTTCCCTCACCAGCTATCTGCAAAGCAGACAGGATCCAGCTTTGGGACATGGATCTAGGGTTTAAAGCAGCCTAGCCCTGCTACATTTAGAACCTCAATATAAGCAAAACACTCGCTGCCTTCACGTCAGATTGAATACATCAAAGAAAGAGGGGGTAACTATTATATTTTTAGCCAAAAACCAAAACTTAAACCTCAACTGGCAGAATTGAGCGTCCACTTTTCAAGGCACATAACATGTCCGTTTCAAGATGGGCATGAACTCAGAATGGTCCCCTGAGTTTTTTATGATACACACAGACCGTGCATGGAACAAGGAACTCTTCTGGGATAATTAAATCCACTATAGTCCGAATAAATAATGGTAAATGACAAATACCATAGTTTTTCTTTTTCATGATGCTAGCCCGACGCGGACAACGGGTCACTCGCAAAGAGGTCCCATAAATATAGCTTCTCTCACCAGCTATCTGCAAAGCAGACAGGATCCAGGTATTTGTCATTTACCATTACTTATTCGGACTATAGTGGAATTAATTATCCCAGAAGAGTTCCTTGTTCCATGCACGGTCTGTGTGTATCATAAAAAACTCAGGGGACCATTCTGAGTTCATTCCCATATATATATATATATATATATATATATATAATATATATATATATATATATATGACCATGTATTGTATATAGAATTCTTCTGCACTATCTGTATTATTTTTGAAACTTATATGTAAGTGTGTATTTTTGGTGCGTGTATATATATTAAACGTGTATTGTATATAGATTTCTTCTGCACTGGCTGTATTAATATTTTTTATTGTATATTTATTTAATATATATTCCCCGATTTCTTCTGTACTAGTTGTATTATTTTGATGCGTATGTTAAATAACTAGTCTTGTTTTTGCGTTTAATGCAATTCTTCGTCCATGCTATTTATATGTGTTAAATAATTCCAATTTTTTTGCGACTATTGTATATTCGAGATATATTAAATAAAGAGTATGATTTAGTTGTGTTTTATTATTCAAGGTGTATACACACACACACACACACACACACACACACACACACACATATATATATATATATATATATATATATATATATATATATATATATATATAAACGACACAGTGCGTGTGTGCTTTGCTGTTTTTGAGTGATGTACGATTTAATTCTTCTTCATACATACAAGGAGTGTGCGTTTTAATTCTTCTTTATACGTACAAAAAATAACCGTGTACGATTAAGCCATATACGACTGGCGCTGCCATGGCTGTGTCCCTTTACATAATTGCACTCTCTCCTGGCTGACAGATGGCTGCCTCTACATTTTTGTAGAGGCAATTATGCCTTCTAAGCCAACTGGCTGTGATGCTAAAGCCGTCCAGGAAGGCTGTCAAGATCTTCATTATGCCCCGAGAGATGCCAGCGCCAAAATCTCTTTTTTCTCTCTCCTCTCTTTATTAACCTTCTAGTTTAGGATACCCCCTGAGGGGATACCCCTCTCTCCCTTCATCCATCTTGGGGTCTAACACCCTCCCCTTGTTGCATACCCCCTTCCCCCTACATTATTGGTCATCTTGCATGCAATTGATTTGCACTCTACATTTTTTCGGGGATACTACTAGCTTCTATCAATAGCAATTTAACACTCGGATTACAACCTGTAAATCAAGAAAACACTCCATTAGTTAAGCAACGAAATGCAAAAAACTGCGTTATTCTATCTCTTAGTTTTGTTGTAATAAAATTTTAAAACCGGAACAGGAATTTGTGGACACCCTGTATTTAGCTTGAGATTGTCATGTAAACCAATAATAATAATAATAATGATGAATTCCTTTCATGAAGTAAATTGTTCATTTTGATCGTCGAAAATAGAATATTGTGAACGGATCATGTTTTTCAGAACACCCTACTGGCCTACAGTAAAAGGTTAACAATTTGCTACTAGATAACATTCAATATAGATGTACGGAATAGGCATACTGTTTTAAGAATTAGTGTCAGCTGGTAATTAACCTTTCTAAATACTACATGGAATAGACTGTTAGTTAATTATGTTTTATGCTAATAGCTTTTATCGTATCAATACCAGTTATTGAATGCACTACACATTATTGTGGATTTAACATAAATAATAATGTCATTCTAGTTCTAATGTAATTTCTGTAAGTACAATAGTGATAGAATTAAATAGAGCTGGAGTATTTGAAATGCACGCATGCACACTCGTAGGGTGGATCGATTTTACATTTTTTTCGATTTCCAGATTCTAATAGAGACAAAAACTTGCGCATGCATGAGAAAATAGCCTCTGCAAAATCTTAGCTTAATAGGTAATCATCTTCTGCCCCCGGCAGAGCGATGAAAATCATATTTTAGTAGTCAAAAATGTATTTTTCTTATAATTTTTAAAATATTTCAATATGCATCAAAATTATTCCTAATAACTATAAAGTCGATGAAAAAGACCTCATATGATCGTTTTTCCAAGCGCGTTGTCCTACGTTAATATCTTTTGCCCCGGCAACAACGTCAAATGTTGAAAAAATAGGTAATTTATATACATATTTTCAGATCGGCTCTTTGTCTTAAATAATGCATTTATATATTTCCCATAGCATTTATATCGTTGCTTAGGCATGAAATAACACACACGCAAAATTTATGACTCTAGAGTAATATCTTCTGTCCCCGAGAAAAGTCTAAATGTGGATTATAATTACGTTAATGCGATGTTATAAGTACGATAAGTACTAAGTACAGCTCCTCGCTTGCTAATTTTATAAAATTAGCAACCCAGAACTCACCACGAGGAGGTGGCTGTACGTCGAGTTCCACCCTATCCAGCCCCAACCACCCTTCCTTTGGCTGCATGTCGATTTACATACGGTAATCTTTCTTAGAATCAAATCGTGGAATTTTTGTTCGGGAGTGAAGACGGGAGCGGATGAATCCGTCCCTCTCTTCTATTCCACTTACACTGGCAGAGGCTTCGGTTACTAATTTGATGAGTCTCTCGACCGCTTGAGTATGACAAGGGAATAGTGGGATCAGTCCATCAGGCTGGTCTCCCGTCTCAACAAACTCTTTTATTCGGGTATCAGGTATTGTTTTTGTAACGGGGGGTTCGGTCACCTCAGCCGTTTGCCAGTTGATCATTTCGTAATAGTTTTGACTATCGTAGAGCAGCTCAGGCATGGCGAAGGCTCGAATTTCCCCCGCTGGTGATTGTTTTGATCGTGCTTTTAATATTCTTCTCCATCCCAATTCTCTTATGTGTTGCTCATCGGCATGTAGCATGGAGATCAAAATATTTCTGGGTGAGCAAAGAAAGAATTTCTACGGAGGACTTTGTTGGCGATTGTCTTAGATCTTTGAGGCATGGTCTGAGAGAGACGCATCATTTCGAAAAAATGAGGGTTCACTGGTTGAAACATAGAGGCGCAGAAATCTATTTGCTGTTGTCAGCCACCTGGAATGCGCCATCTTACCTGGATTTCGAGCCGCGAGAGCTGAAGAGCAGCTACCGCTCGACACTGCTCTGTAGATGCCTAACAAATATTTTTGGTCAGTGCTCAACTCGGCATCATCTATGTCAATGTCGGGAGATGGAATGGCATCGAATTCTGTAATTGGAAGTTTTTCGCAGTCGTTCAGTTGTTTTCCAACTGGTCCAGTAAAGCCCACTGGCCCAGTTGTTTTGCCGTCCAAGTCTTGAATGAGGTGTCGCAGTGATAATTCATTACCGTGTAATAGGCATATGATCCAGTGAACTGGCCTTTGTAGTTTCATTTCAATCATACGCCAGTACGCAGTGCGTACTGGCGCGTCAGTGGCAGCTGCTGCTGGCAGCACTCACCAGAGATGACCTTTAAACCCTAGCCTAGAGTCATAAAATTTTGCGTGTGTGTTATTTCATGCCTAAGCAACGATATAAATGCTATGGGAAATATATAAATGCATTATTTAAGACAAAGAGCCGATCTGAAAATATGTATATAAATTACCTATTTTTTCAACATTTGACGTTGTTGCCGGGGGCAAAAGATATTAACGTAGGACAACGCGCTTGGAAAAACGATCATATGAGGTCTTTTTCATCGACTTTATAGTTGTTAGGAATAATTTTGATGCATATTGAAATATTTTAAAAATTATAAGAAAAATACATTTTTGACTACTAAAATATGATTTTCATCGCTCTGCCGGGGCCAGAAGATGATTACCTATTAAGCTAAGATTTTGCAGAGGCTATTTTCTCATGCATGCGCAAGTTTTTCTATTAGAATATGGAAATCGAAAAAAATGTAAAATCGATCCACCCTAATTGCACAGTTACTATTGCGAATAAAAATTAATACATTAGCTCATTTCCAGGACGAGTGAAGAGCACGTCGTAACACGTTGATTACTCAGATGTCATTGGCCATGAACTCGTATATTTACAATCAAAATATACAGCAGTTACATACGACAACTGAACTCATATAAAATATGTGTATGTATGTGGAAAGAGTGCGCAAGATCCGTCTTCCCTATGGTAATTGAGGCAGATCCTTCGGCGTAAATTCATAGTGAACTGTACACTTATAACGAAGATACTTGAAAAGAACTGGTTTATTTTGGATTGCTTGGATTGTGTTTACGTGCATTTACATTACATGCACACTGTAATTTGTGGGAAATGTTCTGTAATGTTTGTATAAGAACTTTAATTACAGTTACAGTATCGTTATTGTATTTGTGTATACTTTATTAAAAATTGTTAGTCATTTAGTTAAGTGTTATCATAAACTCTCTTGTATCAGTTGAACAGACTGTTTATAGGCGTAGGTATAGAGAATTAAGTACCTTGTTTTCTATCATTAATTAAGTACTTTTGCATCTCTAAACGTTACATGTTTTGTAATGGTATGCACTTTACAAGTTTTGTACTCCAATTTCATACATTTTTTTATTGTTTAATGCTTACAATTTACATACAAAATCTCCTTAGTCTTACCACATTTGAGAATACAGTAATCCCCGATTTACGCGGTAGATGCGTTCCTGAACCTACCTTCCGCGAATGAATTTCGCGTAAATTGGGGGAACTATAACATATAATTCATTGTGCTAAGTACGGGCCCCCCCCCCAACCCCCAAGACACCCCAAAAATAAAATAAAATAAAATAAAATACAATACAATAATAATAATAATAAATAATTATCTGCCCAAAACAATAATTAAATAAATAAATACATAAACTCATCTGTAAAAAAAAATAAAAATTAGTAATAACATGTAATAAATAAAAAATAATAACACTCACCATTAAAGTCTCTTGGAGCTGGCTTCTGAACCACCAGTGCCATTTTATTTATTTCTAAAACAAAATTTAATGTTTTCTGGGTTGTGTTAATCCGAAACCGCGCAAATAGGAGGCGCGTAAATCGTGGGGTTACTGTATATTATTTGATGTAGATATTGTATTTGGAGACCGTTAGATTTCCAGAACGTTCTACAAACCTTCAACGTGACCCCCCCCTCAAAATATATACAGTATATATATATATATATATATATATATATATATATATATATATATATATATATATATATATATATATATATATATATATATATATATATATATATACTAGGGGCACTCAATATATTTTCCCCACTCTTTTTCTTAGCTAAATAATAGGTCATGGGCTGAAATGTCTTTTGGGCCGTAAGTTTGAACTTTCTGCGCTTCACAACCAAATTTTTCCAGTTTCAACCTCCCCTCCTTGTATGAAACCGCTTTCAAACGTCCTTGTATAAAACCGATGGTTAACGCAGTTTCGAAAATGGCGTCTGACAGTGATATGCGTCGTAAACAGAGAGCTGTTATCGAGTTCTTAACCGCAGAGTAGGAAACAGTTGGAAATATTCGCAAATGTCTACAAAACGTTTACGGAGATGCTGCTGTTGGTCGAAGTACAGTTGGAAGCTGGTCTAAACGTGTGAGATCATCGGAGAGAGGGAGAGCCAGCCTCGATGATAAGCCACGCAGCAGTCGCCCGGCATCGGCTGTGACATCTCACACTGTGCAACGTGCCAACAGCATCATTCGATCAAGTCGGCGCGTCACATACAAGGAGCTATTACTGGAGCTAGGAATTAGTGAAGGAAGTGTGAATACGATAATTCAGCAAATGGGATACTCAGAAGTGTGTTCACGGTTTGTTCTTCGCGAACTGATTGAAGATCACAAAGCCCAAAGAAATCGCTTCTGAGTCGTTGGTTCGATACAAGACAGAAGGGGATGACTTCCTCTCACCAATTGTGACTGGGGATGAGACTTGACTACACCACTTTGAACCTGAAACAAAACGCCAATCCATGGAGTGGCATCACGCAGACTCCCCACGCAAGAAAAAGTTCAAAATAGCTCCCTCTGCAGGAAAGGTTATGACCACCATCTTCTGGGACATGAAAGAGGTGATTCTGATGGACATTATGAAGAAAGGACAAACAATCAACTCAGAGGCATATATTGCTACACTACAGAGACTCCAGAGACGTATAAAACGAGTTCGACCGGAGAGAAAACTGGATGACGCAAGACCACACAACAGTTTGCAGACAAGAGAGGCCATCACAAAAATGCACTTGACTGTGTTACCCCACCCTCCATACAGCCCGGATCTGGCACCTTCAGACTTCCATTTGGTGAGGCCAATGAAGGATGCTATTCGTTGAAGAAAGTTTCAGAGTGACGATGAGGTTGTTGAGGAAGTTAAGAGGTGGCTCCAGCGGAACCCAGCGAACTTTTACCAGCAAGGAATAAAGGCCCTTGTTTCGAGGTGGAGGAAAGCCGTAGAAAAGGAAGGAGACTATGTGGAAAAATAAAAACTTGTAAAAAAGGTATGTAACTACTTGTGTACAAAATTTCTGGAACTTACAAAGAAACTTGGAAAGAAAAAAAAATGTGGGGCAAAATATATGGAGTGGCCCTCGTATATATATATATATATATATATATATATATATATATATATAATATAGGGTGAACCAAATGTAGGTGGACAGTAAATGATAACGTTTATTTTGAGAATACATATTTAATTTTTTGTATACTATAATACAAAATAAAATTTAAATAAATTTAGTTATAATATTTAATATAATAAAACACAAACACCATAGTTATAATGAACACCATAGTTATAATATAATATAACACAAACCGTATTCAACCTACTGTCCACCTACTTTTGGTTCACGTGTATATATATATATATATATATATATATTTTTTTTTTTTTTTTTTTTTTTTTTTTGAAGTATGACCGCTCATGGCCACCAAAAGAAAGATGGATAGCAGAGCGAACACAAGACGAAGACTATGGAACAGCTAACGGAAATGAACAATAGACGGGGAGGAGGAGGAGGAGGAGGAGGAGGAGGAGGAGGAGGAGAAAAAAAAATACAGAAAAATCATAGCGGAGTCACAGCCGGTAAAGAAGTCGGGAGCGAAAGAGGAAGGAGAACAACCCGGTTACCGAAAAGTAGGGACCTTCAGATAGAATAGCGCCAAGCCTATCACAAGGCCCGACGCTCACCAAAAAGGGAAAATACTCTGCGCGCAGCGCAGAGTAAAGCGGACACTCCACAAGGAGGTGGGCAACTGTAAGTGAAACGTTACAATTGGGACATCGGGGCACCCGATCCCCGGCCATCAAATAGCCATGGGTCAGGTGGGTGTGGCCAATACGGAGGTGGGCCAGAGCCACCTCCTTATGGCGCGACCGATGGAAGGAAGAGGCCCAACATCCCAATTTGGGTTTAATCTTGCAGAGTTTGTTATTTGTAGCGCCATCCCAGCGACTCTGCCACCGGGAGCGCAAAAACCTACGGAAGCCAGGGATATAATCGGAAAAGGGGAGGGACACGGGTGAAACCTGTAGTCGGCACGCGGAACGGGCAGCTCGATCGGCAGCCTCATTTCCAGCCACGTTAACATGTGCAGGGACCCAGCAAAATACCACCTCCTTGCCACCAAAAGTGACAAGGATATGGCACAGTAGCTGGATTCGTCGGACCAGTGGGTGGACAGGGTCGAAACACTCCAGGCCATCCAGGGCACTGCGGGAATCCGAATAGATGACAAACGACCCATCCGGATGCTCCCACACCACCTCCAGAGCGCTCAGAATGGCATAGAGCTCCGCCGTGAAAACAGAAGCCTCATCAGGGAGACGGGTACATCGGGGAGCAAGGGCAGCGACCGAAGCAAGGCAGAGTCAGAATCGGCCCTGCGAACGGGGCGCAACGCCCTACAGCACGCAACAGGGGTGCTCTCCCAAGGTACAACACCCTTGAAAGAGACCGGTATAACGGATGGAGGAGGAATGCCCATACCATCGAGGAGGGAGGTTACCGTGTCGGTGAAATACCAACCCCCATCCCGGCAGAACGCCCTCTCAACCACCTGGAACAGAGGAGAGTTGGGAAGACGGAGAATCCGGAGATAGTGCTCGGCAATGAGGAACAACCTCCGATCCTCCAAGGGAGGGATGTCGCACTCAACCTGCAGACTATCAACCGGAGAGGAGCGGAAGGCGCCAGATGACATGCGCAGTCCTCTAGATAGGACCGATCCAGTATCCGAAGGGCCGTACGGGAGGCGGAGCCATACACCACACTCCCATAGTCTAATTTTGACTGTACCAGGGACACGTACAAACGGAGGAGTGTCCACCTACCCGCGCCCCATATAGTATGCGACAGATGTCCCAGCAAATCCAGGGTACGTCTTGTAGACTCGCGCAGCCGGCGAAGGTGGGGAACCCAGCTCAAACGGCTGTCGAAAACCATGCCCAGGAAACGTACTGATGGAACGAGGGCCAGAGGCTGACCCCCGAGTGTAAGATTAAAGGCCGGATGGCGCCGGATCCCCGTCTCCTCGACGGAAGGAAGGCCACACACGAAGTCTTCGGGGAAGACAGCGTAAGGCCCACCGACGACGCCCAGCGTTCAACCCGATTGACCGCGAGTTGGACTTGCCTCTCCACGAGGGGGGGACTCGTCCCCGCGGCATAGACAGCCAGATCGTCGGCGTAGATGGAACAGCGCACCGAGGGCGGAAGGGCTCCCGGTAGCGCAGACATGACCAGATTGAAGCAGGAGACGCTCAAGACACACCCCTGGGGCACCCCTCCTCCTGAACATACAGGTCAGATAGGGCCGCCCCATTACGGACGCGGAAAGTGCGACGGCAGAGGAAGTTACGAAGAAATGTGGGCAAAAAGCCCACAAAACCAAGAGACTTCAAACGGTCCATGACAACTCCCCGACGGGTCGTGTCATAGGCCTTTTGGACGTCGAAAAAGACGGCCAGAACAAGATTCCGGCGGGAAAAGGCCTCCCGTACATCATGACCAAGGAGGAGAAGGGGGTCCAGAGTACCCCGAAATCGACGAAAGCCATACTGGGTCGGGGGGTATAACCCAAGCGACTCCAGTGTAAAGGAAAGTCGGACGGCCACCATCTTTTCAAGGAGCTTGCATAAGCAGCTCGTCAAGGCAATAGGCCGATAGCCCGCCACCTCCGCCGGATCCTTCCCCGGCTTAGGTATCGGGACCACAATCGCCTCCCTCCAACGGGAAGGGAACGACCCCTCAACCCACACCCGGTTGAAAAGATCCAGCAAGAAGTGTAGGGCCATCGGGTGCAGATTCCAAATAAAGTCATACGGAATGTCATCAGGGCCAGGGGCGGAAGAACGACGGGTTGCCAAGGCAGCCCGAAGTTCCCGCATCGTAAAGAGACGGTTATAGAGCTCGTTCACAGGCGGCGGGAACGTAACATCCGACAAAGGACGATCCGCAGCTGAAGGCGAACGGGAAACCGCAGCAAAAGCCCCGGCCAGCCGATCGGCGAAAGGAAGCCGTCCCCGTCCCGAAGGACAGGGCGACTAGCAGGGACCGGCTTCCCCTCGATACTACGTACCTTCCGCCAGACAGCAGCAGAAGGGGTAGACGAGGAAATGCCGGACACAAAAGCACGCCAAGAGGCCCGACGGGCCAACTTGAGAGTCCGGCGGGCGAAAGCCTTCGCCCGCCGCATCTCAATCAAGTGGTCCGCGCGCCGGGTGCGGTGGAAGCGGCGCGTTGCCCTCTTCCTCTCACACACCGCCTGGTGACATGCTGGAGTCCACCACGGGACGCTACGCGTCCGCGGGTTACCGGAAGATCGAGGAATACAGTCCTCCGCGACGCCCATCACCACCTCGAAGAACTCCAAGCTCTCATCCACAGAGCCAAAGCTCAACACCGAACGGGCAATGACGGAACGAGCTCTGAAGGATGGCCAGTCAGCCCGCGCAAGGCACCACCTCGGTCGAGACGAGACACCCGGCTGCGGTCCGACCGGCTCAAGACAGACTGGGTAATGATCACTGCCATAAGAGTCCCCCAACACCTTCCACGAAAAATCGAGTAAGGCATCGAGGGACACCAAGGAGAGATCAATACAGGTAGATGAACCCGTGGGTTCGTGGAAGTAGGTAGGTTCACCGGAATTGAGGCACGCGAAGGAAAGTTCCTCCATTAAGGAGAGCAACATACCAGCAACATTAGTCGACCGGACATCTCCCCAAGCCGGGTCGCGACTGTTAAAGTCCCCGAGGAGGAGAAACGGTCGAGGCAGTTGCAACACCAACTCGCGAACCGCGTCGCGAGAAGGAGGGTCATGAGGAGGAATATAAATCGAGCAGGCAGTGTACTGGCGATCTAAAAAGAGCCGCACAGCCACAGCCTGCAAGGAAGTACGAAGAGGCACACCGCCGGCGTGTGTGCTCATCCGGGATGCAAGGGAAACCAACATAGCCAGAGAGACGAGGGAGCCCCGCGCAGCCAGGATAGTCTCCTGGAGACAAACACAGGAAGGCCGCTCGCTCTCCAGCAGGGAGGCAAGGTTCTCCCAGTTAGCTAAAAGCCCCCTACAGTTCCAATGCAAAATGGAACTGTAAGGGGAAGTGGCATTATAAGAGCAGAGAAAAAGAGAAATAGCCACGGACCAAGCTGAGCAGCAAACTCAACGGTCCGTAACCAGGGACGGAATCGGCTTCCCCGACTCACCCGAACGGGGGGGGGGGCCACCGACCCGCAGCTGCTTCACCCGTAGTAGAACGAGAGGTGGAAAGTGGAACAGGGAGTTCAGAGGGGGGCTCCCCTGAGGGGGGAGACGACGAGACGGGCCCAGCCGAAACCCCGACTCCCCACCAGAGGGGGCCGGGGGAACCAGATGTTCGAGGGCTCGTCCACCAGACAAGTGCTGACGGGGGGGGGAGGAAAGGTCCACCACAGGTGGGAGAGGTAGATCCAGGAGAGAGACCCGACCACTCTCAGCAGGAGCCGAAGGGAGAGAGACTCCATGAAGAAGGGCCAGGCTCCTCTCGACCGGGTCCACCATGGGAACCGAGTCAGTAATCGAGGGTGTCATGGGGCGGTGTACCTCAACCACACCCGGACACTAGTTGGGGCACCGGAGGTGACGCCTCACCAGCCCTCCGTATAGGGGGGGGTCCCGAGCGGATCAGGAGCGGCGCGCCGCTTCCCCTCCGGTGAAGAAGGGGAAGCAGGGCGAGCAGCGGTCATGATCGGGTCTGGAGGACTCCGACCACGGCGACGCTTCCTCCTCCCCTTCGGGGCATCACCTTCCCCACCCGAGAGACGAGTAGGCAAGGATCCAGACCCCAAGGCCGGAGAGGGAGAAGGGGCACTTGTAGGCAGGGAATCAGATGGGATGTCTGAAAGTGAGGCAGAGGACAAGAAGGTCCCGCGGCGCCAGGAGGACCACCAACCCCCGGAACTTCCAGGGGGGGCACCACTCCGGTAGGCGCCGGGGTAGCACGGGAGGGGCCGAGGACCCGCCAGGGCCAAGAGCCGCAGCATAGGACAACCCCCGCCGCGGCTCCCGGTCACGGACCCTATCGCGCGCCTCCCGCGCACTAAGGAATTCGGTAGTCCTTAAGGACCGCACCTCGAATTCAAACTTGAAAACGGGGCAGTCCCGAGAGGAGGAAGGGTGGGCCCCCGAGCAGTTCGAGCACCGCGGGGGCTTCGTGCACGGGGTAGGGTGCGCAGGCCCACCGCAGCGGACACATAGCTTACCCTCACGGCGGCACGCAGAGCTAACATGGCCGAACCGGTTGCAGCCAAAGCAGCGAACCGGGTCAGGCACATACGGTCGCACCGAAAACTCACACGACCGGCGATCACCCACGCCCCAGAACACCTGGGCCGGAGGCACAAGGGAGTCAAAGGTCAGGAGCAGACGAGCGGACGGGTAAGAGCACCATCCCGGCGCGACGAAAAGCGGAAGACCTTCGTTACCCCCTGGGGGGCAAGATCCTCCTGCAACTCGCCAACCGGGATTGACAGCAGACGGGAAGCGAAAATGGTGCCCTGACAGCTATTCAATTGCGGATGGGGAGTCACAGAAACTCTGCAACCCAAAACATCCTGCAACTGTAGAAGGGACTCAGTCACCCCGAAGAACGGGACTTCAAAAGAAGAGACCCATCCTTCAGAGGGCGGATATCATAACGACAGGGAACCCCCACCGTCTTAAGACGCTGAAACACCCGTTCCGAGTTGCCCGGAAGGGAGCCAGCGGAAGGGCGGAGAACAAGGAACCTGTCCACCGGACAGAAATTGACAGCAGGGACAGGTCCATGTGTACGGTAACCGAGAGTGGGCGAGAGAACGAGGGCCGCGAAGACCCCGCCCTACGGCCACCACGAGTCCGGCCACGAGAGCCAGACGCCGCAGAGGACGAGAGGGGGCCATACGGCTTTAAGGTCAATCCAGCGGAGGCAGAGGCCGCTGAACGACCAGAAGTAGAAGTCTTATCCAAATCCAAGGGCGGGCCAGAGTCGTCAACAGGAGGGGATTGAAGTTTTGAAATTGAACCCATAAACAATAGCTTTACAAAAAAGACAGCCTCGGACCCAAGGCAATGCACCATCCGCCGCTGCATCCTTCAAGGCGCAGGCCCAACGTCCCGGGTAGCCCGCCCCCCAACCTGACTGTCGTTTTAAAAACAGCAGATTGGCTACGGAGATTTGTCCGTTAAGGGCCTAGCAAAGACCCAATCCAGACGCAGCAGCGGTCCGGGCGCCCGTACCGTCCCCAGAGCACGGCTCAGCCACGGAGCGATGCCCCCCGGCGGGTGCACCCGATGACCCCAAGACTGCAAAATACAAACAGAGGGGGGGATACTACAATTGACAGAGGCCAAGACCGAGTCAAGACAAAAGAAATTCCGGGAGAACGGAAAAAAAGGAGCAAAAAGAAAAGGAAAAAAAAAAAACGCAACTAGGTAACTCTTCGCCCACACCCCGCGAGGAGTTGAGGAAACCCCAACAACCCACGAGGTGTACGAGCCCCCTCGGCCCGGCAAGCCGGAGTACCTAATCCAGGGTGTGTGTATATACATATATACATACATATATATATATACAGGGTGTCCATAAATTATTCACCCCATTATAAGCCTTAATAAATTCGTTATTATAGGAGCTATCTTGAAACGGTTTGCGGCAATTAATAACACAACTCAAGAAATTTTTGTTTTAATTCAGTAAACCTCCACGTGAGCCCCATTGGTAGCACGCAGAACATCAAGGCGATAGATGATTTCGTTCCAAACATTAAGAAGCATGTCTTGCGTGATGGAAGCTAATGTCTCTTCAATCCGGTGTCTTAATTCTGTGATGTTATTAACCTTCTTTGCGTACACTCTGTCCTTTGTGTAGCCCCATAAAAAGAAATCCAGAGGCGTGATATCCGGGGAACGAGGAGGCCATGGAATAGAGCCATCTCGCCCGATCCAACGAGAAGGGAACTTTTCAGTGAGGAACTTCCGCACTTCTAATCCCCAGTGTGGCGGTGCCCCATCTTGCTGAAAGAACACACGGGGCTGCATATCCTCAAGCTGAGGTGCAGCATACCATTCAAGCATATCTAGGTAATTTGTAGCCTTCACAGTGTTCTCATGGAAGAAAAATGGTCCAATCACACGGTTATGGGAGAGAGCACACCAAACGTTTATCTTGGGACTGTTGCGTTCGTGTTTAATAAATTAATGTGGATTTTCTGATCCCCATATACGGCAATTGTGTCTGTTGACTTTACCAGACAGATGGAATGTCGCTTCATCACTGAAAACGACATTGTTAAAAAAAATGCTCATCTTCATCAATACCGTCAAGAATGCCAACAGCAAACTGTACCCGTTTGGGTTTGTCATTTGGTAGAAGTTTCTGCAAGGTTTGCAATTTGTAGGCATAAAGTTTCAACCTCTTGTGAACCGCTTTATGCACTGTTGAACGCGGTATTTGCAGTTCTCGGCTTGCTCGGCGGATGGATTTTGTAGGACTTCGGATAAATGCCTCCTGAATTCCTGCTATCTTATCTTCAGACACACTTGGCCTTCCAGCTCCTTTCTGATGTAGCACACTGCCAGTTTCTTGAAATTGTTTCAGCCATTGAGTGATTGCTTTGTTGGTGGAGTTTTCTGATATTCCTCCCGAAAACGTCTCTGTACAGTAATTGGAGATTTGGTTTCCCACATCCACAGCACACACATTGCTTTCTCCTTCACTGTCGCCATTGTGCCCCTAGTGGATATTCTGCGAAATAAAGAAAAACAATTCTTGAGTTGTGTTATTAATTGTCGCAAACCGTTTTAAGATAGCTCCTATAATAACGAATTTATTAAGGCTTATAATGGGGTGAATAATTTATGGACACCCTGTATATAATATATATATATATATATATAATATAAAAATATATAACTAAAATTGGGTTCAACTTGGAACATGAAAAGTAATTTGAACTCGTAGAAATATGTCTTGTTAGTTTCCTCGGATGAGCAATTGAAGTTGTGTTAAACTTAAAAATTTCGTATGCTAACATCCGTATGAAAGAAAATATTCGCTGGAGTATGATTTTATGGGAAGATTGCAATTGTGTAGTTTGAAAGAAAATTATATGAGAGAGTAGCAGGATTTTGATAAATTGGATGACTATGCGAATGCAGTACGAGAGGTTTGTTAATGAATGGGTTCTTCAGTACGAAAGAAATAAATTTTTACTTCACACGGATACAATTTATGGAAAGCAGAAGTATCTTAAAAAAAGTATGTTTTCAGGTATTATTACAGGGTTTGAGTTCACTAAATATTTACATGACTCTCCTTCCTTTCCTTCCCTTCCCTTCCCTTCTCTTCTCTTCCTTTCTTCCTCTCCCCCCCGCCTTTCTCCATTGTAAATATGTGCAGTAGAATCAAAATTTTAAGTGGGAATGCATAAACTAGTATGTAGTTTACAGTATCGGTGAAAATAACTCTTCAACTTAATGTATAGCCGAAGATTTTGTGTTAGTAGTGCAACGTCGTGGTCGTTGTCACAACCGCTTTCTATCGCTCAGCAAAGTAACACTGAGTTTGGGTAATTGACTGCGTTCAGATGGTGCAATGACCCTCGTAAAACTGTAGGTTCACCACCACCGTATGGCCTTTGCTGTTACGAAGGAGGTTAAATAGACTAAACTTTTTTTAGCAAAACTAATTTTAACATTGACATTTGGGAACGGAATTTATCTTTCCGATGATACATTGTAGTCGTAGAAACGAAACCTGCAATGCAGGATTTACATCGACAGAGCTACACCAGCATTAAGTAGTTTTAGTGAATCGACTAAAACTCAGGTAAGGCACAGACGTTGTAACCCGTGCTGAACTACATTTGTATCCTGGGGTTGGGGTCCCCAAGCTTTTAAGGTCGGCGTACCAAATTTTGCCACCATGCTTTTCAAAGTATCACCCGATGAACATTAGGGAGGGGACTGTGGTGGTTAATCCTAAATTCTTTAGGCTTATCTGGAGTTGTATTTATTGTAATGATGTGCAAAGACATTTCTACCGAATTAAAATCTCGAATTTGGCCTTTCGCTTTATCGTGAAGTAATTTTAATTGTGCCAAGAGGGTAGGGTTACCAGACGTCCGGCAGAAGGAGGACATGTCCGGTATTAATTGGGTCGCTTGAGCTTGTGGGAAACTCATTTATAAGTCTGGATCATATCTAAGTAAAAAGCCGGACAGAGGACAAGAGATTGAAAAGGAGGACATGTTCCTTGTCAGACGTCTGGTAACCCTACTGCAGGGCAAATTGGAAAGGTGGTTTCACCTCCAAAAATTGTTTTGAAACTTATCAATTAGGAACCGGCGTAGTTAGAGCTACTTAAAAGAAAACCGCGTACCACAATCTGGGAAGCAGTGAATTAGACGTTATTTGATGTCGGCTGGTAGTGGCAAATACATTACGAGTCAAAATAAGTCCTTGTACAAAAGTGAAATAGGACAAGCCGCTTTTCGAATAGTTAACCGAAATTGATACGCGTGATAAATTTCCTTCCTAGGTAAAGATAAAGCTCAATCAGCTAGTTTTGTAAATTTTTTAATTGGTTATTTAAGTATACGTAAGTATACGAGTGGTAGAGTACGTACATCAGGAAAAGTTAAGAAATTTGCACCGTTAGGCCCATTTTTAAATGGATCATGTAGTAATTTCTGTATGTAGGCAAGAATTATTTCTTTGCACAAGTCATTATGCATGTTAGCAAGTTTTAACCGCTTAACGGATTATCACGAATTAACTCGGTTCCATTTTCTGTTCTTTTTTAGAACTTCACGAGTTTACTCGCTAATAAATTATCTTCCGATTTTGGACTAAAACGAAAATGCTCGTGTGTCTTGTTTCATTTTGAAGCAAGTTCGAATTAATTCGGTACCTCTTACGCCCGGCAGTAACGTTTGGTGCAGAAAAAACGGACAACTGACCAGGGCTGCCACTGCTTGGGATTTTTCCCAAGATCTTGGGATTTCAGCCTCGACCTGGGGATTTGGGGATATATTTTGAAAAACTGTCGAAATCTTGGGATTTTTCATACCAACTAAGTTAAAGTGAAAATTATTATTAATTTCTTCTTGTTTTCATTAAAAACAATTATATAAAGCGAATTATATTATACATGAAAAGACTGGTAATAATTATTAAATAATTAAAATGAGAGATAAGTACTGAAGACATACAACAGGTATTGTACACATTTAGTTCTTGTTTACTTTTCGTTCAGTAACCGTTTAATTAGACTGCGTTTGGTCAGCAGCGTTGCCGAAGTTGTTACTATAGTAACAAATTTGTTACTTTATATCTTGTTTGTACTTTTGTTACTACTTTAACGAAATTTGTTACTATTTATGTATTTTTCATTACGATACTTTATTAATTTTTATAAATCCATAAAATTAATTTTGTCATATTATTGGTAATAGAACAAATTTGTCATGACGACAGTCGCTTGTACTAGTTTGATTGCCGTTCAAAACATGTTTTGAACAAGGTTAAGTCGTAATGGTGTGCGGCGTCTCGTCTAGTCAGTAGTCAGAGCCAGCTGAAACGGAGCACCGATTTTTTCTTAAGCGTGAAAAACTAATGCCTTAAAAACAGAAACTGTAAAAGATAGGCTGTTGGCAAAACAGTGCTTAACTAGAAATGAAGCAACTTGTACTACCTGGCAGCCGACAAAAACATTAATAAGAGAGCTTGAAGGCGGCACAGTACATAAAAGATATGAAAAAAGACTTAAAGAGCAAAAAGAAAATAATGAGACTGTCCGTCTTTCTGCAGACGTCGAAGAAGACGAGCCTGACGAGGAAATATAATTAAAATAGAGTAAGTTTAATGTTTTCTTTGTTTATTTTAATGTTTTTATTATCTTGGGATTTTTTTGTTATTCTTGGGATTTTTTGAGGTCAATTCTTGGGATTTCCTAAAAATCTGAGTGGCAGCACTGCAACTGACACAGTTTTAATTAGTGCATAATTGCTATCTGCGGTGGTGGAGTGTCTCTGCATTTCTCTGCAAAAAGGATGTGTGTTTGTTATCTACTGTTCATGATCCATCTCAGCAAGAAGTCACAACTCGAAGAGGAATAAAGAAGAGACCGAAAGTAGTTTGTGACTACAACTTTACAATGGGGGGAGTAGATCTAGTGGACCAACATTTGGCTGACTATCCTATGCCGAGGAAACGTGGAAAGAAATATTATAAAAAGGTTTTCTTTCATCTAATGGATCTCGCTGTTTGGAATTCTTACCTTCTGTATAAAGCAACTCTCAATGAACCAGCATCGGCTAAAAAACACCTAAAATACAGGATGGAAATATAAACGACACCATCCAAAAGTACCGTCCTGAAATTCCTACCACAAAACCTGGAAGACCCTCAAGTTCCCCTCACCCAATTCGCTTTGCGCCGGGCCATTTCCCTACAGAAATACCTCCGACAGAAAAGAAAACAAATCCTACAAGACAGTGCTCTGTCTGCAGCAAAAAAAGGGATAGACATGGAAAGAAAATTCGAAAGGAGAGTCGCTACATGTGTGAAATCTGTAAAGTCAGCCTATGTGTCACTCCATGTTTCAAACTTCACCATACACAGTAAATAAAATAAAGTAAATTTGATTTATTTTTGTCTTATTTATTCCTTTTATCAATATAAGCAGTGTATTATCGAAAATAATTTCAAAATACTAATTTAGCTCACTTTTTTCAATGCACGAGTTAACTCGTTTTAATCCAGAGGGTAAATTAAGGTGTTTTTTTTTTAATAAAAAAATTAAATAACAGTAAAAAAACTATATTCCCATGATTCCTATATTGCATAGTCTTAATTTAAATAAAAATAAAATATGCCTCAAAATGAAACGTTGGGTGAAAAAAATTGATCCAGTAAGGGGTTAAGAAGTTAATAATAGTTTAAGGATTGCGTCGTTGCCATTAACCCTTGCACTAGCCCCGATATCACTGTATGCGCAAAAATTAAGAAAAAACGAATAACGTCTATTGACGTGGACCGCACTCCAAGGATGACGTGAGCATACTCTATTACAATGCAAACATTTCGTATATGATATGCTGTCGGTGTTATTTTTCAGACCGCTCTCCATTACATCAGCGATATTAAGCGGCTTTGGATAGGTGATATGTGGTTCTAATCACGTAAGGTGGCAGGTATCCATTTCATACCTACGAGTTACGAAGTTTCGAGTCTATTGTCATTTTTTTAATACTGCCTATGACGTAATACTGATTAATGTATTAATTTTGTATCTACCAAAGTTCAACTACCTCCACCTAGAGAATATTTAGAAATAGAATAGGGGTGAAATTGTGTTTCATTGTTGGGGAGGGGGGAAGAAAAAGAAAGAAAATGCTGGAGAATGTTTGGTTGGTGCATTGTGAACACAAATGCGAAGAGTTTCCATGTCTGAGAGGAGGGTAATCGTGGATTCGAAATACCATCGTGCACTCTGAGTGTCTCGGAGATGAAGTTTAACAAGCTGCAAATATTAATTCTATGAACGGAATTAGCGGAATTCCAGTGAGACTGAAGTTTACAAAAAGAGGTTAATGGACATAATGGTTATAAGTGAAGGAAAGGGAATATCGGTGATTCACCAGCGCTTCTACTGCCGGGGTCGTGTTACGCCGAAAAGTTAGAGGAGAGGGGAAGCAGTTAAAAAGACGGGAAATAGAGGAGAAAGGGCACAGAGAGAGTAAGAGGTCCAACCTGGCTTTCTAAATGGAGGGCAGGAGATGTCTGAGTGACCCGGTGCCCACATGGATTTATAGGTTTTTTAAAGAGAATTTTGCCATAATCTGGGTTTTTTCTGTATTCCTAAATTTTAGTTAAAAAAATACTATTTTAGCCTACTATTTTAGCTCGGCGCTCGACGCTCACTCTGTTGTTAACTTGTTTTAGACTTTAGTTTCGTTTCCGCTGCCTGTTTAGTTGGTGTGTTGGTGGTGCTCCGTTATATAATTTGTGGTTAAACTTTTTTTTTTTTATTTTGACTTTGTGATTATATTTAATATGTCTGAAGCTTGTACCCCACCAAGAAAGATGACTAAAAGATGGTACATTCAGAGTTTTAAAGAAGATTGGTTAAAAGATCCAGAATTAAAAGATTGGTTGCGAGAAGATTGTAATGAAAAAGGTGCATATTACTGCATGTGTTGTGATGTAAAGTTAAAAAATGCAAACAAATCTATGTTATTAGCTCATAAAAATACAGCTAAACATCAAAAGTTTATAAAAATTGCTAAAGCATGTACAAAGTTGGACACCTTTGTTACAAAACGTAGGCCTACGGAAAATGAGGAAGTAGCAAAGGCAGAACTAACCATTGCTGCTTTCATGTCTGAGCATCATTTGCCATTTGCACAGTCCGATCATCTTATAGAGGCATGCAAAAAGCCTTCCATGATAGCAATATTGCAAAAAGGGTAATTATGAGAGCAACAAAAGTGTCTTATCTCATACAATACCATGAGAAAATGGACATTTCTAATATATGCAGAAATAATAAATTTTCAATGATTATTGATGAAAGCACAGACATATCTGTATCACAAGTTTTGGCTGTTGTTGTTCGATTTTTTGATATTCAAAAGCTTGATATGGTTGATGTGTTGCTTGACACAGTTTCTGTCGAAAATGGTACTGCTGAAGGACTGTATCAGGCAGTGAAAGCTCTTTTTAAGGAAAAGGACATCTCAATAAGTAATCTTGTTGGTTTTGGGAGTGACAACTGTGCCACCATGATGGGGGCTAAGAGTGGTTTTCAAGCCTTGTTAAAAAAAGATGTACCATCAATTTTTACATTGGGATGTGTGTGTCATTCCTTTGTATTGTGTGCTAGTCATGCAGTTAAGGTATTACCATCATATTTAGAAACATTTATCAAGGATGTCTCCTCCTACTTTTCCCGTGGTAGTAAAAGACTAAAAGACTTTAGTACTATTCAAGATGTTGTAAAAACAGCTAATCACAAAATACCTAAACTAGCAGAAACACGTTGGTTATCTCGTGCCAATGTAATAAAAGTTATTCTTGAACAATGGGATGCGTTACTCCTCTATTTTCAATCTGAATCTAAAGTTGATAAAGTTGATGGAGCAAAGAATATCTATGATACTATGACCAACAGAGGAACCAAGCATATGCTTCTTTTTTTGGGGTATGTATTGGAAAAAGTGAATGCTTTAAACATTGAATTCCAGTCTGAACATTTCACATTGCATTTACTTCATTCAATGGTTTCTGTAGAATATAAAAAATATTCTCAGTTTTTTCCTTAAAGAAGATGTCATTAATTCATCCAAACTATCAGAAATTGACCCAAGCAATGAACTACATCATAAAAAACTGAGTGATCTTTATTTAGGTGGGCGGTGTATGTCACTTTTGGTTTCGGCGCCACTTGGTGAAAATAGTGATAATAGGTTCAATGGTGATTGCTTAAAATTTCTTGTTGAGATATGTATGCAAATCGAGAAAAGATTTCCGCTGGATGAGGATGGAATTATTGCCAGTTTAAGGATTTTAGATCCAGCTTTAGTACATGATCTTGCCAAATCACCATCATCAATTTTCAGATTAGCAATGAATTTTCCCCTACTTGTTCCTGAAGACAAAATAGATAATTTAGATGATGAATGGAGATCATTTCGACTATCTAAAGATATATCTCCCTCTTACAAAACCACCCCTGAATTTTGGTATTTGCTGCATAATATCAAAGATGGGCTCAGCAATCCAAAATATGGACTCCTATCTAATTTCATGACACATCTAACTATTCTACCCCACTCTTCAGCATGTGTAGAAAGAGTTTTTTCACAAGTTAACCGTGTAAAGACAAAGGGCACAAATTCACTTAAAACAGAAACTGTGAAAGATCGACTGATGGCAAAACAGGCAATAACCAGGGCTCACCAAAATTGTCATACCTGGGAACCTAAAGCAGAATTGGTGAAAGAAGTAATGGAGGGAGTATGTCATCGACGTTATGAAGCACGCCTACAAAAACAAAAAGATCTGCTGAAAATAACTTTAGAGGAAGGATCTGAAGTTGATACAAATTCCGAAGATGAATTAGGCGTAATATAGTCTCACTGCATCTCAAGAAGTATGGTAAGCAAGCTTCGTTCTCTTATTTGTGTTGTCTATCATGTTCCATTAAAATAAAATTTGTATTATTAAAAATCTGGGTTATTTTTGAACAAGCTGGGTTTATTTGAGGTAGAGGCTAGGTTTATTTAAATTTTCTGAGTGGGAGCACTGTGTCTGACGTAAAAAGGAGATCGCGCGAGTCCTTTGGTACAGGCGTGGAGTCTCCCAACAAATGGGAAGTAGTCGGGAGCGTGCAACGGTGAATGCGAGGAAAGCCAAGAAATGTGAGGAGGGGGTAAGATCCCCCGTCATAGAGTAGATGGGAGTGTGGCTATAAGCAGTGGCACCAGAACGGTCACGGGCTGACAGAGGTTTTCAGGTCCTTCAAGAAATCCCCAGACCCATCCCAAGAAAACTACGTGAAGTTCGGTCTCCAAGTCAAAAGGCAAGGAGGACAATTCCCCTGTTGTAGCGTCCGCGCGCTCGTTGCTCGGGAAGCTGACGTAGAAGGGCAAAAAGTGATCGACATGTGGCGGGAGTAAAGAACAAACTAGTTCTATATCTGTCACATCAGTGGGTGAGGGATTAATGTCAAATGATATTAAATAGTGTTATTTCAGTTTTGTTGGCCAGTGGTGGGCGCGGTACCAAAATTTGGGGGTGCGTTACGCGGTACTGCGGTACCTCAGCATGCCCAGTGCGTTACGCGGTACTGCGGTACTTTTTCAGGTCCCCCTGGTGCGTTCCGCGGTACTGCGGTACTGCGGTACTGCACACAAGAACAACACAAGTAATAGCACATATTTTCAGAAATTGCATATCGGCGATTTCGCACCTGAACTTTCTGCCATAATGGCTAAAAATCGATCTTTGTCACAGAAATGTAACACACGTGCAACCGGCTCAAAAGCAAGCACTGCACTGAGGCGTTGTGATAGGATGGCAACGTAACATGTTCTGAACGAAAACTTAACGTGTCTAGAGTTAGGCTGATGCAACACACGCAGCATTCGTCTTACTGTACTCCTGTAATAAGGTTTACTTCAAAAAAAGTGTTAATTTTTTGAAAAGTCGTGTTTGTCGGTACCGCGGAAAGTACCGCGGGAAATTTGAATGCGGTAGCGGTACTGCTGTACTTTCAGCGATCCTTTGCGGTACTGCGTTATGCGGTACCGGTTTGGTAGTGCGGTAGTACCGCAGTACCGCAGTACCGCAAAAAATACCGCAAGTGCCCAGCTTTGTTGTTGGCTTTTATCAACATTTGTACGAGTTGCAATTTTCTAACCCTTTCCACATGATAAATGAGTTTATGTGGAAACTAAATTATGGAAACGGAGTTCCTTGCTTGCTTTTCATTCATCCTAGTACAAATCAGGAAACTGCTCAGGTAAAAAAAAAATTGAGTTTATGGCACTTTCAATGTCGGTCGAGGACAGTTCAAGATGCTACGATTTTACATGAGTAGCATGGTAGCAAAATGGACGAGTGCAGAGCATTTGCAATGTTGATCAAATGAGTGCCAGTGCCACCCGCCGCACCCACCCCTTGTTGCAAGGTACACACACACACACACAATGTATTT
The DNA here is from genome assembly GCA_023014485.1 of Bathynomus jamesi. NCBI lineage: Eukaryota > Metazoa > Arthropoda > Malacostraca > Isopoda > Cirolanidae > Bathynomus > Bathynomus jamesi. Next base: position 124,652 of record JAJOZX010000809.1, on the reverse strand, counting down.
CAACATATGGATGTAAAGCTCCAATAGCAAAATATATACGAGCATAACCACCACAGCACCACAACCACCAATCATCTAAGTTTAGCTTATCATCACCTAACCCACGGCTTTTACTTACCAGCTCCTGGTAAACCGACAAGGTCTCTAAATACGACCCAATAAACAGGACTATTAAACAAATACGTTTATGGGGCCAGGGGTTAGGCCGACAAAGTCTCAAAAAGAGGGCAGCGGTAATAGTTTTTTTATTAAGCTTCTCATGGTGGAATACCACGAGACCATTTTGGCGTTTCGTGAGCGATCTTTTAAACAAAAAATCGAATAAGATATACTAAGTTTAATACAAAAACAAATTTTCATCATAATATACAATTTTATCCTTAAACTATAATATAAAAAGCATTAATATCATTTTTAAAACAAAATGGAAATTAAATTAGGGGTAACTATTTCATTTTTCCTCCTTTGGCCAGTTATTTTGTTTCAATACAAATTTATCTTTAAGACACCAATATATCTTTAAACCTTATTATCATACAAAAAAATACTGGCTCTTTTCCGTTCTACCCCAGCAACAAAAAATGAAATTATATATTATTTTCTACTGTAGTTTTACTTGCTGAATTCAATAATATATATCTTATTTTGGAGAAATTAATAACAAAAGAGTTATAGTCCGTTTATTTTATTTAAAAGTAGAGATTGCATTTAAGATTTCAATAAAAATGTCCTTTCCTTTTTGTCTTCTCCTCCACAGAAATTCACATAAATAAGAATCTATCATATTTCTAGATGTTCCCCAATGTCTCTTGTTCCTTTGTTTAGTTAAATCAACTGTACGTCCTTGAATATTGGTTAGGTTGTGATATTTTCGTTAGTTAGCCTTATGAGGTTAACTAAAGAAGGCTGGGGTAGAACGTTATTTCCTTAACTATGTTTATGAAATTCCATTTATCATCGATAATAATTATAACCATAACTAATTAAAGCACGAATGCTTTCTCCAAAATAAAATATATATTATTGAATTCAGCAAGTAAAACTACACTAGAAATTGTTACTGGGACTGGGGTAGAACGGAAAAGATCCAAAATATTAATATAACGTTATATTAAAAATAGATTGTATTTCGGGATAACTATTTCATTTCTCGTCTTTCGCCCATTTATTTTGTTTCAATACAAATTTATCTCCAAGACACCAATATATCTTTAAACCTTATTACAAAAAATATTAATATAACTTTTATAATAAAAATAGATTCTATTTCGGGGTAACTTATTCATTTTTCCTCTTTTACGCAACTACAGTGTTTCAATAGAAATTTATATTTAAGACACCAATATATCGGGTCTTTTCCGTTTGTGGGCTTGCAGCGAATTTTAATGAAAATCGGTATACTAATGTAGTTTTGGTCACTGATTTCAAAAATAACTTTCTTTTTCCGGAGAAATGAAAAACAAACATGTTAGAGCACAGAGGATTGTGTTAAATTTAGCAAGAGTTACAAACTGCTACTGTTTATGAAAAAGTGCTCTAAGTGTGGGAAAGTGTGCTCCTTTGATAAAAATACCCAGTTCTTTCGCTGCCAAAAGCGTCGGTCAAACGGTAAAAAGTGCATCTTTAAATTATCCCTAACGAAGAACACGTTTTTTGAAGGATCCCGGCAGATCTGTAAAAGTAGCAGAAAAAAAATCAAGAATTAATGCCCAGTTAGGTCAATTGAATGCCCGGTTAGATCAATTGAATGCCACGTTAGGTCATTTGAATGACCGGTTAGGTCAACTGTACGCCCTTGACGATTGGTTAGGTTAAGTCATGATATTTTCGTTAAAAACACATTAATCATTAAAAGTGCTCTAACGTGTTTGTTTTTCATTTCTTAAAAAAAAAGAAAGTTATTTTTGAAATCAGTGACCGAAACTACATTAGTATTCCGATTTTCATTAAAATTCGCTGCTAGCCCCCAAACGGAAAAGACCCAATATATCTTTAAACCTTATTACCAAAAAATATTAATATAAATTTTATAATAAAAATAGATTGCATTTCGGGGTAACTTCCGCCAGAATATCCATAGAGTATTTAAACATCTTGTTCCTCAAGCTTCGCACGGTTCAATGTAGCCTTAAAAGTTTCAAAGGAGGGAGGGCTAGGGCGTCTTTCAGTATTCGCCACATCTTCCGTCTTTACCGAATACCACTTCATAAACGTTGAACACGCAATATCAAAGATAGCCATCACTATTTTTCGTCTATGTGAGAAATCTTCAAATATACGTCTGAGATCCAGGGCTTGCAGCGGTCAACTAAGCACGCAGGGTAGAGACATGCCCAGGTAGTAGCAGGAGACACGTGACCGTTGATCGATCATACAAGGGGCGGAGTTTAGGACTTTCCTATACATACGCTACTATTTAATCATTTGGAGAGATGTTACCCAATGAAGTTTAATTGACTTAGAAATGAAGACTTAAACCTTTATTCCTTAATGTATGGGAGAGGGGTCAATTAAATATATGAAGTAATGGTGCTTTCCTGTTAACGGGAATACCCAACCGCCCGCCATCATCTGAACTTGTATCTTGCGGAATTCATGTGGCGACAACGTACCGAAAGCAGCGACGTTTTTTCTGCGATTTTAGATGACATAAAGACATTTTGGCCCCCTACTAACTGATTATCGCTTACATATTAACTAATTTCATTTAAATGATTAATAAATTCGGTACTTAAGTATTATCGGGATTACCAAACTGTTTATGATGTATTTTTGCTTCCGTCATTTTCGTTTAAACTTTAAACAAACGAAAATATCACAACTTAACCTAACCAATTACACTAAGCAACAGCCAAAATGTATCTTCGATGAAACCATCATTTCTTTAGTAATTCGACGTCGCTGAATTCGAAAATGACCTTCATTTTGCATGATTGTTTCGCGTTTAGAAGATACACGGGTGCCCTGTTTTCATTATTTCCCAATTGAAATGAATATATCATTGAAGCATAACATATGGCAACACTGTAGAATGTGCTCGTTTGGCAACCTCGTTGTCTGGCGCCATCTTGAGTACATCGTAAATCCCTTTAGCTCAATTCTAGAGTGACGCTTGTTGTGGTGACACGTTATTTCACATTTTGACATAATGCTTTTGTAGTGTTTCCTCGTAATTTGCACCTGTGGTTAGTTCATGACATATAGAGTGTAGTGCGTGTTAAAGCGTAATCTTGCGATCAGTTTCTCATTGACGTTATAAGCAAAATGCCACGTAAATGCGTTAATGACTCAAATAACTTTTGCTATATTTGCGGCAAAGTAACATTAAAATCGCAAAAGAAGACGTTAACACCTGCCATCAAGAAAGCGTACCACCTTTATTTTAAGTGCAAATTAGGAGATCAGGACAAAAGTGGGCGCCGCATATATGCTGCATTACATGTGCAACTACATTACTTGAGTGGTACAATGGGAAACCGAGGTCAATGGGCTTCGGCATCCCCGTCGTGTGGAGGGAACAAAGTAACCACGTGGATGACTGTTTATTCTGCATGGTTCCGCCATTACGTGGAATTAGTAAGAAGAAAAAAATGGACCCTCAAGTATCCTAATGTTCCATCCGCCATTCGACCTGTGCCCCATAACGAAGACATACCTGTGCCCAATCCTCCTACCTCCTCAGACACCCTCGATTTGGATGACGAAGAGCATCCTGTAACGAGTACAGATAAAGACATTGCACATCCCACAACATCACAAGATACCGACTTTGTGCCCAGTGAACTGTCTACAGAACCGCATAAAATCACCCAACACGAACTGAATGACCTCATCAGAGATTTGGACTTACCGAAGTCTAAGGCAGAATTGCTCGCCTCACGCCTTCAACAGTGGCATCTTCTTCATGATGATGTCCAAATATCCATGTACTGCACTAGGCAATCCACGTTGGAGACTTTCTTCATCAAACATGGTGACTTCGTGGTGTGTACAGATGTTGTTGGTTTAATGAATGCTCTAAATATAACATACAGAGATGACGAATGGAGGTTGTTCATTGATGCCACTAAGCTAAGCCTTAAGGCTGTACTACTTCATAACAAAAACGAAAAAGTTGCCATTCCAATTGGATATTCTGTCCACATGAAGGAGACATATGAAAATATGCAATATCTGCTTCACCACATAAACTACAACGCTCACAAATGGAGCATATGTGGTGATTTGAAAGTGGTCGGCATGTTACTTGGTCTCCAGCAGGGTTACACGAAGTACTGCTGCTTCCTTTGCGAGTGGGACAGCCGTGCTAGGTCACAGCATTATGAAAGGAAGGAATGGCCTCTAAGAGAACGTTTAGTGCCAGGTGTGAAAACGTTTCGTGCGAGCCATTAGTAGAGCCAAGCAAAATACTTCTACCACCGTTACATATTAAGTTAGGGCTTATGAAACATTTTGTGAAGGCACTCAATAAGGATGGAAAGGCATTTAAGTATCTTTTCCAGAAGTTCCCTCGACTCAGTGAGGCAAAAATCAAGGAAGGCATATTTGTTGGTCCTCATATACGAAATCTGATGAAAGATGAACATTTCGAGACACTTTTGGAGGGCGCAGAAAAAGAAGCTTGGGTCTCGTTCAAGTCAGTGTCGCAAAATTTCCTTGGAAACAACAGAGCTCCAAATGCAGATGAATTGGTGGATAATATGTTGAAGGCATACCAAAGAATGGGATGTAACATGTCTCTAAAAAATCATTTCCTCCATTCCCATTTCGACTTTTTCCCGGCAAACCTTGGTGAAGTAAGTGACTAACATGGGGAACGTTTTCATCAGCAGATTTCAGCCCTTGAGAAACGTTACCAGGGCAAGTGGAATTCATCTATGCTGGCTGATTTCTGCTGGTCAGTAATAAGAGACACTACACAGTCAGAGTACAAGAGACAGGCCAAGAGGAAACGACATTGAAGTGAGTGTGCTCCTTAAAATACATATATGTTGTGGGATAAATTTTTACCAGTACTTACACAATAATTACCATGATATCTTAAAAACGCGAACTAATTAAACAATTTCACTATCATTTTCAAATTCAGCATGCAAAAATACATAAGAATCGGCTACTTTCATTAAAGATACAAAAAATTCCTTAAAATTTGTTGACCAGTGTTATCAAAGGCGTACAGTTGACATAACCGGGCTTTTTCCATTATATTAACCTGTTAAGTTAATTCAATGCCCGGTTAGGTCAATTGAATGCCCGGTTAGGTCAACTGTACGCCCTTGATGATTGGTTAGGTCAATTTGTGATATTTTCGTTAGTTTAAGCGAAAATGACAAGAGCAAAAATATATAACAAACAGTTTGGTGGCGGGCGGTTGGGTATTCCCGTTAACAGGAAAGCACCGAAATAACTTTGCTTACCATACCAAATAAACTTCATATATATATAGTAGTGTATTCCAGGCTTTAATTAAAAGCCGCTGTACCGCTTAGAAGATTAATCCGTAAATTCAAATCTTACAACAATAAAGGAAATAAACTGAACATTTTCTGACTAATAGGCGCCAATGTGTGTGTGTCTGATTCGAATTTTTAATGGGGTGAAGGCCTACTGGTGAGATCGTGAGGGCGAAGGTGGGCTTTATGCCACCATAATAAAAAACTGAAAAGTATATATATATATATATCGGACTACAACATTAGGTGCCAGACTGCGCTATTTGTTTAATTTGTATATAATTAATGAGAAGCGGAGCTCTCCATATAATTAATTTCTTTATTATGTGCGTATTATTAATGGAAAAATATAGTTTATAGACATTTTCCGCGTTCATGTCAGACGAATTTATTCAGCATCCGTCTTAATACACAAATTTATCTAAAAACAGTAACTAGCTAACGCTTACAGTTAAAATATTTTCCACAGTAATGTTATGAAATAGTATTTGTAGATGCATTTAGAAGGGTCTATCCAAGTAATGAAATTTTATATGCATATTTATAAAGAAAACGGAATTTCGTTTAAGGGGGTTCTTAATTGTTCATCGAATTAGTGTAGACAACACATTTTACGTTACGGGGCTTCAACATTTCTAACTCATATAGGGTCATAGACAAGGGGAAAGATGGACTGAGGAAGATTCAGAACTCCAAAATGAATTATCGACGAGATGTATCGTGTTAATTTTATCTACTCTAGGAGTGATTCTGGCAAGGAGAATGTATAACAGACTTTGGTTTTATCCCAGAAGATGGAGGACAAATGAAACCACATTCAACTGCAGGTCGGGACAATTGGAACGCATTATTGATTAAAAACTAAAAATGAAATAGCTACACCTTTATACTGGATATGGAGAAGATCCCTAGCCACTGGGGAAATACCGAGCATCTTCAAAAGAGCAAACATTGTCCCTATATATAAAGGAGGGGACAGATCTCAAGCAGAGAACTACAGTATAGACCAATGTCATTGACGTCTCACCACCAAAGTATTTGAAAGAATAGTTAGAGAGAAAATGTATGATTTCTTGGAGACACTGGAAAGAGTCAACAAAAAGCAGCACGGATTCGAGTGCTCAGAAGGCCTAGGTTAATAAAAATTTTACTGATAGCCTTAATGTGCAGGCCTGCACACATAGTGTGTGTGTGTGTGTGTGTGTGTGTGTGAATACATATATATATATATATATATATATATATATATATATATATAGTTGCCAGAATGCGCTATGCATTGAATTAGTTCTGTAATTTAAACATTTTGAGAAGGTTATTTCGAATTATTGAAGTACCAAGCATATTTAGGGGTAAGTTATTAATTTTTGTCGCGATTTTACGATATAGTGTTTAGAAGGAAAAAAAAATATATATATATTATTTTTTTTTTCCTTATATATATATATATGTATATATATATATACAGTATATATATATATATATATATATATATATATATATATATATATATATATATCGAAGCAGTACAGAAACTAGTTGCCAGTTTACACAGGTTAATATATGCAATTTTATTTTTAATCAAATCAATAAATTAAAAACGCATACCGTTAAAATATTTTCCACAGCAATGTTTAGAAGGCTATGTGTGTGTGTGTGTATATATATATATATATATATATATATATATATATATATCGGACTAGAAATTAGGTGCCAGACTGCGCTATTTATTTAACTTGTATATATTTAATGGAGAAGCGGTGCTCTCTGTATAATTAATTTCTTTATTATGTACGTATTATTAAGGGGATAATACAGGGTGTACATAAAGTCAGGATCTATTTTTGTGAAGCACTTGGAAATTATATGGAATTCAATCATAAAATGATAAAGTGGTAACATTTATTAAATAATTAAGAGTAGGATTCGACGTGACGCCCATCAGTATCCCTGCACAGCTCAAATCGTTCCGCAGCATTTCTAAACACATTCTGGAGCATTTGCGGGGTTATGTGGTTATGTTATCTGCAGCAGTTCGTATACGTGTACGTAAGTTTTCAAGACTCGTAATCTTCGTCTGATAGACGTGCGATTTGATAAAGCCCCAAGCAAAGAAATCTAAAGGGTTAAATCTGGTGATCTCGCTGGCCAAGGTCTGTTGCTTCCGCGTCCGATCCAGCGATTTGGAAAACGTCCATTTAGATAATCCTGAACAATTTTGGCATAGTGACAAGGAGCACCATCATGTTGATAGACGACGGTACTAACAATCCTATCCCCGTCGTCTATCAACATGATGGTGCTCCTTGTCACTATGCCAAAATTGTTCAGGATTATCTAAATGGACGTTTTCCAAATCGCTGGATCGGACGCGGAAGCAACAGACCTTGTGAAGCGAGATGACCAGATTTAACCCCTTTATTTTTCTTTGCATGGGGCTTTATCGAGTCGCACGTCTATCAGACGAAGATTACGAGTCTTGAAAACTTACGTACACGTATACGAACTGCTGCAGATAACATAACCCCGCAAATGCTCCAGAATGTGTTAGAAATGCTGCGGAACGATTTGAGATGTGCAGGGATACAGAGCCACATTAAACTTTGATCTACCCGTAACTCGATACAGTTTTGCCAGTGTACCTAACTCTGCGAGGCTGCCAAAAGATTAATGGCTACATGGGCTAATTAATGGCTACATGGGCTAAATTCATTGCGGGAGACATATCAATTACTTTGTGTACTGCGTCCTCAGCTCTAAATTTGTCCGATGAGTCAACCACGCATTATGACGTCATCAATTTTTCCTATCCCACTACCAGACGCAGTCACAAATTCGGCAAGGTAATACTAACTTGCCGAATTGTGTCTCTGAGGATATAAATAGAATATGACTCATCATAGAGAAATGAAAAATTTGAAATTTTTTTTTATTTCTTTATTGTTTTATACCATACAGCTTAACATAAAATACAAAACGATTAACATATGTAAATGCATACTCATTTTTTGAGATCCGTCAGGTGTATATTTACCAACATAAATACGACCTAATGGTTTAGCTAAATCATTGGTTGATATCTTAATTAAAGTATTGGGGAATTGGGCAGTTACTTGTTTACCTAAATCACACACATGCTTCAGTCTACGATACATTCTAAACTCCTTAAAAGGTGAGAACCATTTTGTTCTGGGATGATTCATTACTTGCTCTGCACTATGTGTGGAATCAAGATTAGGTTCAAACAAAACACAATGGGGAACAATTAAATATGGAGATGGAGATATCCCTACATTAGGTCCCTCTATCTTTTCCCTACCATCTTTCTTACGACTTAATGAATCTTCATAATTAATAACATATCCAGACATATTCATTTCGGGAATACTATGAAAAGATACACCCGTTACTTGATAATAATTAAATTTTAAAATAGTTGATTTAGCATCCTTAGTTAAAAGATCCAAACTCAATGTATAATATCCATTAGCATTAACATTAAAAGTATTTTTAGATAAATAAACAAATTTCATTGAAGCTGTAAATATCTTCTCCTTTGAACGCCATTTGACTTTCCTTCGAGGAACATACTTCCTTTTTCGAGGAACAAACTTCCTTCTTCGATACATCTTGACCAGTAAATAATACACGTCACTCCGATGCAATTCCAATGAAGAGAATGAAGTTTAAACAATTTGTGGGTCTATTTATAGATTCTGATTACGTCATGTTATGACAAGAATCCTATCCCCTTAGAATCAACATGATGGTGCTCCTTGTCACTATGCCAAAATTGTTCAGGATTATCTAAATGGACGTTTTCCAAATCGTTGGATCGGACGCGGAAGCAACAGACCTTGGCCAGCGAGATCACCAGATTTAACGCCTTTAGATTTCTTTGCATGGGGCTTTATCAAATCGCACGTCTATCAGACGAAGATTACGAGTCTTGAAAACTTACGTACACGTATACGAACTGCTGCAGATAACATAACCCCGCAAATGCTCCAGAATGTGTTTAGAAATGCTGCGGAACGATTTGAGCTGTGCAGGGATACTGATGGGCGTCACGTCGAATCCTACTCTTAATTATTTAATAAATGTTACCACTTTATCATTTTATGATTGAATTCCATATAATTTCCAAGTGCTTCACAAAAATAGATCCTGACTTTATGTACACCCTGTATAGTTTGTAGATATTTTCCTATCTAGGGTTTATTTTCTTAATATTCTCCTACATTACAGTGAGCGGAGCTTAGGACTTTTTCCTCTACACACACACACACACACACGCACGCACACACACACACACACACACACACGCACACACACACACACACAAAAAAAAAAAAAAAAAAGAAAATGAAACCCTAATTGAAACATTTACATATTCAAATATACGTAACAAATAAACATATCGTTAACAATAGACATATATGTAAAAATGAACAATGAATAATTCTTATATAATCCTTATATGGATGCTTATATCCATTGTCTTCATACAATACTTGTGTTTGTATGGTTTTTATGTTTGAATGTTCATTTTTGCATGAGAAACCAAAATTACCTGAGCGAGTTTGGATGGAATTTCGATTTTTTGCTTTCCATTTTTTTTTCAGTGTCACAACCATGCGATCTACCATTTCTATGGTTGAGCAGTATTCATGTTTGTGCCATTAGAAGTTAGCTGTGAGAAGCGAATGTCCCTTAACTGTGTCTCTCTAATTCGTCTCCCTTAATTTCTCCCAATAATGACTTATACGGTACGTATAAAGTATTAGATCATCCCATAAGTAATGTCGTTTTTAGATCGGAATTTGAAGGACAAAAAAAAACTCAACTGAAACTTTTTAATCTAGTATATACTTTCCATCGGAATCAGTGACACTCTGCCAACGTCCTACAAGCTTTTCAATGCCATGTTTATAAAATTCAGGCGGTTTTGAGGCAAAGAACGTACAAAGACTGGTGTGCAGGTCATCTAAAGAAGTATACTGTTTCTCGTCAAGTTAGTTTTGCAGACTCCTGAAGAGATGATAATCTGAAGGCGCTAGGTCAGGAGAATATGGAGGATGTGGAAGTTTTTCCCATCCAAGCTCCTCAATTTTTGCAGAAGTGATCCGAGCGGTATGAGGACGTGCGTTGTCGTGGTGGAACACGATTCCTTTCCGATTAACCAAAGAAGGTCTCTTTTCTTTTAGTGCAGTGTTCAATCGATCCAGTTGTTGACAGTAGACTTGAGCGGTGATTGTTTGGTTGTGTGGTAAGGTTTCAAAGTGTATTACACCACCTTTACCCCACCAAACACTAAGCAACACTTTCCGAGGGTGAAGATTTTGTTTTGGCTGTGGTGTCGTTGGTTCTCGGCACAAACCCACTGTCGACGGCGCTTAACATTCTGGTACAGTATCCACTTTTCATCATCAGTCACTAAACGGTGCAAAAACGGATCTTGGAGTTTACGGGAATGAAGAGCTGTGCTAATGTTTACCCGCACCCTCAGATTGTCGACCGACATTTCATGTGGCACCCATTTTCCTAACTTAGGCACTTTCCCGAGTTGTTGCAAATGTCGATGGATGGTGGATGGGGATGAATTGAGTTTCTGGACCAATTCTTCGACAGTTGTTGAACATTCTTCTTCAAGTGCGGTTAACAGCAGGTCATCATCAAACTCAGCAGGGCTTCCAGAGCGTGCTGCATCTGTCAAACAGTAGTCACCATTCCTATACTTTTGAAACCATCTTTGACATTTCCTCACATGCAGAATATGGTTGCCATAAACGTCCTGAATGTTTCGCGTTGCTTCAGTAGCACTATTCCCTTTTTTGAACTCGTAAAGCATTATATGCCTGATATGCTCTTCTGTTACCACCATGTTTATGAGAGGGTTCACATAAAGCAAAACACACGTCTTCACTGGTTAAGGTCTGTAAAGTATGTAGCGAAACACGATAGATCTCCTCTTAGCTATAACCTTCGGAAAATTTATGCTTAAACCGAGTAGGACTAGTTTAAACTTAATCTATCGTAAAAAACGACATTACTTATGGGATGACTGGTAAATAACTATGACGTTATAAAAGTAACTTAATTTCCTTCACGTTTTCCATACCTTGAACACTGACTCACGTGTCTAGTATGTGGACATCTTCCGTATTCAATGTATGGTAAATTCTTTAATAATAATAAAAACTTCATTCTCTGTAAGTCATTATTTATATGTTGTGTCCAGTCTGATGTTATGTAGTATAAATATTATTATTCGACCATATTCATCCATACGTCCATATCTTATCTTGACCGTTATCCTTTATTAATTTTATTACTTATTCATTCTCCTACCTATTGTCTACTGATGCCGTATCAACCTATCAGTCCATGTTTACTCGTGTCTATATTACGCACACAACCTATTGTGTTACGCACCGATATGTGTACAATACTTTGTGTATTCGTACATGCCCCCTGATGATCATGATTACGTACATAATTACGTACATGTAAATACGTCCACGTGTATTCTTTTTCTTTTAAGTGCGTTCACCTCTCGCAAGCTGCTCATTCATGCTGATTCAAGGTGTTCGAATTCCGATGACGTCGCCAAAAGCAAGCAAGTGAATTCGAAATTTTCTCTCTTGCTTCTGCTACCAATTTATAACGTTAAGATGTTATGTTATATTATGTTATGTTATGTTATATCATAAATGTCCGTGTACTTCCATATCTTATTTCAGTATCAGATATGTCACTTAACAATTTGCTAGAATTGTAAGTAACTAATAATTTAATATAATGTAATTAGTGTACTTTAATGAAACTGTAATTGACGATAATAAGTGAATGTGAATTAATCCGTAATTGTAATCTTAGTTGTTGTAGACCAAAATTACAGTGTGCTCAGTAATGTATTTAGATTGTACTGAATGTACTACTCCGAAATTATGTCGCCATTTAGAAATGTATACTCGGCGAAAATACGATTATTTTTTATTTTTTTTATTTTTATTTGGAATCTTTCAAAACTTTTATCATGTGTTTAAAGGGGGAACTTAACCTTCAAACTGCACTCGACGAAAATTTAGATTATATATAAAGCATGTAATTGTAAAATAATGATTACTTCGATTACTTCGATTACAACTACTTCTTCTTCTTAGACTTCACTCTCAGAGGAGGGGCAGAGGCCCCTTGCCTCCTTAATTTTTTAGATTCCGGCCTGAGTCATGGTCGAAAGAGGTCGAACCTCTACCCCTGTAAATTCAGAGCACTACCTGTACATTTTAGCACCCTCGCAAATCGTGAATATGTACATTTAACTGCAATGACCACGCAGTATATTAATGTATAGAAACGACGTAAGTATAGAGGAGTGTTCTGCACACGAGGAAGAGAAATAACGAACAAATGAAAAATGAGGTGACCGCCCGGGAATCGAACCCAGGACCTTCCGATTGCCGGTCAGACATGCTACCACTATACTTACGTCGTTTCTATACATTAATATACTGCGTGGTCATTGCAGTTAAATGTACATATTCACGATTTGCGAGGGTGCCCTCTCAAGGCATTGGTTTCTGCCCTATGTAGGAGAATTGCGACTTCTGACTGATCGAGGCCTGTAGTGTAGTGGTAGCATGTCTGACCGGCAATCGGAAGGTCCTGGGTTCGATTCCCGGGCGGTCACCTCATTTTTCATTTGTTCGTTATTTCTCTTCCTCGTGTGCAGAACACTCCTCTATACTTACGTCGTTTCTATACATATATATATATATATATAATATATATATACTGCCTTCTAAACACTCGAATCCGTGCTGCTTTTCGTTGAATCTTTCCAGTGTCTCCAAGAAATCATAAATTTTCTCTCTAACTATTATTTCAAATAATTTGGTGGTGAGACGTCAATGACATTGGTCTATAGTTCTTTGCTTGAGATCTGTCCCCTCCTTTATATATAGGGACAATGTTTGCCCTTTTCAAGATGCTCGGTATTTCCCCAGTGTCTAGGGATCTTCTCCATATCCAGTATGAAGGTGTAGCTCAGAGCTTTCCAAACTTTTAACGTTGGCGACAAACTATTTAAGCATAACAATTTTCACGACACATTAATTAATTTTTGTTATCAAATATCAAATATCAGATAATTTTTCAGTAGGTCGTTTATCTTGTAGCCGATTTTGTTGATAGAAAAATCAAAATTTTCAAAATACAAAAAACACTAATGTGTCGCGACACACCAGTTTGGAAAGCTCTGGTGTAGCTACTTCATTTTTAGTTTTTAATCAATAATGCGTTCCAACTGTTCCGACCTGCAGTTCAATGTGGTTTCATTTGTCCTCCATCTTCTGTGGTAAAATCAAAGTCTGTTATACACTCTCCTTGCCAGAATCACTCCTAGAGTAGATAAAATTAACACGATACATCTCGTCGATAATTCATTTTGGAGTTCTGAATCTTCCTCAGTCCATCTTTCCCCCTGTCTATGACTCTATATGAGTTAGAAATGTTGAAGCCCCGTAACGTAAAATGTGTTGTATACACTAGTTCGATGAACAATTAAGAGCCCCCTTAAACAAAATTCCGTTTTCTTTATAAATATGCATATAAAATTTCATTACTTGGATAAACCCTTCTAAATGTATCTATAAATACTATTTCATAACATTACTTTGGAAACAATTTTAACTGTAAGCGTTAGCTAGTTACTGTTTTTAGGTAAATTTGTGTATTAAGACGGATGCTCAATAAATTCGTCTGACATGAACGCGGAAAATGTCTACAAACTATGTTTTTCCATTAATAATACGCACGTAATAAAGAAATTAATTATATGGAGAACACCGCTTCTCCATTAAATATATACAAATTAAATAAATAGCGCAGTCTGGCACCTAATGTTGTAGTCCGATATATATATATATATATATATATATATATATATATATATATACTTTTCAGTTTTTTAGTATGGTGCCATAAAGCCCACCTTCGCCCTCACGGTCTCACCCGTCGGCCCTCACCCCATTAAAATTTGAACCCCCTCTCTAATTTCAATTCCTGGGGAAAGCACTGTTGTAACCCATCCCTCTGCTAACATTGTTGCTAATATTGTCCTTGGTAGAGCTGAGAGACACTGACTGAGGCGCACTGTGGGGGGATGGCAGGGAGCGAACCGCGAATGTAAACACCGACAAATCACGGTTAACTCCAGTAGAATCAATAAGAGACACATTGACGCCAATCATTCAGAAAATGTTCATTATATTTCCTTTATTGTTGTAAGATTGCAATTTACGGATTAAACTTCTAAGGCCTAAACAGTACAGCGGCTTTTAATTAAAGCCTGGAATACACTACTATATATATATATATGAAGTTTATTTGGTATGGTAAGCAAAGTTATTTCATATATTTAATTGACCCCCCCTCCCCGACATACATTAAGGAACAAAGGTTTAAGTCTGTATTTCTAAGTCAATTAAACTTCATTGGGTAACATCTCTCCAAATAATTAAATAGTAGCGTATGTATAGGAAAGTCCTAAACTCCGCCCCTGTATGATCGATCAAAGGTCACGTGTCTCCTGCTACTACCTGGGCATGTCTCTACCCTGCGTGCTTAGTTGATCGCTGCAAGTCCTGAATCTCAGACGTATATTTGAAGATCTCTCACGTAGACGAAAAATAGTGATGGCTACCTTTGATATTGCGTGTTCAACGTTTATGAAGTGGTATTCGATAAAGACGGAAGATGTGACGAATACTGAAAGACGCCCAGCCCTCCCTCCTTTGAGACTTTTAAGGCTACATTGAACTGTGCGAAGCTTGAGGAACAAGATGTTCAAATACTCTATGGATATTCTGGCGGAAGTTACCCCGAAATACAATCTATTTTTATTCTAAAAGTTATTAATATTTTTTTGTAATAAGGTTTAAAGATATATTTGTCTTAAAGATAAATTTCTATTGAAACAAAATAGATGCGTAAAAGAGGAAAAATGAATAAGTTACCCCGAAATAAAATCTATTTTTATTATAAAGTTTTATTAATATTTTTTTGGGTTCTTTTGCATTATCATCCCAACACTAATTTTTTTATATAATGTTGGTTTGGTTTTGGTTATGGTACTTTATTTTCCTTCCATTATAAAAAAATTAATGTTGGTATTAGGTTAGGTTAGGTTTGGTTAGGTTAAAAACAGCCCGCCGCGGGCGTTAGCCGTTATAAAAAAAAATTAGTGTTGGGAGGATAATGTAAAAGTACTTTTTTTTGTAATAAGGTTTAAAGATATATTGGTGTCTTAAAGATAAATTTGTATTGAAACAAAATAAATGGGCGAAAGATGAGAAATAAAATAGTTACCCCGAAATACAATCTATTTTTTAATATAGTTATATTAATATTTTTTGTAATAAGATTTAAAGATATATTGGTGTCATAAAGACAAATTTGTATTGAAACAAAATAACTGTCCGAAAGAGGAAAAATGAAATAGTTACCCCTAATTTAATTTCGATTTTGTTTTAAAAATCATATTAATGTTTTTTGTTATAATTTAAGGATAAAATTGTATATTATGATGAAAATTTGATTTTGTATTAAACTTAGTTTATCTTATTCGATTTTTTGTTTAAAAGATTGATTACCAAACGTCAAATTGGCTTAGTGGTATTCCACCATGAAAAGCTTAATAGAAAAACTATTAGCGTTGCCTTTTTTTTTGAGACTTTGTCGGTTTACTGTCTGGCTCCATGAACGTATTTGTTTATGCTTAATAGTTCTGTTTATTGGGTCGTATTTAGAGACCTTGTCGGTCTGCCCCATAAACGTATTTGTTTATGCTTAATAGCTTTGTCTATTGGGTCGTATTTAGAGACCTTCTCGGTCTACCAGGAGCTGGTAAGTAAAAGCCATGGGTAAAGTGGGTTTGGTTAGGTGGTAGTAAGCTAAACTTAGACGATTGGTGGTTGTGGTGGTTATGCTCGTATATATTTTACTGTTGGGGCTTTACATGCATCTGTTTATATGCGTTGTGTGTGTGTGTGTGTGATAATAGGCGATCTATGGGCGTGTAGTCGGGGAGTGTATGTGCGTTTGTGTGCGCTTTTAATTCGTTCGAAGGTTATTAATATATACAGGCCATTTATGCCTTCTAAGTCTTCTAAGCCAACTGTCAGTTGGCGGATTAAGCCAACTGTCAGTTGGCGGATTAAGCCAACTGGCGGATTTCGAGTTCTAAACCAAGTGATGCTACCTGAGCTCTCATTAAGCTTCTGCATCTCGTAGACGCTGGATGGTCTCTTCCCCTCTCTCTCCTCCTCTCTCTCTCTCT
Organism: Bathynomus jamesi; assembly: GCA_023014485.1. Taxonomy (NCBI): domain Eukaryota; kingdom Metazoa; phylum Arthropoda; class Malacostraca; order Isopoda; family Cirolanidae; genus Bathynomus; species Bathynomus jamesi. The sequence goes on along the minus strand of JAJOZX010000809.1, from coordinate 107,855 downwards.
CTCTTAGGTTAGGTCAACATTGCAATTGCTCTGCACTCGTCCATTTTTCAGCCATGCTACTCACATGATTGGGAAACACTGATCGTATAATAATTTCGCGCAAAAAACGTTCAACAGCATGAGGATTCGAACCACTTAATTTATGTAAAATTGGAGACGTTTAATTAAAAAAATCCAGGTAAGATGACTATAAAAAACTTACATTTGTAACGTATATATTTTCCGATCATTGATAGATGGAGTAGTGATTTATGTGCAGTCGGTTTGAATGACCAAACTGTAAAACGTTTTCGCTCAAAATGTTCTATTATATGTGAATGTACAATAATATTACCAAGAAATTTTTGTGCACATACTGAGACGACCACATACGCAGATTAAACCAATACTGTGAACAAAGAGGACAATTTTTAGTTTACGCGGACTGCAAAAAATAATTTGTTGGTCATTTAAATGATGAGGTTATACTAATTGTTTGTGGCGTGAATTTTTAAGTACTTACCTGGATATTGGATAAAAATGAATGTTTAAAATTTCACCTGAAAGTTATCGACTACAATACGAACCTAAATGTGCAATTCCAATGAGCTTAAGTGCCTTGATTGTATAGTAACTACTGAAAGTGATTTTTCTCTACTTAGGTAAGCAGACACCATATTTCGATTAAGTTTTAAAAATAAATTGTTATTTTAGGCTTTTTTTAAATAAAATTATTCTTAATTTGATACTCAATCAACCTAAACACAAGGTTCCCACTTCTCAACCGTAGTAAAAAATCAGAAAGCACTTTTTATCGTATTGACAAAGAATTTGACAAAATTCTTAGCGGTGCTTATATTTTTAAGTTTTTCAAATTCGATTGATCTTGGCGGAGTGACGTAAAACTTTAAAAGTTGGTGGTTATGATTTAATGACCAACCTCATGAAATAACAGCAAGGAACGATTGCCATTCTTTTTAAAGTCTGTAATTTATAATGACCCACAGAATAATCATAGTCATGAAAAAAAAACCAGTTATCTGTTCACATGCACACACGTTTGGCGACCTTAGAACCGCGACATTTTTATATTTTCAGTTGTGCACGGCCAGTGATGGGCAGTATCTAGATACATGTATCGCCGATACGTATCGATCGATACTTTTGTATCGGTATCGGTATCGCTTTAGCTACTTGACAAAAGTATCGATTTATCGGTATCGCTAAGGTCAATTTTCTTAAATGTATCGAAAAAAATCGATACTTCGATACATCGATACATTAATAAGAATTTTTAATATTTAAATAGATGTTATAATATGACACTACTGAGTTATATTTAAATATACATAAATAATATTATTAAATATTTATTTAATGACAGTACTACTCTACTGGTCACGTTACACAGTACGGCGCAACGTTTAAACACGTTTGTACTTGTGTTATTGAGATTAATTAACCATAATATAGAAACGCTCATAATATAGAAACGCTCATATAATATAGAAACGCTCATTGGTGTTGCAACACTATTGGTCACGCCCACTCGGTGTTGAGTTTAAACAGGTTCATACTTGTAACGCAGCGATTCCTCTTGGTCCCCCGAGGCATTTCTTATCAATCAGTCACTCATTAAGTAGACGTCACGCCGACTAGTTGTGCGATAATGAGTGAAGATATTAATAGTAATAATAACGCGTCAGGGAGTGAGCCACAAGAGGAACAACCTGGTGAAAATGACGCGACAGAAAATCATTTCCATAAAATTAAAGATACCAACTGGTCAAAATCAGTCCTAATAACTTCCGGTAAATATTTTAAGATTGTGAATTGTGATGAGCGACTTAAATTATCTTGCTTGTGTCTCTTGTGCCCTTCAAAACCTGGTGTATTCATTAGTGCTGACCCGTCTTCGTGTTGCAATTTGAAGACTCATGTTTCGGTAAGTGCATATAAACAAGTCTTTAAATAGTAATGGGCTGCATGGGCAGCACGTAAAAGTATTGAAATACATTTGTAATTAATTAAAATTACGTATTTAAAAGTGTATTTTTAATGCGTTAACTTTCAAGAACTTTAATTATATATAAATAAATGTAGTTTAAATAAATATTAAAGGCATTCAAATGTTATGTATTTTTGAGTTTATAGCAATGTATTTGATAATTAGATAAATGTATTTGGTATTATATACAAATAATATAATTCAGAAGCGTATTTAGTATTTTTGATATTTTAGTGGCGCATTAAGTATTTAAATACATACGTATAAAGCGTCCATCTCTGATACAGAATATATTTTGTGAATTTGAAAACGTGCAAAATCTATTTGCTTTGCTATATACTTTGAGAGACGTCATCCTGATGTGCTGGAGGAATTTGAAGAGTACCGCAAAAATCGCGTACGGAAGAGAGCCGCTAGTGTTACAAGCAGTCTTAAGCAGCCTGAAGTCAAACGTTCAAAGCACTCCATACAAACGACTCTAGCATTTGGCAAGAAAACAGGAGTAGGACCAACAATTAACCAGCAACAATTTGATGAAAAGATAGTCTCTTTGATAGTGGATGGAATGTACCCCCCCTCTCTCGTAGAAAATGAGAAATTCAAAGATTTATTCTGTGGTAAGTAGAGCCTAAATTTAACACGTGATTTGTTTTAAGAAACGACGCTAAGAAATTAGATAGAAACATTGAATATTAATGTATTTATGTATTCATTATAACAATTGTTCGAAATATTATGGTGCAAAAACTTTGAGTTTCTCATATGAGTCATATAATTATAAAGTTTGCAGTTGATTGGTAAAATAACTGCGAACATGTTTTCGTAAATACTTATTCCTTTAGTTATTACCGTATAATTATTTAAAGAAACATAAAGCTGTGATTCGAAAAACATCGTTTGGCTAGCTCATATACACCATAAAATATGAATTATATGATTAAGAATAAGACAATACATACATACCAGGTTTTTCACTAATTTAATTATTTTTACAGGAGTCTATCCATCTTTACAAGTTCCCTCACGACGTTCATTGAGCCGTCAAGTGTCTTCACTAGCTTTGTGCGTGCGCAAAAAAATAAAGGAAGAACTCTCTGCTCAACTGTACATATGCATGACTGCGGATATCTGGTCAACGAAACACCGCAGTTTTTTGGGAGTTACAGTACACTGGGTGAGTTTATCCTAAGACCAGAGTTATCAGAGTTATCTGTAGTTACAACTTGTAACTACAGATAAGCGTATACTAGTATACTTTCATTTCCGCATAATATTTATGAATCATGATACGCATCGTTAAATTTAACCATTTCACGAACACCATTTTGGGTATAGATATTTTTTCATTTCACAGGTCCACGTTTCCTATTTTTGAATGATAGAATAATTTGCATAAACATACTTCTTTTTTTCAGATAAATGATGCCACATTTGAGAGACGAGGTGCAACTTTGGGATGTGTACGATTTGCTGGAAGTCACACATTCGACAAGATTGCAGAAAAGTTGGATGATATTCGGAGAGACTTTTCATTGTGCGAGAGCAAGATTGTTGCCACCGTTACTGATAACGGGTCGAACTTCGTGAAAGCATTCAAAGAATACGGCATTACTGTTCCGGAGACAAAAGAATATCTCAAGGATGAACTTCAAGAAGATGGAGAAGACGACTTGATTGGAGAACAGGATCCAAACGAAGAGGGATTCATACAGTCCTATGTAGACATCGATACAGATTCTGAAGAAATCATTCTTTCAACACATTTGAGATGCTGCTCACACACACTCAGTCTAGTGTGCACCACCGATGCAAAATCTGCGCTGAAAGGACCTTATGCAAAAATACACCATACTGCCATGGGGAAGTGTTCAGCCCTTTGGAATTTCTGTGGCAAGCCTAAAACAGCCGAAATAATCCAGGAAACTCTAAAATGTCAGTTGACATTACCATGCGTCACAAGATGGAACTCCTTGTTCGACAGTTTATCAGTTCTGTTGAAGCATAAAAGTGTCCTAAATGAAACAATGAAACAACTAGGACTGCCAACATTTCGTGAAAATGAGCTTGATTTTCTCCAGGAATACCTAACCGTACTACAACCCATTGCAACAGCACTTGATAGGCTGCAGTCCGACAAAGAATGTTTTTACGGTTGCCTGCTTCCGACATTGTTAGCTGTAGAGAAGAAGCTAGAGCGTTTGAATTCGGAGGCATTGCGTCATTGTCAGCCACTTCTCAATGCAGTCACAGTAGGGTTCACTAAGCAATTTGAAAAGTTTCTGTGCCTTGATGCGTCGCATGAGTGTAAAGCAGCAATACTGGCATCGTCTTCAAATCCCCTGTTCAAGTTAAAGTGGATGACAATAAAAGGCAAATTTAATACTAACATTGTCAAAAAGAGGGTTCAAGAAATGTTGGTTAATGCTGTTAAGAGCCTCAGCGAGCAGACCCCCCAGCAACAACTAAGTGATGCTGCATCTGACGGAAGTGTAGATGATTTCTTCTGTTATGAGTCTGCTTCCACTAATGTCTCTGCAACCCAAGATTCCACTGAGATGGAAGTTTTACAGTGTCTGGGTGACGGAAGTCATTCTCTCCAATCTCTGAGGCAGTACCCAGGAATTCTACGGGTCTTCCTGAAGTATAACACACCACTACCATCCTCTGTTCCTGTAGAACGGTTGTTTAGTTTGGCTGGTCACATTCACGCTCCAAAAAGGAATAGACTGTCTGACCAGATGTTTAGCCAGCTGGTATTTTTGAAGGGTAATAGTAATTACTTTTAATTGTTAGTGTAATATTTTCAGTCATTCATGTATCCCACAAAATTAAAACATACTTTCATTAAATAAAGCAATTGTTTTCATTTACATCTATAAAACCCATTAAAATGTCGTTGATTTTACTTACAGTGCGTACAAATTACTAGTATAAACAATAATATCTAATACCTACATATTAAATGAATAATTATAAAAATGTACCGGCGATACATGTATCGGCGATGCATGTATCGGTATCGCTTAAGACATCTAGAAAGTATCGGCGTATCGGTATCGCCTAAGACGTTCTTCATGTATCGGTATCGCTTTAGCGATTTTCATGCATCGATGCCCATCACTGTGCACGGTGGCATTTAACCTTTAGAAATAAACAAACAAGACCAAAAGTACCTTAGCCTAACCTCCATTTTTACATGAGATTAATGACTTCAAATATCAAATAAATCTGAGTATGACGACACCGATAATGTCACCACCCGCACGTTCATGTTACCATGAGCGATGTGTGTATCTTATCTTAAAGATTGTCGCGATCACTAAGGTAGCTAAACACACACACACACACACACACACATATATATATATATATATATATATATATATATATATGAGTATATACACCTCGTTAACCTCGTTGCTATTCCATGCGTTGATAGGTGAAGCTGGTGGCTCCGCCTCTAGGTCTGGCTTGGTGGAAGAGCGAGTTGCTTTCTTGCGCTCTCCACCGTACATATCCAGGTACACCCGGCTCATCTTGTCCCTTGTCGGGCCTTTAATTTGGAAACACTACACATCCTGCCTTTCCTATTTTCCAGTGTTGTTTGAATAGTAATTGAGTTTAGTTTGAGGTTTGGTACCAGTTTTTCGATCATTTTCCATATGTAGATTATGGTGTACCTCTCTCTTCTTCTTTCCAGGGAATACAAATTTAGTTTACATAGTCTTTCCAAGTAGTTGAGCTCGTTGCAGTCATCAGTCTTTGCTGTGAAATGCCTCTGAGTTTCTTCTAGTCTATTAGTTTTTTCCTTTTTATATGGGACGTCAAGACTGAGCAGTATTCAAGTTTTAGTATAATCAGTATTTTTAGCAGGGGAATCATTACTGTCTTGTCCCTTCTTTTGAACGTTCTTAGTACCTGTCCCGCGACAGGTACTTTGTTTATCGGTATCTGATTTTTTGTTTCGAACTTGGCATCATCGGTCATTATTACCACGAGATCGATCGCTTTCGTGGTTTTCTGAATTTCCTGTCTATCTGGAGCATAATATGCAATTAAGAGCTGAAATTTCTCGGTGTTAATTGTCATGTTGTTGTCTTCTGACCATTTTTTATATTTTGTTCGTGTCCCTCTGCAAGGCCTCCACTTCATTTACATCGCTGATTTAACTGCTGATCTTTGCATCGTCTGCAAAGGAAGTTACTATACTGTTGCTGTTTACTCCGTTGTCTATGTCTGTTAGCATGATAATGAACAGGAGTGGGGCCAGTACTCTACCTTGTGGTACTGTAACAGGGTGCGTGCTTGGACTTTTGAATTTTGGTTGCTTGAAAGCGGACAGCTGGTCTTGAACTGTGGGAATTTTAGTGACTAAAGGTTGTAAATTTTAAAATAAAAAACAAGTATTATTGAAGGCTTCCCTGTAAAGGAATTTTTGTATTAGATTTGGTTGGACAGAGACAGCATACTGTAACACCAGTAATCTAAGAATTGTCCTCTGCAAAAGAGAAGATGGAGTTGGGAGACAGACCTCGCAACTTCTCGCAACCTATTTGTACAAGTGCCAGATATTTAAATATTTAATATTGTAGGTTTAAATTTAAGTTTAGGTTAAGCTTACCTTAAGTTTACGTTTAGGTTAAGTTTAAGTTAGGGTAATGAAAACATGTGTAGGCAGCCGGATTTGCTTTGTATTTATTAATATATATTTTTGTAATTTAATGTTTTACTGTTCCTGGCTGGGACGGCCTCGCGCTGTAAAGGGGACATATACAGGGCGTCCCAAAAAAATGTATACACACTTTAACAGCTGATAGCTCAATTGATGTTTCTTTCTTTCCAAGTTAAACCCATTAGAATTAATAATGGCAGTCAGACTAAGCTTTGAACAAAGGAAATTCATTCTAAAATGCTACTGGAAGTGTGAAAACGCAGTTGAAGTGCAAAGACAGTTTAGGAGGGAGTTTCAAACAGATCCACCATTAATGAAGATGATCCGGACCGAAGAGTGGAGTATTGCGAGTGGTACTTGGCACGATGTGGATGTGGATTGTGCGAAGGGGTTTCGTAGAATACCCTCCGCGTTCACCAGACCTCACACCACTAGACTTTTTTTATGGGGATACTTACAAGACAAAGTCTACGCTATAAAACCTGCAACAGTCGTTGAATTGAGAGCAGCCATTGAACGAGAATGTACACAAATACCAAACGAAATGTTTCGTGATGTTTGCGATTCCATTGCTTCGCGTTATCAGCAGTGCCTTGACCAGAACGGACGTCAGTTTGAAAACAGGCGTTGACAAAACAATTAAATAATGTCTGTAGATTCTATTACATTTTGAAAATGAAATGTATTTTAATAAACACTGCCTTTATAATTATTTAAAGTGTGTATACATTTTTTTGGGACGCCCTGTATATTTGTTTGTGGAATCCTGGTCACGGTAACAGTTGGCATCCCCAGCTAAGATTTTTGTTTTTCCATTTACTGAATTTGTTATACCGTTCGGTTTTGGTTTCATTGTATGCACTTTTCTTTTAATTTTTCATAATTTGATTTTGTTCGTTTTGAAAGCTTCATTTAATCATATCGTTTAGGATGGTTGAAGAAGGAGCATTAGGAGACATGACTGCGGATGAGAAAGGGCGGCAGTCGGTTAGATTGAAGGCAAGTGAGGGTTTGAATGAGTTTGATGGTGCAATGACTGCAATAGAGAATTCTGTACAAGAATTGCTGAATGAGGAAGGAACTGAAGGTAAGGATGTGAAACTGAAAGTTTTCTTTGAGCGCATGCGTAAAATGAAGGAAGGGTATGTGAGTAAGAAATTGGTTGAAGTGGGACTTGTGCACTTACCAAGGCGTTTGGAGAAGAAGGTTTCTAATTACTCTGAAAGCGACAAATCTGAGTATGATTGCGAAAGTCCTGGTGAATGGAAAGAGGTGCAAAGTAAAAGGGAAAGGAGACTGAGAAATAAGGCTAAGGGTGATTGTGAAAGTAAGTTTGGAAGAAGTGATAAAGGTGTTAACTGTAGAAAGTACACAGAGGATGGAAGTTCTAGTTCAGATTTTTCAAATGAAGAGACGGGTCTTTTCGGTTTTAGGTCTGGCATTGGATTTTTTTTATGTTTTTGGTATAGACGTAGATTTTTATGCTGATTCCATTTCTGTAATCCGTTTCTTGGAGAAATAAACACGAAAAAAGTTATGGCCCAAAATATGTATTCAAATATCCACCTATACTTAACCTAACCTAACCTACCCTAACTTAACCTACCCTGCGTATAAACGCGTCGAACAGCTCGAAGGGTACAGCTTCAGTCACAAAACAGTGAACCATAGCGAAAACTTCGTGGGCCCTTGAACTGGAGCGCACACACAACGGATAGAGTCGACGTGGAACCAACTCAAACGCGGTAACAAGCGCCGGTGTGGCACGCACCGTTCCATGATCGACTCGTATCTCTGCGAGTTTCTCTGGCGTCGCCGACACGCAGACAAAGATCTAGTGCGCCAAATGCTGAACGATATTGCGCAGTTTGGCAAGTAGCAAACTTTGGTTTGTGTTCCGTTCTGTGTTCTGGAAACCTGTAAACGTAATAAACTTGCACATAACTTTTTCGTGTTTATTTTTCCAAGAAACGGATTGCGAAAATGGAATCAGCGTAAAAATCTACGTCTATACCAAAAATATTAAAAGAATCCAATGCCGGACCTAAAACCGAAAAGATCCGAAGAGACTCCCTTGTGGAAGATTTTTATGCCATGGGAGATAAGAGTGTTTCTGCAGCGGATGCAGGGTGGATGGTGCTGATAGCAATTGAATGAGAAACTATTAATGAAGAAAACAAAGTATGAGCATGAGCGTATTAAGGCTTCGAAGCCTTGGCCTTATGGTTTGGATCGTGTGCAAAAGGTAGAAGACTTTCTCTAATGCCCATGAAACTATATTCTCCATCTTAGATTTTACCTTCTACATCTCGACCCATTTGTGCTCTAAATCTCCTTGCCGTCTCTGAAGGGATCGTAGCCATGAATTGTTCTTTCAAGGCCTGTTTATCTCTCTCCCTCTCAGGCACTACTGCTTCATACAGTGTTTGGAGTCGGAGCGCATATTCACCCAGCTTTTCATTCTCTCTCATATTTGCTGTCCAAAATTCAAGTTGAGTTACAACTTTACTATCCTGTCGTTCTTCACAACACCAACTTTTAATTCGAGACACAACTGTTTCATACTTAACACCCGGCTTATATACACTAAAATACACACGTCTCGCATGCCCATCCAAGAAATTTCTAAGTTCCACTGCCCATCTATTCTTATCACTTCCAAACTGCTCACATGCATACTTCTCAAAGTCTTCCACGATGATGTTATAGGAGATATGATGTACAGGAAGCAGGAAGAGGTACTCCCGTTACCGGTATGGGCGTTTGCACAGGAAGGACAAGCTGGCGCTTCACGCTCATATATATAGCAATGTATTGCAACAGGATAGACTCCAACAAGGGGGTTACCAGTTCGGACAACCGCAGGTGGCTTAACAAGACCAACCATCTGCTGCTAAGAATGTGCAAGCTAAGAGGGATTTGCAGTGCAAGTATTGTAAGAAAAATGGACATGTTATGAACCAGGGACACAGAGATAGTATGTGTGATAAAAAACGTGACGTAACGAGTGCTAGAGGTGAGAGTGGAGCTGAAAGAGTGGTCTTATGTTATGGGTGTAATGATCCAGGGCATCGTGCGATTAGTTGTCCGGTGATTGCTCAGATAAGACAAAGAAATCAGATTGGTAAGGGTAGAGGGACTACTGGTGAGCCTGGACAGATGGGAGCGAATAATGTGAGTGGGACACAAGCAGAAAATTAAATTAGGAAGCTCTGGTCTGGAGGGAACACGACCGGAGCGAGTGAATGATGAACGTGTGGGTGAAATGTACGAGTCATGTGACGTTTCCCGCACGGAAATGTTAGAATGGGAACGAATTGTTAATAATTCTGACCTTGACCCAAATGCCAGTGAATGGACTGCGGATGTTCAGTGTGAGCAACGTAGTCCATTACCGCAGCGTGAAAAAAAAGACGAAGGAGAGCGAATGGTGGAAAATACGATTGTGAACTTGGCTAATGAATGCGTAGGTTTGAAGAGTGGAAAACTGTGGAAGGTACCAGTGGAACTGAATTGTACGAAAACTGAAGCGATGTTGGATTCAGGTGCGCAGTTTTGCCTCATTAGCAGGGATGTTGTTTCTCGTATGTCTAACTTTAAGATTGATGACAGTGTGCACATTAGGTTGAAAGGTATTGGAAAAGGAGATCGGTTAGTTGGGAAGGGTATGTTGACTGCGCAGGTGGTAATTCATGGTATCGATTTCAGTATGTGTGATTTTTATGTGGTAAATAACTCTTCATATGAGATCGTCCTGGTTAAAACTTTTTTGTTAGTAAGGGTTGAATAATTTATGCGAGGAAGAGATGTATAAAACGTACTGGCCCCAGTGGGGAAACAGACGAGTTGTATTTCAATAGTGAACAGAACAGATGCGTTAGGGTAGTATCAAAGATACTGGTGTGCGTTGCAGAGAGTATAGTGTTAGATAAGAAAAATTGGAATTTGGTTAAAGTCAGAGTATCGTGCGATGTCGTTAAGGCTAGGAGGAAATTCGTGTCTTGAGTAAGGAATGAAGAAAATGTCTTGGTTTTAGATGAATTTGTAGATCCGGAGTTAAAGGTGAAAATTGAATTGTGGCCCGGATTAATTGACCGGGATAGGGCGGAAAATAAAGTATTAGTTCAGTGTAATTCCTCGAAAGAAGTAAAACTAAAGGAAGGAATGAGACTAGGATTTGCATGTTCAATGGTATACGAGGATAAAATTGTGGTGGTTGAGAATGATGAGACTAACGTGCATATCGGGACTTTGGTGCATAATGTTGTGTCTGGTGAAAATGAGGTGAGTGACTGGCGTAAAGAGGAAATGATGAAAGAGGTGCTATTGCCGGAGGGATTGAGTAAAGATGAGCGTGAAAAGTAGGAGCGAGTAAGAGTAATATGGAAGAACAAGGAGGTGTTGAGTAAAGGTGATAGCGATGTAAGACGTGCTGCTTTAGCTTCACATAAGATAGAGTTGTACGATTATACGCCATTATGTCAACGTCCTAGAAGATTTGATCGGGAAACTAGTTTGGAGATAGAACGCCAGTGTAAAGAATTATGTATGCTTGATATAATTGAGCCTAGTAAGTCTGCGTGGAGTTCGCCTGTGGTGCCTGTGCGAAAGAAGGATGGGTCAGTTAGATTGTGTATTGATTATAGGAGAGTGAATGCGGTAACGAAAGATGATAAATTTCCTATGCCTATTCATTAGCATGCATGGTATGAGATATTAACACCATTAGATCTAGTGCGTGGATATTATCAAATGCCATTGGAGGAGAGCAGTTGGGATTTCACTGCATTTATAACTGAGCATGGGCAGTACCGCTTCAAGTCGGTTTCATTTGGGTTGAAAACAGCGCCTGCTGCCTTTCAAAGAGAAATGCAAAGAGTGTTAGATGGTTTTACATGGACGAAAGTTATTGTGTACCTTGATGACGTGTTGATAATGGAGCGAAGTGTTGATGAGCATATAAAGTTACTGGATCTGGTTTTGCAAAGGTTGTTGGATGCTGGTATGAAAATAAAGCCTGTTAAATGTAAGTGAATGAGTGAGGAAGTGCCATTTTTAGGTCATATCGTGAGTAGTAAAGGACTGAGTAAAAAGCCTGAGTATGTACAGCAGGTGATTAATTTTGGAAGACCACTTGATGTGGGAGGGATGAGAGAGTTTTTAGGGTTAGTAAATTTTCAATGAAAATTTATACCCCATTGTTCCGAAATAGCAGAACCTCTGTCTCGATTAACTGCAGGTAAAAGGAAAGATAAAGTAGTTTGGACAGAAGAGCGTGTGAATGCATTTGAGGTGTTAAAAAATGTTATGTATGAGGATATGTTGTTAACGTTTCCAGACTATTCTGAGAATGCTGATATGTTAGAGTTATTCGTGGATGCGTCGAGTGTCGGTGCGGGTGCGTGCTTGGTTCAAAAGCAGAAGGGTATAGACAGAGTTATCTCGTATGCATCTACTACATTTAATAAAGCGAAGTGAAGCTACTCAGTGATAGAACGTGAATTGGCGACGATGAGATGGGCAGCAAAATTCTTTAGACCATTCTTACTTCGGCGCAAATTTATACTGTATAATGATCATAGGCCGTTGATTTATTTGACTAGTATGAAAATGATTGACAGCAGGCTTGCACGGACGATGGATGATTTGAGTGAATATACTTTTGAAGTGCGATATATTGAGGGTAAGAGTAATGTACGTAGGGCGGGTCATACTATGCATTTTTTTAAATCAATGGAGAGGGGTGTTCAAATGACATATTTTGGTGTATAGAACACAATTCTGAAGAAAATATTTAATTCTGATAACCCTAACCTACATCATTTTGCAGTTGATTATTATTAAATTGTTGATTATTTTACTATTGTAGTTACTCCAGAATATGTCTTCTCACGTTTTCTATCATGGCTGCTCACGTTATCTCTCATAGAGCATTGTTCTAACTAATTCATATAAACACATATAATGTAATTCATATAATAATAATAATATTTAAATACTCAAATAAAAAGGTGTGCCATTCCACTTAATTGTAATTATCATACAGTTTGGTATATGAAATATTTTGACGGTTTTCTGCCGCGCATAAGGCCATTTTCTGAGCCACCTTTCTCAGAGGCTAGAATGTAACGTTTCAGAACATTTTAAAACGTTTTGTGAAATATTTGAAGTGACTCATGATTTATGAAGCTATTTTACCACCTCGGCTTGCAGTGAGGGGATAGATTTAGTGATTATCTACTGATATTTTTTTTGTTACTGTTCACATGTGAGTATTATTCTGTTATATTTTAGAAAAAGCTATTTCTACGCATATTATAGTGATACATTGAGCAAAATTTAATTAACAACTTTGATTTGAGCTAAAATTAGGTGGTTCATTTTTAGTACAACTGAGCAGTATGAGGCGTATTTCAATGTTCTAAAGAATATTTTTAGGATGTGTTTCTTAGTTTTTTTAGAGTACATGAACAAATTATTTGCATTACAGACAACAGATAAATTAGCATTTTATAACATTTTGAAACCAAAAAAGCATAATGTGTTTAGCATTTGCAGATAAATTTGTTCTTGCCCATTTCAGCTCTTTTTTTAACCAAGAATTTTGCGCTGAAAAGAGTTAATACCTCTCTGTAGTGGATACTTAACTGTTGTATTATTGTTTTTATTTCAGTGTGAATTCATTAAGAAAATGGCTCAAGTCAGAACAAGGACGAAATCAAGTTCTCATCTGAGTAATCTTGTTGGCACTGGCCAGGAGCTGTTGGTTTCTGAACTGCCAACTGTGAGGGATATCCTGAGGTATGGCATCTACTTGAGGAAGCAAAGTGAAGATGACAGGAGGAACTACCCAGTGGACAAGCTGGTGAGTGACATCTACCCTGGTCTGATTTGTCAGTGGAGCAAAGCTAATGCTCTTTTCAAGCCACCTGTTATCAATGAAAAAGTGACCATCATGTCCAAGCTCAAGGAGGTCTGGAATCAGGCAGTGAAGTTTTCTCTTGGGAAGGGCAAACTTGATGCCAAAGAGAGGTTCATTGTCAAGTTAGACAAGTTCTTTGATATTTTGACTTGCAAGTGTCAGATTACCAGTTGTGAGGGGGGAGGCTGTGAGGGCTGTGTTATCCAAGCCCACATTAACTGTTCCTGCAGCAGAGAGAAAAAGATTCCTGTGAAAGATCTTGCCTACATCAAGGGACAGAAAGAGAAGGTTGGAAGTAAGGGACCCCACCAAATAGGGGGTCCTGATCTACCAGAGCACAAGAGACAGGTGAGGACATTGAAAAGGCAGTGGATGGAAAGGAAGGCAGAGAAAAGGAGGAGGAGCAAGGAGGAAAGTGCTGTAGTAGCAGAGAAGGCAGCCAGGAAGGATGTTAAGAGATTTTTGGCAGATGGTGATGAGGATCTGGAATTGGAGAGAAGTGGTGATGAAGATGAGTTTGTTCCTGAAGTTGAGCTCTTCCCTCAAACTGACCCTGAGCCAGCAGCTTCGGCAAAGGTACAGAAATACTATGATGAGATTCAAAACATTGCCCTTGCTAGTGTAAGGTATGGCATAGGGCTGAGGCCAACTGCAGCGATAACAACAGCAGCTCTGATTGACGCAGGAATCATCACAGAAGACAATACAAGTAAAGTGATTGATAAGAGCAAGGTCAAGAGAGCACAGGAAAAGTTGATGAGAGAGCTGGGGGAACAGTTCGAGAAGAAGTGCAGGGAGGAGGGGGGGATCTCTTGCATCCTCTTTGATGGGCGGATTGACCTGACCAATGTGATGATGGAAGCTGAGGGCAGTGACCAATCTTTTCCCGCAAAGATCAAGGAAGAACACTATAGTGTTGTTAGTGAGCCTGGCAGCTACTATATGTTCCACTTTACCCCAGAGAAAGCAACTAAAGAGGAGTCACATGCGGAGAAGATTGCTAAGGTCCTGTTTGCCTGGCTGAAAGAGAGGGGTATGATAAGACCTTGTTGGCCATTGGAGGAGACTCAACAAATGTCAACACTGGTGTGAAAGCTGGAGTAATGCGGAAGCTGGAGCTGCACCTGGGGAGAAAGCTGGTCTGGTTGGTGTGCAACCTGCACACTGTTGAACTTCCCCTGCGCCATCTCATTGTTGACCTTGATGGCCCTACTCTGTCAGACAAAAAATTATCCGGGCCAATAGGAAAGCTCCTTGATTCTGCTACAGACTTTGATATCAATCCAAACTTCACCCGAATCTCTGTTGGCCCTCCACTGATCAAGCTTCCTGACAAGGTCATTCAAGATCTCTCAACTGATCAATACTATGGCTATAAAATTGTCTGTGCAGTCAAGGATGGAGTACTTCCTGCAGGGCTGGCTCTGTTAGAGATAGGACCAGTAAACCACAGCCGCTGGCTCACCACAGCGAACAGACTTCTCAGGCTCTGGGTGTCAAAGCACGGACTTAAAGGAAAGAACCTGAAGATTCTGCAATTCATTGTGGAATTCATCATTGGAGTGTATTACCCATGTTGGTTCAACGTGAAGGTCAAGCACTCCTGGATCGAAGGGCCTAGGCACATCCTCTTTCAGCTGGACTGCCTCAAGTCCCAGAGAAAGGAGGTGCTGGATATTGTGATGCCAACTGTGAGATCTGCTTGGTATGCCCACAGTGAAGTCATCCTCCAAACACTACTCTGCTCTGAGGATCAGAAGGAGAGGATTGAAGGGGTGGAGAGAATCCCGGCCATCAGGGGAGAGGGGGACCCGGACACTCAGCTGGGGGACTCCTCTGTTAGGAGCAGAAGGACACCTGACATCAATTGTGATGCTTCCAGCATCGGTGACTTGGTCAGCTGGTCAGAAGGTGTGTCAGAGCCACCTCTCACCTGCTCTCTAAGCACCTCAGAGGTGAAAAACTTCATCAACACCCCCATGGAGGTGCGCAACTGGCCTTGCCACACACAAAGCATTGAGAGGGTTGTTAAAATGGTGACTGAGGCTTCTGCTAAGTATTTCTCACAGGAAAAGAGGGATGGAGGGATCAGGGCTCAGGAGACCAGCAGGAAGCTGGTGTCCAAGTCTGAGTCAAAGCAGGATTTGTGCAACCTGGCAAAGTTCAAGATGTCAGGAGAATGATTTTTGTAATTATATCCAGTGATATACATGCAGTTCACCTATTAATAAATATATGTGAAGTTGATTTGGCCTTGTCAATATAAATGATTTACCTTATATCTTTTAATATATTATAAAGGGGTTCAAAAGGGTAAAATTGGCAATTTAGAAATACAAAATGATGTAGGTTAGAGTTATCCTATTCAAAAACTAAGCTCATATTTGAATTCCCCATGTAAAAACACATAATTTAGACACCCCTGATGGTAGGATTTCCTTCAGATTCATGTTGTCACCTGAGTACGACCCGCCCTAGACTAATGTAGGTGCTGATGCGATGTCTCGACAGCAGAATTATTGGACTAAAGATGAATGGTGTGAGGTTGAATTGAGGAATGAGCTGCCAGAAGGTTTAGAAGTAATTAAGGAAGTGGCCGGTGGAACGCAGTCTATGTTTGAAAGTTTGAAGATAGTTTTGAACGAGCAACAGATTGAGGGAGTGCCTGAGAGTTTGCAAGAATTTAGAGAAAAAGTGTTGGACGAGCTGTTGAAGCGTGCTAAATTGCAAAGCTGGGCACTTGCGGTTTTTTTTGCGGTACTGCGGTACTGCGGTACCACCGCACTACCAAACCGGTACCGCATAACGCAGTACCGCAAAGGATCGCTGAAAGTACAGCCTGTACTTTCAGCGATCCTTTGCGGTACTGCGTTATGCGGTACCGGTTTGGTAGTGCGGTAGTACCGCAGTACCGCAGTACCGCAAAAAAAAACGCAAGTGCCCAGCTTTGCTAAATTGTACAAGTTGAATAAGGGTGGTAGGAGTTTGAAAGAATTGAAACACATGAAAGATGTCAGAGTAATGCCAGACATAAAAGCTTTACTTATGGTGAGTGATATGTTTAGAGTTAAGATTTGGGTGCACTTTATATCTGAATGTTCAGTAGGGTGTGTCACTTTTGGACTTTTTTTTTTTAAAGTTATGGTGCTTACCTCTTATATTGTGACAAATTTACCAAAAACCATGAATAAACAAAAAAAAAGACAATCGGGTAATATTTAGGGTCCCCGCCCCCATTTGAAAAATAAACCCCCTATTCACACAAAAAATGGTGATTTTTTTGGAGATATTTTTCGTCAGAGTTTCCTTACTAATCGTCGTATTTAAAAAATTTTGCTACCAAAATGTAAAGAATAATAATGCGCTTCAATCTGAGTACTTTTTTAATTAACCTTTAAGTTAAATTTATTAAATTTTTTATATCTCTTTGGTCATTTTGATGCATTTTCTAAGAGAAAAATGCTGTTTTATATCTTTGGAAGATTTGAACTGCAATAAAATATTATCTTGCATACTTTGGATGTCACCGCCATCCATAGAGCATCATCCCAATGCAGCTCTGCGGTGATGGGCTTTGAAAATATAAATAAAAAAAGCAGATGGGCTTAAATGAGCAACACTTTTTTGGTTTAGATTCAAAGTGGCAACAACTTTGCACATGTTTAGTAGATTAAAATTAGCAAATTTTGAAAAAAAAAAAAATGACAACTGTGAACTTAAATTTTTATTAATCTAAAAAAATATGTAAAGCCTCAGCGTTTTTTTATTTTTTATTATGAAATACAAACACAAAACAATTTTAATCAAATAGAAACAAAGTGCTATTCTTGAAATTATAATGAAAAATTGTAAATGAAATGAAATTATAAATAGAAAGAAATTACAAATTCAAGAGACCTTGTTTGGAAAACTTTGGGAAAACACGCCTGTTTTCCTCTACAACTTGAAGCAATGCCTGAAATTCACCTTCATCCCTACATGAGCCATGAAAATCCTGCAAAAGTTTGATACCCGTTTCTGCAGTGTCATTAACAACCTTAGTTGAAGAGAGTATTCTCTTCATCCGTTGAAAATCATTGTTGCTGTTCCACGTTACAGCTGGAGTCCTTATCCAATCTCTCGTTGAACCAAGGACTTTGAATACAAACCATGAGTTTGGACCAACTAATTGCTGAATTTTAATTCGTTCTTTTAGGATGGGAAATATCGGCTTACCCTGTTTGAATTCTGGTGGTTGATTGAAAGAGGAAAGTTTTTTGGCCACCTTATCCTTTTCACTATGAGGTAAATCTCCAAAGAGAGAAAGGGTTACAAGTTCTTCAGATGGGTACCAGTAATGACCTTTAAGAGTGTTGAGGTCAGCTTCCGCTACTTCCATGTCAATCTTTTTGTACTGAACTAATTCGTTGTACAGGAGGAGGTCATTTTCAGGAGCCTCAAGTGGGTTGGTGACTGATAGCCAGCACTTGAAGTAGATCAGCGATGTAAACAAGCATACTCTTTCCAGCTTTTTTATTGTAACATTATCATATCCGGCTTGGTCTGAAAATGCTAACATCTTATTCGTATACAATATGACAGCCATCCATCTGGCGTGATGGAGAGCTCTTGGCTTGATCCAGTGTATTCCTCTGGCAGGAATTTCTCCTAAAACGAGCATAGTTGTTTCAGCTACCTCTTTGTAATCATCCCTGGGAAGGCTCTGGTTATCTTTTGAGCACCTCTGTCATAAAATCTATGACGCATTTTTTCAGGTCCTTGAGATGTCTGTCATTGATAGATAGCAGTTTGAAGGGTTGCTTAGTATCTAGCTTCTCCCATATAACATCTCTGAAGGTCTTGAAAGATTCCTTTTCGGGTGAAGTAGATTTTTCAAATACCTTTATATACACTGCTGACAAAACTCGTTCTGCCATATGGTGGCGACAAGCGAGCCATAATAATTTTTTTCCAAAGAGGTCTTCCAGTACTTTACAAGCCCCTTTTATCCAGCCAGTATTGGGTGAAGTAGTACCGAATACCATTCCGTAAACCTTATCCTGTAATTTCCATTCTTGGATTGTGCTAAAAATAGTACAAGCTTGTGTCGATCCAGTTGAGACACCGATATCGGGTATCGAGAGAAGTTTCTCAACATTCTCTCCCGATATAAGTATTGCCAATCGATCCTGCTTTCCTCCTGAAACATTCAGTATCATTTTGCTGTCCCAGTGGACTACACAATATTGAGGTGGGTTGAACGACTCTTTGATAGTGTCAGCAGTAGCTTTCCTCGACTTCTTTGCAGCTCGCGCAGAAATACTTTTCGATAATGACATCTCTTTTAAATCTAGCCCACATTCAGCTGCTACCACAGATGCAAATATCGAGCGTTGTCCAAATGATAGTCCTAAATGATCAGCTGTATTAGATATTAATGTTGACTGTAGTAACTTAGGATGTTTTGATGGGCCTGGGCTCGGAGTAAAATCATCTTCACCATTACTTGAGTCCACTAACTCGCCTTCAGATGATTCAAGTTTGTGTGTCTCTTCTTCTAATGCCTTTCGCTCTTTTTCTTTAAATTTTCTTCGTTCTTCACCTTCTATCCTAGCAGTCTTTTTGATCAGTTTGGCTACATAAGCTTTATCGATCAAACCCAGAGAATATATTCTAGCACTTCGCTGATCTTCCAAAGAGCGAAGATCCTCATTCTTCTGTTGTATAGTTCTCATTGTATCATTTTTGATCTCATTACATACATTTTCAGTTGATATATCAAATAAGTTATCTAAACGAGACAGAAAAGATGTTTTGTGGGTTTCATAACATTTCTTCTTTATATTTTTACTCAACTTCTCATGCTCTTTTATCAAATCCCACAACATTTTTTTGGGTCCTTTCTGCTTTGAAACGGATTTTGATAGTATGCCAGCCATAATCCACACCTTTTGTACCTTATCTAATACTCTCAAAGTATTTTCTTCCTTTGACACATTGTCGCTTTTCATTTGATCCCTTCTCAAGAAGAAAAAGTGACTGAGAACTTCACTATTCGTTGGAAGCATGCTTCCTTCTCTTGCGCATACGTCTTCCACTAACTTTCCCAATAAAGAATCATATTTTCTTAGGTCTGTTCTTAATATTGGCTTACTGTTAGCCATGACTATCGACTAATTTTAATAAACTATGAAATTAAGCAAATCTATAATAGAATTCTGAAAGAAAAGCAAATGTATCATACATTTGGTTATATTTGCATACTTTTTGTAGATAAAACCTGGAAATATTGTAAATAAATGTTATAGAAATGAAAACAGAGGGAAAAATTTCATAAGGTCCACTCAAATATCAGCATCGTATACAACTAAAATAGTTTTAAAACTTTCACAATAAGAGGATACCGTTATTCTCTTCTCTACATTTTGGTAGCCAAATTTTTAAATACGATGATTAGTAAGGAAACTATGACCAAAATATCTCTAAAAATCACCATTTTTGGTGTGAATAGGGGGCTTATTTTTCAAATGGGGGGCGGGGACCCTAAATATTAACCGATTGTCTTTGTTTTGGTTTATTCATGGTTTCTGGTCAATTTGTCACAATATAAGAGGTAAGCACCATAACTTTTCAAAAAACGTCCAAAAGTGACACACCCTAAATTGTTCAGTTACGTACATTAGATTTCGTGTTAAAGGAGAGGAAGGGTTAAAAGAAGTCCATTTGCAGAGTTTGGGAGGAATTCACTTTAATCCTGTAAAGATGAGCGAGTTTATGAAAGATGTATAAATGGTA
>JAJOZX010000809.1:0-82500 GCA_023014485.1 Bathynomus jamesi | reverse complement strand
AACTATTTTATAGGAAAAGAAATTTCCGCAGACTGAGGTCCTAAATGTCTTTACACACTCAAATAGTGTGCAAGATTTCGTCTACCCTTTTCTTGAACTGATCCACAGAGGAACTGTTCACAACTTCCGAAGGTAACCTGTTCCATGTGTCACAGATCTTATACGTAAAGTAATTCCCACACACACTAGTCCTAAACCGTTTCAAATCCAACTTCCAACAATTGTTGCGAGTTGGGTTATCATTTAAACTAAGCATACTTCTAAAATCGACATCGTTGAACCCGCGTAAAAGCTTGAAAACCTCGATCAGTTGACCGCGCAGCCTCCGAGTTTCAAGCGAAAACAAGTTCAGGGCGCGTAAGTCGATTGTAGCCCATATGTCTAACGGAAGGGATTAACTTTGTGGCCCTCGCCTGCACTCGCTCCAGCCTCTCAATATCTTTCCTGAGGGTGGGCGACCAGAACTGCACAACATACTCCAGGTGCGGCCGAACAAGGGAATTGTACAGTGAGAGCACAATCTCCTTGTTCCGAAACTGAAATTGCCTCCTGATATAATCCAATAGTTTCTGGGCTTTCTTTTCCACCTCTACACACTGTTTCGTAAACTTAAGATCGCTGCTAATTAGCACACCCAAGTCCTTTTCTAAATCAGTCACCTCGATATTACTACCCAACATCGAGTAGTCCGACTTGGGATTGGCGTAGCCAATGTGCATCACTTTGCATTTACCCAAGTTAAACGGCATTTGCCATTTTTCGGACCACTCTCCTATCCTACCTAGGTCCGCACGCAGTTCCTCGATCGCTTCGGGCGTCTCAACATTGGCCCCAAGCTTGGTGTCATCAGCGAATTTGGCGATCCGACTGACGATGCCACCGTCGATATCATTTATGTAAATGATAAACAACAGCGGCCCCAAAACGGAACCCTGAGGAACCCCACTAGTGACCGAGGCCCAACCCGAACTAGCACCTTTAATTACCACCCTCTGCCGCCTATTCCTCAGCCAGTTTTCAATCCACCTACCTATTTCCCCACCGATACCCGCGCGCGCACTTTCGCCATTAGCCGGCGGTGAGGTACCTTATCAAAGGCTTTCTGAAAGTCGAGATAAAGTATATCAATCGCCCTACTCTTATCGTACTCACTCAACATGACGTGGAAAAACTCGAGCAAGTTGGTGAGACACGACCTATGCCATCTAAACCCATGTTGGGAGTCCCCAAGCAGCTTGTAGGAATCCAAATGGTCAACGATCCTATCAGCTATTATCCCTTCTAATAATTTACCTACAACTGAAGTGAGACTAATGGGACGATAGTTCCCTGGACTTTCGTGATCCCCTTTCTTAAAGATAGGGGTCACGTTGGCTTCCCTCCAGTCACCAGGCACCTGGCCCATCTCCAACGATTTGTTGAAGACTGTAGCCAGGTGGGGAGCCACCTGGTCGCGCACTTCTCGCAACACTCTGGGGAGAAACTGGTCTGGCCCAGGAGCCTTAAACGCGCTCAGTTTGTCTATTCTATCGGCATCGACTGTCGCGGTACATCTAACACTATCCAGGCCAGAGAGAGAGAGAGCAAGAAAGAAAGAGAGAGAGTTTTGTTCAAATAAAGGAATATGCTTGTATCTTTTGCTAGCAAATTCCATTCACGTAACCTAGAATTTTTCTATCACCCATAGTTTTCGAGAAAATAATATTTCCATTTACTCAGTTTTCCCAAAATATTATTTAAAATTAAGTGTACTAATTTAAATTTACTTTCTTTTTCCAGGTTAACTATACCCACAATTATAATAAATAATAATCGAATTACGGACGATTGTTCGAACACAATTGCTCGAACACAATTGTTCGAAAACTATAGTTCGAAAAACAGTTGTTCGAAGCAACAATTATTCGACGTTATAATTGTTCGAATGAACAACCAACTAAATAAAATCTTAGTTGCCAAGACGCAAATACGAAGACGTAAATAAGAAGGTTAGCCTCTTCATTTAAACTATAACATTTATAGTGCTGCAGTTAAACCACCCTTAAAATGGCAGTTTGTTTCTAGTGAAAAAGGAAAGCCAATGCTCTTAGTGAATGGGTTTTTATATGTAAGAGACCTAACCTAACCATAATTTGCAACTATAGTTTACCTTGACTTTCATATGCTTCTATCCTGTTTTATTAATAAAGATTTTTAACTTTGAATAACGTATGAATAAAGATTTTTAACTTTTAATGTTTTTTTTTATACTTTTTGTTTTTCGAACTATGGTTTTCGAACAATTGTGTTTAACGTGGAAACCGAATGCTCTTTTAAAAATATAATTAGGATATATTTCTTTATTATAAAATCCTCTCAATTACATTAGTGACTAATGATGCGGGAAACTCTGAGTAAATGGAAATATTATTTTCTCGAAAACTATGGGTGATAGAAAATTCTGAAACCATATTTGGAATCACCATCAAAAGTTCTATAAGAAACATCAAATAGTTTTCAAGAAATGTTGTTCCCTAGTGTAATTTCTCGCCGAATTGGAAAGGTTTTCACTCCGCCTTAGACCCATAGTTTAACGTGGAAACCGAATGCTCTTTTAAAAATATAATTAGGATATATTTACAATTTCTTTATTATAAAATGTGGAACATGCAGCCTTCAGTGAACAGCTGTTCTGTGGATCGAAATACATCTCGTCAGGGAGTCGTTGCTTACTCTTCCACATTTCAACATAACAGGAATATTGAACCGGATTTAAAATAACAGGTTCATTTGATCCGAGTCAGTAGTATGACCGAAAAGCATGTTAATGCATGTTTTTCTCTTTAATAATAATAATAACAACCAACTAGCTCGAAGAGTGACAACGGTTCAGGTTTTCACTCCGCCTTAGACTCACAGTTTAACGTGGAAACCGAATGCTCTTTTAAAAATATAAATAGGATATATTTCTTTATTATAAAATCCTCTCGATTACATTAGAGACTAATGATGCGGGAAACTCTGAGTAAATGGAAATATTATTTTCCCGAAAACTATGGGTGATAGAAACATTCTGAAACCATATTTGGAATCAGTATCAAAAGTTCTATAAGAATCACCAAATAATTTTCAAAGGAGTAATAAGAGCATTAAATCTATTGGTGAAAATATAAAGATGCCATTACTCGTCCGGACCCGTTATAGCGGATTGGTACACACCATAGCTCCACCCAGCTACACCGGCAGCCAATCACTACTAACATCTGGTCTTTTGGGGCGGAGCTTGGCGATTGTCCATATAAAAGGGGATATTTTTCAGTTTGGAGTAACAGTAGCTATTTTCGCGTCAGTGAATAATCATTCCCTCCACCATGGACCTGTACGTCTCCCCGGATTTGTATGAAGAAAGTGACACTGCAGCATTAACAGCAATTAATCTTTTTAACGCGATTGACCGTGATGAATTATTTCCAACGCAAACCGTAGAAGATATTTGCAGTGATGCTCCTTACAATCCGACGCAAGGGACTACCATAGAAATGTAAGTGTCTATAATTCGATTTGATATATATGGAGGGTTGTAGTATCTCGTCAAATACTTCATTTAGATACTCACCAAAAATCGAAATTTTTTATGACAATCAATGTTATTTGGATTTACCTCTTATCGCCATTATGCTAAAATCGAAATTTTTTATGGCAATCAATGTTATTCCTCTTAAATGAACCAAAGATATCTTCACATAATGGGGATCTGTCTGTATACTCTGTATATGTTTTAAAAGAATGAACATTATTCCTTTAAGGTCCGATGAGGATTTGACACGTGTTATACAATCTTTTGAAGAATCTCGTATCATGAATACGGAGGATATACTGATCAGTCAGTAATGTCACACCGAAATAATGTAAGTGTTTTTCGATCTTTTTGGGATAAGAAGACACAATATATTTTCATAAATTTATTAAATGAAAGAAATGAGCACAATAACCAACTACAGAATATACCGTTACAAATATACGAACAAAAACATTATACTATACAACGAGTACGTACAATTGGAAAACGGATTTTTATCTGTCTGCATACCATTTCATCGTTTCGGCGAGTGTGACACTGGTAAAATAAATTTTAAAAATTTATAAATTCTTTATCACATGACATATGCGTGAGAAATGAGACGCAGTACATTCCGCAAACATTACTAAAATATCCTTGTATACGAAATGGGTTCCAAACAACTTCGGGAATATGTAACTGAGCGAGAAATTTTACAATAATAGGGTCACTCCAGGGTTGTGTACCGAGTGAATCAAAATAGTACCGGCGCTGTCTATTTTTAAAATAGACAGCGATCCAATGAATCCCTTCATTACCGATGACATCTGTGTTCACAATAAGACTACCGCATTCTCGCGTACTTGGCAAACTCAATGTTTCATTCTTCGCAAACACGCCGATAAATTTGGAACGTGTGACTCGTTCCATTACTTTCTGAAGTGTATTAGCATCCATTTTAAAAGTCAGTGATAACGCTCCTAAATCTATCTACTTCTATTAGGGCTTGCTATTCGAGATATACTAGTACACTAATAGGAGCGTCTATAGGCTTGGCGAATTCCAGCCGCACTGAGATGTTTCCGCTCTGCTGTGGGGTTAAATGGGTATTTACGCTAGCAGATAAGTCAGGTGTAATGTCAAACGGATAAAGGTTAAATTGATCAATGAATTCTTCCTGCGTTACCCCATTACCAAGCTCATCACAATCACCTGCAATATGGGTCAGATTACTATAGGCTCTGGCACAAAGAGGTAAAACAGCGTCTGATGAATAGTCCGTACCCATTGTTCCACCCAAAGCAGTGCCATTAACGTATAGAGTTATATTTTTAAGTCCGAAATTCTCGAATTTAAAGGCACTCTTTTTATATTTTCCATTCACCGAAGCATGGTCCTGCATACCGATTAATATCCCTTTAGGAAGATTTCCCAGGGCAATGTTTTCTATCTGCTTCGATGCCAACCCTGCAGGAACCGTATATAGTTTGATTTGCATTCTGTTAATAGGATATTTCACTGTAGCGTTTATTAAATTTTTCTCAATTTCTAGTTGTTTTGGTGAACTTAATTTCACTCGCCGTACGCGGAGGTATGTGTCCATAATGTGAACCACAACGGGCTTTGCACCCTCTTCTTGATCAGCATCCAGATTTAAGCAGATCTCAGGACTCGTGCGGGTGAGCTTTATTTTCATATCCACCCCGTTGACAAGCAACTTCTCCTGGAAAGTGAAATCTGTGTGCAAGCGTCCAAAACACTCGTATATTTTCTTTTTAGAATTTTTAAATTTGTCCTTTATACTATTTTCATCTTTAGTTTGATAATATCCCTCGGCACTTAAAAAGGTAGCCTTCGCTTCTTTGGAAAAGTTGAGGACATTGTCCAGATAGGCTCGTAGATGATAGTACCCCGTGCCTGCCGATATGTTGGTCTGATTTAAAGATACGTCACACTGGTTGAATATGGAGTGCAGAAAGTTTGTTTCAGGGTATACAGCATATTTGTCATCGCAGACCGTTCCATCAGAATGGGCTATACGTAGCTTAGCGTACATGTGCACACAGCTTGGATCAAAAAGTAAGGGCCTGAGCTGGGTATCACGAATTCTATAGGTGCACTCGGGAACTAATTGTGTTTAAAGGGTTAATTGTAATAAAGTCACTGTGCTCAATAGAAACTTGGGTTGGAGGCAGCTCAAAAAGGGACAGCTCCGATTTACAGCATTGTGAACTACATGGGTGGATGAAGCGTGCCATGGCGAAATAGTGACTCCTCTCTCGACAAGTGGTAAACAAACTATGATTCATGAGATCAATGTCCTTAGCTTATATCAGTCAAAAAAGTGGTCAACCATAGGTTTCATTCGCTTACAGCACTTCTTTTTTGATAGCCTTTTACGTTTAATACCACGTGACCCCTTCTTCTTCCGGGCAGCCCTCTTCTTCTTCTTCCCGCCACCACGCATTTTTCTCTTTGCATCTTTGATGATTTCGTCCCGTGTACGCTTTAAATGTTTTTTTAGAGCTTCTTTAGGTTTAGCCCCGGCCAATATGTCTTCTGCAGTGTTAATACCTGATTGTAGCGCTTTCCTTCCGAGGTATCTGGCCCCCCTCTTCAGTAAAGGAACAGCCGTACGTAGTATGGATGAAAAAATGGACCCAAGTCCACTACCGCGCTGGTATCTCACCCCACGATAGACGGTGAAAGGCTTTCTATCCATTATAACTCAGTGCGTCGAAAGTGTAGCTTCACTGTTAAGCTCCCGTTACCGAATGGGAAGTTTTCACCCTCAATCGTTCTTATATATATATTGAGATATTGGTTATTAAATTAGTTGCGACATTCACATAATGGGGTCTGTCATATGTAATACTAAAACTCCTTCCTCTATGGTTGGGGATGTGAGCAATGCGCAGCAGGCGTGCCTGGGTATCCCCAACAAACTGGTGCTCCACTATATTACACTAAATATAGCACATGTCTGGGGACCTTTCAGCCAATTTCTCCATCTTCAATTGATACATTAATCTGGACAAGTCTGTGTCTCGTGAAATGTGTCTCTTTGGAAGACTGCGCTATATCGGCCATTGGTTAGAATTTGGAACTTTCTATGGTCTATAATACGTCTGTTACTCTTTGATTTTAGAATTAGTGTATGTGCAGGGTTGTTTACGATTTCGTATACTAAATCATTCGTAAGGTTTGAGTTTCTTAAACTTACGTTTAAGCCTCTCACAACATCCTCGGCCGAACCATATTGACCCGGTCCTAGTTTTACTTCTGTACTGTAATACCGTGCAACCTTAGTCCGAGCGATACGCATAGTTTCATCCATAGCTACCCCAGCTTTTTCACACTCGTCAATGTCTCTAAGAATCGTAAAAACGGTTTCTTTATGTTCAATATTTAAAAAGATGGTGTCCAGCTGAATTTCGTATATCCCCACCTCATACGAATCACGACCCAATTCAATGTGCTTGTGGAGCTCTGTTACAAAGTTGGGTAGTGTGTTGTTAGGGTGTACAGACAGGGACGAGGAGGACGGGAGTGTGATGTAGAAATGGTTAGGAGCCATGTTGCATACTATTTAAGCTTCATTTTTGCATCAGCTTTTATATAGGTGTTGAAGCTTTCTGGGTACCCTAGCCATTTCACCAGGTACATTTTTCTCTTTCCTGAACCTTTGCTTCCTAAAATTTTCTCAATTTTAAACACATTTTTTCCTAAATTAAACGCAACTTTCTGCAATTCCTCGCGGTAAAAGCCTCCTGAGATTTCTTCCCCATTCAAATCTTCAATGTAATACATCATTATCTCACCTTTAGGTCTCATAGCCCTAACTTTAAAAATCTCGCGTGTCCATCCTTGCTCAAAACCCTTTGCGAATTTATTCGCCGAACGCGACAGCCTTACATAATCATTGATTTTGAAGCGCGCAGAGTGTGGTGGTGGTGGTGATCCATCTCTTCTCGGGAGCGTATCTCTTTCTAAAACTTAGGTGTTGTCCCAATCGTGCGATGGTGTGAGCGGTTGTAGGATGATGCCAATGATTCCAGAATGTCTAGAAATCTGTATGTGTTTTTATGTGTAAAATAACGGTGCATGCGTTCCTTTATGGTGCGCTGAACTCTTTCAGCTAAAGAAGCCTTATGTATAGAATTGGTTGTGTAATAGCTGATATTAAACTCTGTCAACATGTTCTGAAAAGCACGGCCTATAAATTCCTTCCCCATATCCGTACAAAAATAGCCAGAACCCTGTTTTCTTTTAACATTAGCATTTTGGTGGCTTTAGCAACTGTTTCAGGTGATTTATTTTTCAGGGGAACTAGCCACAGATATCTAGAGAATACGTCTATTATGAATAGAATGTAGCGGTAACCATCGTTATACACAGAATATCTTTGCATGTCTGTTAAATCTGCTTGCCAAATAGAATCAATCGAGGAAGCCACGGTCTTGGCTGTTTTAAACCTTTTTCTCACAGGCTCATGAAGCGTATAAGCGTCCTGCTCCCTCAAAAATCTTTCAACATCTCTTTTTCCTACTCCGTAAACACTTCTGTACAGTCTATCTACGCCGCCGTAAGAGGATGGGTTAGAAATGTCATAATAGCGTTTAGTTAATACGTTAGCCATTTGCGTATTTTAGAGGCACGTGGGTAGGGTTGGTTTAACCTCTTCTTGCTCCTCTTCAAAGGTGTTACCGCCGGGGGTGACGGCGCCTTCAATTGTGTCACATGCGTTGCATGTTCCAAGTCTTTTAACCTGTTTAGATTTCCTATCAACGTTTTCGGGAAATTTATTTGTTGTAGTCTTGCTTTAATATGCTTCCATCCTGATGGCGATGGCCTATCCCACTTTCTCACCAGATCTTGGACAATGTCTACGATATTCGATCCCTGTACCTTTGATCCTTCCACAATGATCTCGCCTGTATCGGTCCATTGTATGGCTGGATCCTCATTCAATAGATTATAAAGACTTAAGCCTTTACTCATCAATGTATGTGGGAGGGTGCTTTTTAATACATGTTCGATATGTTGTGTGGCTAATCTTTTTGTTTGGTCAGCTGTATCGTCGGGCTCAGATCCTATGTCGCCATGTCCATCGTCCCCCGTGCTGTGCCTAATAACCACAGGAATCTCTGTAGGGCTCTTATAATTTTCGTACTCGTGAAGAAATTTCTGCAGAGCTTCTTGGTATAAGATTCTTTTCTCATCAGGTGTTTTTTCATTGTTTAATAGGGCTAGCAATTCGCTTTCCATTCTTTTAAGTCTGCTTTACGGGGATCTAGATCCGTGTCTGGATTCCTTTGCAGTGAAGCGTACACCTCGTGGGAATCACTACCACTTTCTTCATTATATTAATCTAGTCAGTAAAGGACCCAAAACTGAAAATAAGATGGGGAGAAATGACCCTCCTGTTTGTACAATAATTCGTTTTTTCTTCGCTACAGTTTGACTTTTACGAGAGAGTGCACGTATTATGTTCTTGTAGCGGCGTAGGCGAGCCTTCTGAGGGGTTTTCATTGATACATTGCAATTTATAACGTTAAGACAGATTTCACCGATGCATTTTAAAAAGTCGGCGTCGATATTTTTAATAAACATCTGCTGCATTGCCCGGGGCAGTCGATGATAGATTTTTATTAATTCACGGTATTTCTTTAGTCTCTTTGTCATTCTGGAATATACACCGTTTCAGGCTCGTTTGGAAATATATTCGTTCGTAGAAGCACTCTAAACGTGTTTCGCGGATGAAGGTCGCAAAGCAAATATCCGTAACGCGTGCTTGTAGCTTCTTTATAAACTTCCAAAAACTCCTTACGCTGATTCGGGAACCTTTGATTGGCTAATACCCCAATTTGTGATACATCTCTACGTTGCGCGAATAAGACTAGATATTGCGTATTTAACGACACATCGCGCATGTATCTATTTTTGAAAAATAAATTCTGATTGATGAAGAACACGCTTATGTTGAGATGGTGGGAGAATACTGTAAATGTCTCGGCAAACGTTTTATCCATCTCCAACATGAGATCGTCAATTACAATAACTGTATGTTCATTTCCCTTTAACGAATTAACGTCATATACGCCTTTGTGGAACAAAATATCATCTTGGTACTCGTTGAACACTGATTGATACGTCGAATAGCACCATATAACTTTATGCACAAATTTCGAGAACATCTCTCCCTTTTCTTTAATGATTTTAAGCATAAACACAGTTTTACCACATCCTGTAGGTCCAGATATAATACATGTGGATGGACTCGTGAATCTGAATTTTCTACAGAGTCCATTTCTAAAACGTCACACTCCTAAGTGGGTCATTTACAAAATATTACAAATTTTGAGTGCTGTTCCTTATATTTTGCTTTCTTCTCCCACAGAACCGTGAATGACGATGAGGTAGAGCATCCCATCATTGACATTACGGATGACCTCGACGACAGTGTAGTTGTAATCTCCTCCCCTGCCAACGAATCCTCACCAGCGATACCGGTAGCACGTCCAAAGCGGAGGTGTGAGAACCCCACGTCAGGTATAAAGCGACCGAAATACGCGCCTGTTGCACCAGTAATAGATCCCCAACCCTCAACCTCTTACGCAACAAGCCCCCAGCAGCACCTCCCGCTAATATATCCTTTATTCATCCGCCACAGTTGCCCCCCGTTCTGTTAAGTCTACAATAATAGATCCCCAACCATCAACCTCCTACGCAACAGGCCCCCCATCAGCACCTTCCGCTAATATACCCCCTAATTCATCCGTCACAGTTACCCCCCGTTCTGCTGAGGATAATATAACGATCGAATTGGTGCGATCCGCAGCCCCCACCCCAGCCATGACTAGAAATCGGTATAGAGTCAGGGTCGACCCTAGAGCATTGTATAGCAATGGAATTGAGCGCGAGCTACGCCGGGTTGTACAGCGTATTGTAGAGTTTGCTCTTCAGAATCGCGACGAGCGTGAAGTCAGGACGAGTCTGTCCTTTGGATTCGGGTCAGATGACGGTGATGTAGACGATTATTGGGTGATAGTGCCATTTAGACTTTTGGCAGCTGAAGATGTAGAATATATATTAGGACGTATAATGCAAGCCGCCCAAAGTAGTATAGCCTTCAATATGGACAACTTCACGGTAAATATTGACCGTGTATTCCGTGTTGCGGGTCATAGTGCCATACCGTATACTCTTAACTTCAATTCTCCGATTATTTACCGAAAGCATATAAACGTCGATCGTGGTTGCGGCTTTATAGCAGTACTCTTAGCACGTATGTTTACTGTACAAAATACACGGATTCAAAAAATTTGGCTGCCTACGGTCGTGGAGCGTGCCCCTAAACTAGCTGTAGACTGTGAACTTGAATTTGACTGTAATATGGGTCCTGAAGAGCTGAGAAGGGTAGAACAGGAAATGAATGTCCGCATAGTTGTATTTGGGTTGGATGATCGTCGTAGGACTGTGTATGTTTTTAAAAGCTGTGTGAGAGATCGTACAAGACCCCTACTTATTTTAGGATTGTCAGGGACAACGTATCTCCCCATCCGTAATATAAGGTGGCTTTACGCGAGTTATGACAAAAGTCGAAAATATGGGAGACATCATGATTTGTGTAAGGGGTGCCTCGAGTTTGCGGATGATATAGTGAGACATTGTAAAGAATGTCACATGGTATGTGAGCAGTGTAAAAGCACCAAATGTGAAAGCCGTGTAGTTGAAGCTGAGAAGAGAGACTGTGATGTGTTAGAAGCACATTCTTCATTAATAACTGCTTTGATTTCCATAAATCAATTGGCACGTGCAGGAAAATGAGAATCTGTGAATGTGGTATGTTTCACACAATGGATAATTGGGGGAAATTTAAGCACAAGTGTGACGAAATTCACTGTCCTACATGCCAGGAGGATATAAGGAGGATGGAGTAAAGCATCTATGTTATATGAAAGATGCTAAGCCTAAAAATAACCCTTGTATAACTGTATACTACGATATAGAAACATATACGAACGCTGAAACCAGAGGTAATTCCACATTTACTTGTGAGCCAGACCATCTGTGATGAGTGCATGGGTATCGAATGTGACGAGTGCCCCAAATGCGGTAAACGGACAAACGTTTTTAAAACGAATGTCCGCGATAGTCCTGTGAAACTATTTGTGTCCTATATTGTCAAGTTAGCCGACAAGTTCAAAAAAATGACTGTATATTCTCGCCCATAACGGGGCAAAGTTTGACACGCAGTTCCTTTATAAGGAGTTGCTTGAACACGAATCCTCTGAGATGTTTACAGGTGATCCATTGAAAAGAGGCAACAAATTAATACAGATGCAGATAAGATGCAATGTACAATTTAAA
Organism: Bathynomus jamesi; assembly: GCA_023014485.1. Lineage (NCBI taxonomy): Eukaryota > Metazoa > Arthropoda > Malacostraca > Isopoda > Cirolanidae > Bathynomus > Bathynomus jamesi. Next base: position 70,589 of record JAJOZX010000809.1, on the reverse strand, counting down.
GATACTTTATTATTCACACCTTGTAAATTAGCAAAGCTACCCAAGGTGATGGGAGTAGCAGCTGAAGTTTCCAAAGGATACTTCCCTTACACTTTCCTCACCAGCGAGACTTTGAACTACGTAGGCCCACCACCGCCCAAACATTAGTTTGACTGTATGGATGAATGTGAAGACTTTGATCGATACTACAACAGTTTTAATGAAAGTAACCCTTATAATATAGCTGATGAATGTGAGCGTTATTGCGTGAATGATGTGCGCGTGCTTAGAGTATGTTTCCATGCCTTTCGAAGGATGTCCATAGCCCGTTTCAAATACGATCCACTGCAAGTCGCAACCACCATCGCATCATTATGTTTTACGGTGTTCAAGAATAACTTCATGCCTAAAGACACCTTAGCCATTATTCACCGAAACAACCCCCGCAGTTACGGACACAAGGCTATTTACTGGCTCATACACCTACAGCAACAGACAGGTGTATACATAAAGCACGCCCGCAACACGGGTGAAGTACCCATTAAGATTAATGGACGTGTTTTTTGGGTTGATGGGTTAAGTGAAAACCGTGTTACTGGTGTGAAGACTGTGTACTCCTTTAACGGTTGCTGGTGGCAGGGATGCCCCCGTCCTGAGTGCGGGACCGCCGGAGATATCCACGGTAGATCTCCTGCCGACTGTCTTGCATGGACCCGCACCCGCGATCAACTTATAGGATCACAGTCCACTCACAAAGTTTTGTGGGAGCATGAATATGATGCACGGATGGAGACAGACGAGATGTACCGTGAGGAAATAAACACGATCAAGCGTTCAATGGTGCTGGATCCTCTCAAATGTGGTGATAGCTTGTTTGGAGGACGTACAAATCCATTCAGACTATACTTTCCACCTACGGAGGGCGTGAAGCTCCATTACTACGATTTTTGTTATTTATACCCATACGTGATGAAGAGCAATCCGTACCCCGTGGGCGCTCCTGAGAAACTGGTGGGACATAACCTACCCTCCATCAATGAATTTTCAAAAAATTTGAATGATCGTTACTTTGGGCTCTCTTTCGTAGACGTACTCCCTCCACGCAATTTATGGATGCCGATCTTACCTGTCGTTATCGACGACAAGCTCATGTTTCCCCTGTGCGTGAAGTGCGCGGAAGAGGATAACGGCGATTGTAACCATATACCCGACCAGCGTAAGATCAGAGGCGTATATACAAGTCCTGAGCTGGCCCTAGCCGTACGCCATGGTTATAGAATACTGAAGATACATGAGGTGTGGAGGTTTCAGAAGCTACCCAACCTTTTCACACCATATATAAACGCCTTTTTGAAGGATAAGGTTGAGGCATCAGGGTATCCGCGAGGAGTTGATACCGAAGATGAAAAGTCTGCCTATATTCAACGTTACCGCGACCGCGAAGGTATACAACTTGATCGTGTCCAAATTGTAAAGAATCCTGGCAAGCGCTTTAGTGCAAAGTTGTGTCTAAACAGTCTATGGGGAAAATTTGCGCAGAATACCGGCAAAGGGAGCATTCATTTGGCACAAAGTTATAGCGATGTCTGGGATTATGCCAATGCTCCCGATAAAGAGGTCATGGAGATCGTGAATGTAGGTAATACTTACATAATAAAGTACAACAACACTGAATTTGCCACAGATACCTCAAGGGTTACAAACATACTTGTGGCCAGCTTCACAACAGCCTACGCCCGTATAAAACTTTGGGGTCTATTGCATTCTCTTGGGCGGAGAGTATTGTATGCCGATACAGATAGCGTGATATTCACAGAGAGGGAGGGTGAATACATGCCCGCTATTGGGGAGTTCCTCGGCGAGCTCACTGATGAGATCAAGGATGACTATGGGGACAACGCATACGCCGACTCTTTTGTCTCAACAGGACCTAAGACTTATGGGGTACGGGTCAGGGTGGGGGAGGAAATGAAATATATCGTGAAGGCAAAGGGTATTACGCTCAACCATGCGAATCGGCGGGTTGTTAACTTTGAATCGTTGAAGGATCTAGTATGTTTGGACGATGATGAGGGCGAACAACCTCCCCAACTAATTGTAGGCACCCACAATTTTCGGGCGCAGAAGCTGGGGGGCGTGAAGGAACTTAGGGGTACGAAGGTGTGCCGTAACACCTATAGGAAACGTTACCAGTTACCTGTTACCTATGATACCGTACCCTTTGGATACCATAACGTATGATGTTTCTATTATTAACTCACACGTATTTGTCTTGTATATAATCGTATCTATTGATTTATTACACGTATTTGTAAATATATATATAACTTGAATATCTCGTTTATTAAATCGTATTTGTAAAGTATCTATTGATTTATTACACGTATTTGTAAATATATATATAACTTGAATATCTCGTTTATTAAATCGTATTTGTAAATATATATAACTTGAATATCTCGTTTATTAAATAAATCATGTTTCAATTAGCGTTTCACTTTCTCCTTTGTGTGTGTGTGTGTGTGTGTGTGTGTGTGTGTGCACAGGTGAAAGTTCTAAGTTCCGCCCACTGTAAGACCGTGAGTCATGCTACTATCTGGGAGTCCCTGCGTGGTTAGTCGACTGCAGTAAGCCCGAGAGATCAGACGTGTATTCAAAAGAAAAGATCAGACGTGTATTCAAATGGCTACCTTTAATATTGCTTGTACAACGTTTATGAAATGGTATTCAGCAAAGTGGCAGGATGTGGTGGATACCGAAAAACTTCCTATTCCTCCCTCCTATGCCTCTTTTAAAAACACATTGGATTGTGCGAAGTTCCAAGATGTACAAATACTCTACGAATGTTCTGGTGAGACCGTTGAAGGCTTTCGTTGCACAGACGATGTCCTGAAGTATACTGCAGAGCTAAACTTTATAGTCTCACATACACCGTGAAGTAAAAGAAACAACGCGTGCAGAAGAGAAGCAGCAGGTATGGATAATGAGTCTTGCGGATGGGTGGTGTGACAAGCGGTATTACGTCATGCTACACCATGTCGATTACTCATACCCTACGACTGAAAATGTGAATCTCATGATCATGGACAATCTTAAGTATTTTTATCACTATATTAACGTATATCATGATGAGGTTCGTAGTGAGGTTGTGGCTAGTGCCCTGCGTGAGTTTTTAACAGACTTTAGAGACGAGTATCGTTTGATGGGCAGAAAGGAAAAATATGAGCATATGTTCCTCTCAAATAGTGCGCCGGAGTGTGAAGATGTTTAGTAAAACATAAAATGTTCCTAGTTCTTATCCTGAGGTAAAATGTCTGGTGCGTAGGCTGGTAGTGATGAAATTAATTATTGTACCGGAAAAACAAATATGTACAACAATTCCGTACGACTCGCGGACCATACGAGTTCGAACAACCCCATTCACGTATCATCGAGTCAGCAGCCCGTCGAACCGTTCCTGCCTACCTGCGTGCCTCACACGGCTCATAGTTATCTCAGAGCTTGAACCGAGTGGACGTGCGCTCCTCGAATACGATGAAACTTCCTTTGAGCAGCATTCTCAACGCCTCGTACGATGTGTCCGTGACGAAATCGTTGCGCGTGTTCAGGCGTAATTCCAGTACCGTTAGCTATGTACTGGAAACGGAATGTAGACAAACAAACAAACGGGTTTATTTAAGTGTCGAGGAGATGAATAGAATCTTCGTGATAGTTGAGAAGTGGAGTGAAGATCGTTATAAAATACCTGCTAACGTAGGTACAAGAAGAGAGCAGATTAGTGACGCACCCTCATACGCCGTTGTATGTACGTTGTGTATAAATGACGATCGGCCGTGCATTGATATACGGCTGATGTGGAAGAATGCTTCTGATAATACCGCTCTTGTTCCTACGCGAAACCGTTTCATCCTCGACAGAATGTTTGAAATCGTCGGATTCCGCAAGCTGAAACCTATATTAGACGCGCGTGTTACGGACATGCTTTATTTTGATACAGTACTTGAATACGCATACACCGCTCTGCTCGATGGGTTTACCGAGTGTAGGGCTGGTGAGAATGGTCTAGAGCTGGACGTTTATTTAAAAAGTTTAGACTCTTTGAGATACCATGAACTTTGGTACAAAGCAATTGATCGGTACAAGGCTGAGCTCACCTACACCGTTCACCCTGAAGAACTATTTCTTTATATAACGCGCAGTTGTCGTAACGATTTAGAAGATTATTTCAATTGCCGCTATGTTGAATGAGTTCACGATTGAAAAGCTGGAGTCGGTAGAAATAAACCCTCGATTGGAAAAGCGTGTTTATAAACTTGTGTTTAATAATGTAGCTAACGATGAACTCTTTGTGCGTGCTTTTGATTGTATTCTGGACGTATTTAAAGATGACTTACCAACCGGTTGTAAAGTGGGAACAAAAATAGTACTGAACGATATGAAAGCCCTTCATATCGAATACAGGTTTCCCTATACTTTAAGCGGTGAAATATTATTAAGCTGCATATACTGCGTAATGCAGAGCAATAATGATGTAATTGTAAACTCGATTAAGTGCGACTTTAGTATTTTGAAAAAAAGTGAAATGTATTTATATATTTTGCGTGATATTTCAACTGTACTGTTATGATTATATGCATATTTCTATTATTATTGAAATGTATTTATATATTTTGCCTGATATTTCAACTGTACTGTTATGATTATATGCATATTTTTATTATTATTGAAATGTATTTATGTATTTTGCGTGATATTTCTCCTGTACTGTTATGATTATATACATATTTCTATTATTATTGAAATGTATATTATATTTCTATTTGAAATGTATATTTATTTTATATATGTATCTCCATAATTGTGTGTATATATTTCCTGTACTGTTATGATATATGCATATTCCTCAATTATTATTTAAATGTATATTTATTTTCTATATTTTATAATAAACAGAATGATGCAATGTGTGTTTTACTTACCTTCTAAGCCAACTGGCTGATTAGGAGTCTATAATAATGTATACAATGGCATCTGGCAATGCTAAAAGTGGTATCTGGCAATAATAATACTAAAAAGTGGTATCTGGCAACTCAAGCCATTTACGTCTTCTAAGCCAACTGGCTGATTAGGAGTCTATAATAATGTATACAATGGTATCTGGCAATGCTAAAAAGTGGTATCTGGCAACTCAGTCTTCGATTAGAATTAATATATAGCACAAACTTAATACATGGCGCTATCTGGCAACTCAAGCCATTTACGCCTTCTAAGCCAACTGGCTGATTAGGAGCCTATAAAACAACGCCTACTCGGCTGAAGTCTTAATATGCACTTGGCTCCTGCCAGGTGAACACCTCTCCTCCTTTCTCTCCTTTCTCTTGGGGATAACGCCGCCTCCAAGTTTTCCTTGTTGCACCTGCAGCATCCCCCCTTTGGGGTAATTTTTTTTGTGCAACACCCCCACCCCCCTTTGCAACATTACGTAATCACTTGCAACATTCTTGCACTCTCCCCTTTCGCGGCTATACTACTGATGCGGCTGTACAAACCGAAATAGTTTTAGATGAAGCTTGTAAGGAAGTGAATGGGTGCGAGAAAGATCCAGTAGAGGATGAGGATGTTGACGAAATGACGGGATAATTCGGTTATTGTGAGTAGCTCTTATTTGTGGCAAGGGACCATCATGAATGAAAAATGCGAGTCAGAAAGGAGGGTAAGGCATTCCTCTATGAATAGTTTTAATGGCGAACAGTTTGGTAGCAATGAGATGGATATGTACGAGTTAGAGGATTTGGTGTTTGAGAGAGATGATTTGGGTGATGAGTGCATGCGAGACAGGATAAATGTTTGAATATTAGGAGGGTTAGTTGTGTGGTTCCAATGGATAGATTGTCCATTAGTGGGAAAATACGTTTTGAGGAAATTGAAGGGTATGCGTGTACTGCCAGTCGAATGAGCATCAATGTGAGTCAGTCAGAGAGAGGAGTTAACGAGAATGTGGGTCATGAATCAGAAAAGATCGAGTGTGTTAGAACAGAGAGTGAACAGACTGAAAGTGCAGTGTGTAGTGAGAAGCTGGAGCCGAAATCAGCCCCTAGAACTCGTTCTAAGGGTACTGTGCTGGAAATTTCCAATGTGCAAGTCCGTCCAATTGAGTATAAGGTTAGGTATAATAGAAATGTCTAAGTTTTGTAGCATTTCTTTGATATTATCGAAATTTATTTGGATATTTTTTACTTTCTAATTAAATTTGTATATAAAGTGGATATGAAAAATAGACTCCTGTATCTAAATTTGCATGTCATACACAATAAGAATTTGAAATTTATGGAGAAAATAGCATTAATCATTTTTATACGGTATTTTTATTTAGTATTGGCAGTAATTACTCGTAAATTAATGTACGGCTGTTTTTTTAGAACTTTAAAATAGGTAATGACTAAGAATGTAATAAGGAACAGGTATGTTTTTTCATTGAAATTAGGGCACTGGCACGGTTATGTATGTGTTTGAAACATCATACAGTAGGGTATCTAGGGAGAAAAATTTTATGAATGAATTAACGGACCCAGAGAGAACTACTTGCCACCTGACACGATTGCGCCATTTCTGGATAAACTGCTGGTGAATAGGATCAATGCCAGTGAATGTTAATGCAGAACTACTTGCCAGCTTGTACGGTTGCTCCATTTCAGGATGAATTGCTTGGTGAACAGGTTCAGCGGTAATGAATGTTCAAGGACACAATTTCGTGTTTCTCATCGTATGAAGGTGAAGAGCAGATGTCTGGCAAAGAAACGGCTGGCTGCATGTAACTGCTTAGTGCTTCGCTGATTTTTCTGTTATCCTAAGTTTATTAATTTTAAAAAACAAAAGGAAAATGGTTAAAAGTGGATAGAGAAGTTTTTCTGAAAATGTATGGGTCCCTGTTTTTGTTCAAAATTGAATTTATTTTATTATGTTATTATTACTTTATTTGTCTGCATTTACTGTACTGCGGGTTTGGGGTAACATATCTGTATCGGTATTTACTACTCGTGTATCTCGTTAATTAGGGCATAGGGTGTGCTTACTTGTAAATATGTATATAACTGGGTATGTTCTCTGTATCAGTGTAATTACGTGTATCGATGGTGTAGGTATAATATATGTACAGGCTTATTAATATTGGTAAGCTAATAGTTTTGTATACGTAAATTGAGTATACGTGGCTGAATTTCGTGAGTGCTTGGATTTTTTAATTTTCGTTGCTTGAAAGCGGACAGCTGGTCTTGAACTGTGGGAATTTTGGTGATTAAAGGGTGTAAAATTTGAAATAAGAAACAAGTATTATTGAAGGTTTCCCTGTAAAGAAATTTTTGTATTAGATTTGGTTGGACAGAGACAGCATACTCTAATACCAGTAATCTAAGAATTGTCGGATCACTTTAACATATTGCTTCCCGAAGCATTCGGGAAGCAATATCCTAAAGTGATCCTTCTGGGAAGCAATATGTTAAAGTGATTAACACTGGGAAGCAGTATGTTGAAAAGAGAAAGGTTGGTTGGTTAGAAAGAGGTTGGTAATCTAGGCTAACTAACGAAAATATCACGACCTAACCTAACCAGTCGTCAAGGGCGTACAGTTGACCAAACGATTGGTTAGGTTAGGTCGTGATATTTTCGTTAGTTAGCCTTATAAGGCTAACCAAAGAAGGCTGGGGGCACTGATCTTCAGGTGATCCAAACATTTTACATTCACAAAAAATGGCAAAGCATAATAAGTAAAATTGTCCATAAATTTACATTTTCTCGACTAGCTAATCTTTAAATATTATAAACTATTGTAATGTAACTGTAATTGGTTGTGAGTAGTATAACCGCAAAATGGTCGAGTACAATGCAATTGCATAATGTTGCAAGAATGCAACCCCCACCCCACTTTGCTGCAAGGGGGAACCTCTTTCGGGGAGAAGGTGGGACGGCCTCATACCCCAAAGGGGCATACCTAACCTAAGGAAGAGGGGGGACCTCTTTGGGGGAGTTGGGACGGCCTGACCCCCAAGGGGGCATACCTAACCTAAGGAAGAAGGGGGACCTCTTTGCGGGAGAAGATGGGACGGCCTCACCCCCCAAAGGGGCATACCTAACCTAAGGAAGAGGGGGGGACCTCTTTGGGGGAGCAGTTGGGACGGCCTCACCCCCCAAAAAGGGGCATACTTAACCTAAGAGAGAGAGAGAGAGAGGAGGAGAGGACCCAGAGGAAGGGTCTTCGTTCGGCGAGAGCCAAGCGCATATGAGAAAAAGAAAAATAAATAAATAAATGAACACTTCGTACGGAAAAAGAAAAATAGAAATAAATGAAAAATTCGTACGAAAAAATAATTAAATCACCGAACATTTCGTGCGGAAAAAATAATAAAACAAATGAACAATTCGTACGAAATAAAAAATAAATGAACACTTCGTACGGAAAAATAAAAAAATAAAATAAACGAGCAATTCGTACGGAAAAAAGTAAGTTCATGTAAAATTCATGTAAGCACTCCCAACGGGGGAAAAGAAAGAAAGAAAAATAAATAAATGAACAATTCATTTAATGAAAAAAATAATTAAATCACCGAACACTTCGTACGGAAAAAAGAAAACAGAAATGAACAATTCGTACGAAATAAAAAATAAATGAACAATTCGTACGGAAAATAAAAAAAATAAACGAACAATTCGTACGGAAAAAAATTCATCTAAAATTCGTGTAAGCACTCCCAACGGGGGAAAAGAAAAAGAGAAAAATAAATAAACAATTCATGTAAGGAAAAAAATAATTAAATCACCGAACACCGTAAGGAAAAAATAAAAAATAAATGAACAATTCGTACGAAATAAAAATAAATGAACACTTCGTACAGAAAAATAAAAATACAAAATAAACGAACAATTCGTACGGAAAAAGCATCTAAATTTCGTGCAAGCACTCACTACAGGGAAAAAGAAAGAGAAAAATAAATAAATGAACAATTCGTACGAAAAAATAAAATAATTAAATCACCGAACACTTCGTACGGAAAATAAAAATAAACGAACAATTCGTAAGGAAAAAAGTTCATCTAAATTTCGTGTAAGCACTCCCTACGGGGAAAAAAAAAATAAATAACAACAATTCATGTAAGGAAACAGGAAAATAATTAAATCACCGAACATTTCGTACGGGAAAAAGAAAGAGAAAATAAATAAATTAACAATTCAAAAAAGAAAGAAAAAATAAACGAACAATTCGTACGGAAAAAATAAAAAATAAGTGAACAATTCGTACGGAAAATAAATCCCTACCGTAGACCTAAGACGGGTGTAAACAACTCGTACTAAAAATAAAAAAATAAATGAACAATTCGTACGGGGAAAAAGATAATAAATAAATGAACAAATCGTTTAAGGAAAAAAAAAAAAATAAATAAACAATTCGTACGGGGAAAAAGAAAAAGAAATAAATGAACAATTCGTGCGAAATAAAAAAAAAATGAACAATTCGTACGGAAAATAAATCCCTAACGAGCTCTGTAGGTCTAAATTAGGGTGTAAAATAACACGTACGAAAAATAAAAATAAATGAACAATTTGTACGGAAAATAAATCCTTACCGTAGACCTAAGGGGCGTAAAACAACTCGTACGAAAAAATAAAAAATAAATGAACAATTCGTACTGGAAAATTTTCAATTCAAAAAAGGGATAAAACAATTCGTACGAAATAAATAATAAACGAACAATTTGTACGGAAAAACTTTATCTAAAAATCGTGTAAACTACACCCGTTATTAAGTGGGACTAAGGCGTGTCTATCACACATAACTCGAAAAGTTCTTGCCAGAGAACAATTCGTGCAGGACACACACATATATATATATATAAGTAATTGTAATTGTAACTGTAACTGTAAAGATAACCAGAAAAATATTAAATGATAAACTGCAAAGTATCGATGTCGTCATACAGGAACTAATCGAGAAGCATACAGAAAAAGAAGACGACGCTATAGAAGCGATAAAGGTTAATTCAAAGTACTTCTATAATTTTGCAAAAAGAAAGTCGAAAAACCATGCGACTATCGGACCTTTAAAAAATGAGAACAGTGCTTTATCTGATGATCTAACAGAAGTATCTGAAATATTAAGAGCTCAGTACGAATCATCTTTCCGTATCCCAAAAACTGACAAATTGATATGCGATAGAAACGCGTTTTTGAAGAAGAACCACAAGGGGACAGTATAACGGATTTCGACTTTACGACGGATGATATTACACAATCCATAGGAAACCTAAAAACACATTCAGCGGCAGGACCGGATAAATGGAATGCAAGGAATCTATGAAATTCGAACATTTTTTAACAGGAAATATATATATATATATATATATATATATATATATATATATATATATGTGTGTGTGTGTACAACTTAAATGAGGATAAAACATCTCGTACGAAATAAACGAACAACTCGTACGGAAAATAAATCCTTAATAATAACCGCAGGTCTAAGGTGAGGATAAAACAATTCGTGCCAAATAAAAAATAAATGATCAATTCACAGAAAATAAATCCCAAACATAGGTCTAAGGTGAGGATTAAACAACTCGCACGAAATAAAAAATAAACGAACAATTCGTACGGAAAACGTTCATCTAAAATTCGTGTAAACACTCCCTACGGGAAAAAAGGAAGAAAAAATAAAATAAATTATCAAATTGTGTAAGGAAAAAAGAAAATAAAAAATAAACGAACAACTCGTACGGAAAGAAAAATCCGCGGGACCCCCACACACAATATATATATATATATTATATATATACAGTAATACCTCGCTTTACGACGCCTCGCTTTATACCCCGGGTTTACGAATTTTATTTTAAACGAAATAAAAAAATAAATAAAGTTAAAAAAACAATATTAAACGTCAAAAATAAATCGTACACGTCAAAAATAAGTACATATCGTTCGTGCGTGCGTTTGTTCACTCTGGCGGAGCATTTTTATCGTCAGTTTGTATCGTTGCGTTGAAGTGAGAAGTTGCGACTGGTTTAAAAAATGCAGCTGCCTGTTATCGTGAAATTTACAGAGAAAAGAAAAATCTTTAAAACAAACCACTTTGGATGCATTTTTCAAGAGTCCTCCATCCACGAATGCATCTACAAGTGCGTCTGAAGGTGCTTCTACGAGTGAGTCAAATAAAAATTAAACTTTCTGTGTATCTTTTTACATATATCTTTGCTTTGTTTTTCATTTCATTAAACCATTGCTGCATAAATTATCGTTTTTTACCTTTTCTTGCGATTTTTTTTAATAAATTTGTTCCAAGAACGTATCCCTTAATATAACATTAAGCCTATGGGAAATAATGCCTCGCTTTACGATGCCTCACTTTACGACTGGACGCTGGGAACGCAATAATTCGTAAAGCGAGGTATGCCTGTATATATATATATATATATATATATATATATATATATATATATATTTCAATTTTGAAAATCTTGAAAATGTATATCTTTATATAGTTTATTATTTTTAAAGTAATGTTTTAGATCTGTAACTTATTTTTATATTTTTGTTAACTGTATTATAAAAGGGAACAATATTTTCCAAATGTCCAGGCGCTATAGTCTTCGCGATTGCTCCTAAGGGTCCACGTCATGGTAAGAAGAATTTCTGGCAGGAAGGCAAATTTAGAACAGGTATTTTTCAAATCTTGATACAATATTATATTTCTGCCACTTCTGTTGATTTACGATAAGCTAATCAAACTAAAAGTTGTAAGCAAAGCTGAAACCTCCTTTTTGTTTAACAAACAACACACGTCTCTAAAGACTGATAAAAGCTCGTACAAACCTCATCACGATTTCTGTTCTGTTTCTTAGAATCATGCACCTGTATTTTTCAGTTCCGAGTGTCAACGATACATATGTCTATCTGACTGTACATCTATCTATCTATCTATCTATCTCTCTCTCTCTCTCTCTCTCTATATATATATATATATATATATGCTGCAAACCCCAAGGAAAAGAAAAACGATTCCAAGGCCTTTCGTGTATTCAAAGCTACACCTCGTCAGGGAATGAAGATAAAAGGCGAGATGCCCATAAATATATACAACGTACAGGAAAAACAAACAATTAGCACATACTTAACAAGGGTTAATGAGAGGCAAAAGAAATTTTAACATGATATCGTCAATTTTATACGTCCCCGCACTGTTATTGAAATTGTTTTTAAAATTAATAAATGCACATTCTAGAATATTTCTTTCTATTATATCTCTGTTTTTAACAAGCGCTTTAGAACTATCCCACTTGATGCTATGGTTACATCTATACATATGGTTAAATAAAGCATTGGAATTATTAGCTGTTCTACAAGCATATTTATGCTGTTTTACCCTAATATCTAACGTTTTACCGGTTTGGCCTATATATACTGAGTTACATTGTGTACATCCGATCGAATACACACAACCAACAACATTATCAGGGCTATTCTTTATTAGGCGTGATTTAACAGTATTATTATACTTAAAGATTACATTAATGCCAATTGCTTTCAGTACAGTTGGAAGGTATTGAAAATTAACATGGTAAGGTAGGCTAAGGATATTTTTACGCTGAAATTCCTTTACAATTACATTATTATAATACCTATTCTTGGCTTTCTTAAGACAGTTATCTAAAAATGAAATAGGATAACATAATTTAGTACCAATATTCATGATATTGCATAACTCGGAATCTAAAAATTCAGGACTGACAACTCTCAATGCTCGAAGAAACATAGCAGAGAAAATAGAGGATTTAATCGAAGGATGATGGTCAGAATAAAAATGCACATAAGAGTTATTGTTAGTAGGCTTACGGTAGACTTCATATTTGAACTGATTAGAGCATTAGGGTAAAACAGCATAAATATGCTTGTAGAACAGCTAATAATTCCAATGCTTTATTTAACCATATGTATAGATGTAACCATAGCATCAAGTGGGATAGTTCTAAAGCGCTTGTTAAAACAGATACAATAGAAAGAAATATTCTAGAATGTGCATTTATTCATTTTAAAAACAATTTCAATACAGTGCGGGGACGTATAAAATTGACGATATCATGTTAAAATTTCTTTTGCCTCTCATTAACCCTTGTTAAGTATGTGCTAATTGTTTTGTTTTCCTGTACGTTGTATATATTTATGGGCATCTCGCCTTTTATCTTCATTCCCTGACGAGGTGTAGCTTTGAATACACGAAAGGCCTTGGAATCGTTTTTCTTTTTCCTTGTGGGTTTACAGCATTCATTCATTTCACGTGTTTTATTGTGAAATTCATATACAGTATGTCCCACAAAAAAGTACACCCAACTTTAGATTGTATTAACTCCTCCAAAAATTGAGATATTTTGGATCTGTTTGTTTGATTTAATATAGTAAATTATTCTTTGTTAACGTTCAAATTTATTCATGTTTAAACGAATTAGTTGGTTAAGCATCTGCTTTTAACTGAAGGGTACAATAAAATGGATTGCGCAAAATTTGTCAATGAAAAAATGTGTGTGCTATCGATGTAATGAAAAGACAAATACATAATAATAGATACTTTAACATAATTTTAATAAGATACAAAGCAGACTTTTCTTTATTCCTTATTACAAAAGTTATGCTTAGTTTCGTTTTCTTTCAACATGACCACCATTCCTATCGATACAAATCTGGAGTCGAGCTCTCATCTTCCCCATCACTCTTTTGATAAGATCTGGATTGTCTTTTAACAAGTTGATTTCAGCTGTGATGCGAGTCCTCAAATCATCTAAATTGATAGGTTGTGATGCAAATACTCTAAATTTCAAATGACCCCATAAAAAGTAATCACCCTGGATCAAGTCAGGGCTTCTGGGAGGCCATTCAATGTCATGGCCTGTAGCAATTACTCTTTGGTGGAAGACTTCCTGCAAGCGTTCCTTCACAATAACTCTCCTGTGAGCAGGAGCTCGTCTTGCAGCCACCAAATACGATTAAATCGGTTTCCATAAGCAATACGTATTTGTGGAAGGATTTCTCGGTCTATCATTTCTAGGTAAGCTTCACCATTTAGATTACCATCGTAAAAGACCGGGCCAATTAACGCTCCATTACCGCACAGTCCTACCCAGAGAGACAGTTTTTGTCTAGTTTTCTTTTCGTAGATATGATTTTCAGGTGGATGATTTTTTGGTGCATATTGACGGCAGATTTGTCTGTTCACTAGACCATTCATAAAAAGGCCGCCTCATCTCCAACCACTAATTGTTCCGTGAATCTTTCTGGTTTTTCAAGAAACCAATGGCGGTCATGTTGAAAGAAAACGAAACTAGGCATAACTTTTGTAATAAGGAATAAAGAAAAATCTGCTTTGTATCTTATTAAAATTATGTTAAAGTATCTATTATTATGTATTTGTCTTTTCATTACATCGATAGCACACACATTATTTTTTCATTGACCAATTTTGCTCAATCCATTTTGTTGTACCCTTCAGTTAAAAGCAGATGCTTAAACAACTAATTCGTTTAAAAATAAATTTGAACGTTAACAAAGAATAATTTGCTATATTAAATCAAACAAACAGATCCAAAATCTCAATTTTTGGAGGAGTTAGTACAATCTAAAGTTGGGTGTACTTTTTTGTGGGACATACTGTATATTGATACATATCTCTAAAAGTTGTAAGCAAATCTGAAACCTGTCATGGGTTAACCACGTTTAAACAACAAATTTATTTCATCTTTTATATCACACACACACACACACACACACACACACACACACCTTCTCAGTTCCAAGGTTCACAATGCGACTATTGTTAAATGAAAATATTCAATTGTTTCGTTTCTCTAAATATTGTTCATTCATCTTAATAAACGCTTTCTCGTAATAGAAGTGTATTAACTCAATATCTTCCGTAATATTTTGCAACTCCTTTCTCGTAATATTATACGTAGTAATGAAATAGCTTTCGTAATAAACTCCTTTCTCGTACCATTGTTAAATACTTGAACGCGTGATAAAACATGCAATTTGAGTCTAAACTCGCTTTCAATTGTCTTCTTGAAGTAATATGAGGAAATATATGAATCAAACGTTTTGTTTATTGGGTTAAATTAGGGTTCATGTTGTTAAAATCTGGAGGTAGATAAGGGTATGTTAGTTTAATTAAATACTGATTAAAGTCAAAGAAAATTATTAAAACTTTGAAATTTTTTAAAAATTTCCCATTTCAAAGCAGTTAATTAATGAATATTAGTTAAATAATAATAATAATAATAATAGTAAAAATTCGGTGATCTTAAAGGGCAAAACACGAGACAGTTTTCAAAAAATGTTATTTTAAAATTATAGAAGTACTTTGAGTTAGCCTTTATCGCTTCTATAGCGTCGTCTTCTTTTTCTGTATGCTTTTTGATTAGTTCCTCTATGACGACATCGATACTTTGCAGTTTATCATTTAATATTTTTCTGATGTTATCTTTACAATTAGAGTTATAATTACAATTACTTATATATATATATATATATGTAAAAAGTGAACAATGAACAATTCCTATACCATCATTATATGGATTCATTGTCTTCATGCAGTACTTATGTTCTTATAGTTTTATGTTGAATGTTCATTTTTACATAAGAAACCAAAATCGCCTAAGCGAGTTTTTGGATAGAATTTCGATTTATACTTCTTTATTCATTACTGTATTTCCCTAATTCATCTTTTCTAATAATGACATACACTATGACGTCACAAAATAACTTTGTTCTCTTTACGTTTCCCATACTTTGTACACTGAATCACGTTCTTAGTATTGGACATCTTCCGTATTCAATGTATGGTTTATTCTTTAGTAATAATGTTGTGGTGTTATGTAGTATAAATATCATTATTCAACCATACTCATTATTCAACCATACTCATTCTTACATTCATGTTCTTTCTTGACCGCTATCCTTTATTATTTTATTACTTATTCATTCATCTACCTATTGTCTACTTATGCCCTATCAACTTATCAGTCTATGTTTTCTCGTTTCTATATTACGCACACAACCTATTGTGTGACGAATGATATGTGTACACTACTGTGTGCAGTCGTACATGTCTATTGACGATCATGATTACGTACATGTATTCTTTTTACGTTTTATTTTCTTTTATTATTTCACCTCTCGCAAGTTGTTTATTATTGCTGAGACGAAGGTTCGAATTCCGATTACGTCGTCAAAAGCGAGCCTCTGAATTCGAATTCTTCTCTCTTGCCTCTGCTACCAATTTATAACGTTAAGATGTGATGTTATATTATTATAATATACCATATTGTTCCCTGCCAGGCTACTGGTTATTATCTACTTAGGCAATAGTTATCCACGTTCTCATTACCTGTACTTACTACTTCTACCTAATTGTCATTCAAATTCCGTTACTTATGTGTTACGTTATCATTAATGTCCGTGTACTTTCAAATGAAAAGTACACCGTATTGTTTCTCCACTTTCCTCATCGCTGGCTAATTAGACTTTCAAACTATAATAACCAACCATTCTTCTAATAATATTTGACATAATTTGGCGTAATTATTGTTAACTATAAATATATAACATTGTTGTTAATCCCCTGTAAATTATAGAACAACGGAGAACTCTCCATTATTTAAATTGTATTACCTATTCACATTACTTCAGTATTAAATATGTCAATTAACAAATTGCCAAAATTGTAATTAACTGTAATACTTTAATTTAATATAACGTAATGTACTTCATTGAAACTGTAATTAAATGTAATGATTTAATTTATAATGTAAGAATGTACTTTAATAGAACTGTAATGAACAATCATAAGCGAATGTGAAGTAATCCATAATTGTAATCGTAATTGTAATGAACCAAAATTAATACGTACTCAGTCGTGTACTTAATTTGTACTTATGTGTACTATTACGAAATGATATCGCCTTCATAAATGTAGACTCGGCGAAAAATACAAATTAGTTTTTTTTTATTTTTTTTATTATTTTTAGTTAAAATCTTTCAAAACATCTGATCATGTGTTTAAAAAGGGGGAAAATTTAACCTTCAACTGTCCTCCCCCAAAACATTTAAGTTTATATTATACATGTACTTGTAAAATTAGAGCACTTCTTCATTAGACTTCTTCATTAGACTTCTTGATTAAGTCACTTCATCATAGCACTTCATTAGGACTCCTTTGTTAGCAGCCTTGCTGCAGGGAGGGGGCAGAGGCCCCTTGCCTTCTTAATATTTTTAGATTCCGGCCTGAGCCATGGTCGAAAGAGGTCGAACCTCTACCCCTGTAAATTCAGAGCAGTACCTGTATATTTTTAAGAAGTAAATTACCGTAAGTGAAACTTTTTATTTTTCCCTTCGAGCCGTGCTCTCTTCAGAACTTAGTCAGAAAAGTCGATAATTTTAGTATCAGAGAAAGTATCAGAGTATTATAAAAAGAGAAGAATTAAAAATTGGCGACCCTTTGCCCAAATTAAGAGACAACCCAAGCACCATAGAAGATATTGGCATAACAGTCTGGCGAGTCTGTAGCCAAGAGTTTAACAGAGTGGCGACCGAAAAGAATTAGAATGTTATAGAAGAAATATCCGTTATGCCTCACAACAAGAACGCCTCGTCGATACGAAGCACCCCAGAGGGACACAGAAGAAGGAAGATAATATTGTGGCGACCCTTTACCAGGATAAAAAGATTATTTTAAGAAGAAGATTATTTTAAGAAGATTATTATTTTAAGAAGATTATTATTTTAACAAGAAGATTTTAAGAGGAGGCCACTCTTTGGCCAAGATAGAAATTACCCTGCATCAGGATAAAACCAGTTGACCGGCGTGTCACGACTTCTAGTTCGTAACATCCACCCTTGAACCGGTGTGTCACGACTCCAAGTTCTCCACGCCTATTTTTCATCCAAGAAGAAGTAGCCAGCAAGACGTCTTCAGGACACGTCTCAAGGATTTCCCCATAGAAAATTTTGTTAAGTACAGTTTTTTTTTTTTAAGTAATTTATAAACACTTGAAAAGTCACTATTATTAACAGTTAATAATGAGTATCAAATCAGAATTTACAAGAAACACAGTGAACATTTCAGACACTAGTGATACATTTTTTTTAGTGAAACTAATTTTCACAGAAGTTAAATGTAAGAGAAGTTAAATGTAAGAGAAGTTAAATGTAAGAGAAGTTAAATGTAAGAGAAGTTATATGTAAGAGAGTTAATTTCAAGAGAGTTAATTTCAAGAGAGTTAATTTCAAGAGAGTTATTTTCACTGTTATATTCAGTATAGAATAATTTTATTTTATGTATCAAACATAATAGTATCGTACCTTCGTGTACATTAGAGTGAAATGTTGTTTACATTTTATATTTTTGTTTGCAAATTTTTTCAAATTATTGAATTGAATTGACTTGCAAATTAAGAGAGAGAGTTTTTATAGTGTTTTATTTGAAGTCAGAGAGATTTATTCCAAGTCAGAGAGATTTATTCCAAGTCAGAGAGATTTATTCCAAGTCAGAGAGATTTATTCCAAGTCAGAGATTTATTTCAAGTCAGAGATTTATTTCAAGTCCCAAGTCATTTTTATTCCGAGTCCCAAGTCATTTTTATTCCGAGTCCCAAGTCATTTTTATTCCGAGTCCCAAGTCATTTTTATTTCGAGTCCCAAGTCATTTTTATTTCGAGTCCCAAGTCATTTTTATTTCGAGTCCCAAGTCAGTTTTCAATGCAGTCAATTGAATTCAACTTTTTCTTTGTAATTTAAGAGAATTTAATTTAAGAAAATGTAATTTAAGAATTTAATTCAACCTTTTTTTGTTGTTTAAGAGAATTTAATTCAACCTTTTTTGTTGTAAAAGAGAATTTAATTCAACCTGAATTGACCGGGTTGCGTCTTTGGTTTAACCTTTTCTTTGTTTGTAAGAAGGAAATTCACCGATTTGTCTTTCCCTTTTCATGCATTGTTACGTATATAAATATATACTTATGTAATTTATTATTTGTACAAAGGTTGTATCGTAATGTATATGAGGAACATACCGTCCCTCCGTTTTGTTTCAACTTTTTTTTAATTTTTGTTCTAAGTAGTGTGACAAGCAATCTTTTTTTAAAAGAGCAAAGTGTTCACGAAAGAATTATTGTCAATTTCAGACTTATACCCCCCGCTTAGTCACTCAATTCCCCCGAATGTCGTACTACAAACTTTGTCTTTTAAGTTTATTTTATTTTAATACCCCCAACCCCAGTTGAACCCAGTGTCAACCGGAGAAATGGTTCAACCATGGTTAATTCCTCTTTAGTACTATGGAACATAACTCCATTTATGTTAAGTTGTGTTTTTTTATTTTTAAGAATACTACAGTATATGGCTATGAATTTTAGTAGTCGAAATTAATTGTGTGTCAAAATCCAATTTTAAAACCGTGAGATCTACTTTCATTAATTGTAAGTTCCTCTAAGTTCGTTTTTTTTAATTACCTTATACGTGTAACTGATTAATTATGTAAAATCGATAATCCTAATTGAATTTTATTACTTTTGACACATTCGAATTCATTTACGTTCCGTCCCTCCAGTCACTTTTACATTAAAACTCGTATGCAAACATCATCATCATAATACATAATAATTATTGCTTACTTTATATAAATTCTCGCTCATGCATTTATACAGTTAATTTAACAATCCTCTCAGCTAATCTGTGTCTCGAAATTATAAAATACACACTTTGTACCCAATAAACATAAATACACATTTGACCACAGGTCTATACATCATCCACTACGTAATTCGATTTGTACCTACAACAGTCAATAAAAATGCATGTATGCACACTATATATACTATACTGGTCAAAAAAAGAAACGCAATTAGCTTGCATATGGTGTAAAATTTAAGTTGTTAGTGTTATTATCACAGTTTCAAGATTATGGCTAAATGTTTGTTCAAATCTTTTAAAGCCACTTAGTGCATGTTTTTAAACCTGACTAATCCCGGCTAAGACGCCATTTTGTTACAAACAATAAACAGAGATTAAATTGAATGTATTCTTTATGAAGGCATGCATTTTTTCTTTGACTTCACAGAATACACACTGCCCGTTGAGAAAACCAAACTTTTTCCCGCGATTGAGGCATGCCACAACTCTCAGAGGTCAACAGAGGTCGTGCCTTGGGTATGTTGGATGCAGGCATGTCTGCTGTCCAAGTTGCACAACGAATGCATGTGCATCCCAGCACAATCTCTAGGCTTGTTAGACGGTACAATGCCACAGGAAGTGTTCAGGACCTGCCAAGACGTGGGCGACCTCGTGTGACGACCCAACGCCAGGATCGCCACATTGTACTGCAGCACCTGCGTCATCGGCAGCGGAATGTTCGTCAGACAGCCAGAGAGACACCTGGTATCCACAACAACAGAATTAGTGACCAGACCGTCAGAAACCGACTCCGTAATGTAGGACTCCAATCCCGCAGGCCTTACAGAGGTCCTTTTCTCACTGATGCAAGAAGGCAACGACGCCTGCAATGGGCCTATCAGCACCGTGACCTATCGTGGGCCTATCAGCTCTGACTTCCCAGCGCTACAGGGATGAGATTCTTCACCCACATGCAACATCCAGAATTGGTGCTCCTGCAACAGGACAATGCCAGACCTCATGCAGCCAGGATAGTGCAGGCGTACCTGCAGGGACAACAGGTGCAGACCTTACCATGGCCAGCCTTCAGCCCAGACATGTCACCGATAGAGCACGCATGGGATGAACTTGAACGGCGAGTTCGCAGACGTCAGCATCAGCCGCAGAACATCTGGGAACTGACCAATGCAATTATTGAAGAGTGGAGGGCCATCCCTGTTGCTTTCCTGCAGAGACTGTTGAGGTCGATGAGGGCCAGACTCCAAGCCTGCATTGTGGCTAGGGGTGGCCAAACGCGTTATTGACTGTTTGTTATGTTAAAGAATCATTTACTATATACTGAATCCTCATGTTTATTAATAAATCTCAAAAATTGCGTTTCTTTTTTTGACCAGTATATATACATACAAACCTTATGCTAAAATCATTGAATATTCAGTTACTTGAACAATCCTATCAGCTAATCTGTCCCTCGAAATTGTAAAATACACACTTTGCACCTAATACACCCAAATACACACTAGACCACAGGTCTATACATCATCAATTACGTAATTCGATTTTTTACCTACAATAGTCAATAAAATTAGTTTATCAATTGTACTATCATGGAAGCCTTGAAAAATCCATGAACTTTAAAATTTATATTTTTCCCTTTTACCTATTCATTATGAATGTAATTTTCCCCACAGAAAAAAAATAAAATTTTGGTAAAAAATTTTAACCATATCATTCTTTGCCTAACTTAATTGTTTGTCTAAAATTAAAGTTTTAAACTTTGAATTTTTATATTTTATAATAGCCCTCTAAGCGAGTGTCATGTTAAAAATTTGGATACTCTGCATTGTACTCAACTACCTGAACTCGTTCTGTATAAAACTTGTATTGTAAAAAAGAATGTCGTCATCTAACTTGAATTACTTACGATGTTATTTTCTCAATTGTATCATATTGTATTAATTGTATTATATTATTGTATTAATACCATTTTAGGCGGGGAAATACTGTAAAAAGTGAACAATGAACAATTCCTATACCATCATTATATGGATTCATTGTCTTCATGCAGTACTTATGTTCTTATAGTTTTATGTTGAATGTTCATTTTTACATAAGAAACCAAAATCGCCTAAGCGGGTTTTTGGATAGAATTTCGATTTATACTTCTTTATTCATTACTGTATTTCCCTAATTCATCTTTTCTAATAATGACTTATACACTATGACGTCACAAAATAACTTTGTTCTCTTTACGTTTCCCATACTTTGTACACTGAATCACGTTCTTAGTACTGTACATCTTCCGTATTCAATGTATGGTAAATTCTTTAGTAATAATGTTGGGGTGTTATGTAGTATAAATATCATTATTCAACCATACTCATTATTCAACCATACTCATTCTTACATTCATGTTCTTTCTTGACCGCTATCCTTTATTAATTTTATTACTTATTCATTCATCTACCTATTGTCTACTTATGCCCTATCAACTTATCAGTCTATGTTTTCTCGTGTCTATATTACGCACACAACTATTGTGTGACGAATGATATGTGTACACTACTGTGTGCAGTTGTACATGTCTATTGACGATCATGATTACGTACATATATTCTTTTTACGTTTTATTTTCTTTTATTATTTCACCTCTCGCAAGTTGTTTATTATTGCTGAGACGAAGGTTCGAATTCCGATTACGTCGTCAAAAGCGAGCCTCTGAATTCGAATTCTTCTCTCTTGCCTCTGCTACCAATTTATAACGTTAAGATGTGATGTTATATTATTATAATATACCATATTGTTCCCTGCCAGGCTACTGGTTATTATCTACTTAGGCACATAGTTATCCACGTTCTCATTACCTGTACTTACTACTTCTACCTAATTGTCATTCAAATTCCGTTACTTATGTGTTACGTTATCATTAATGTCCGTGTACTTTCAAATGAAAAGTACACCGTATTGTTTCTCCGCTTTCCTCATCGCTGGCTAATTAGACTTTCAAACTATAATAACCAACCATTCTTCTAATAATATTTGACATAATTTGGCGTAATTATTGTTAACTATAAATATATAACATTGTTGTTAATCCCCTGTAAATTATAGAACAACGGAGAACTCTCCATTATTTAAATTGTATTACCAATTCAGATTACTTCAGTATTAAATATGTCAATTAACAAATTGCCAAAATTGTAATTAACTGTAATACTTTAATTTAATATAACGTAATGTACTTCATTGAAACTGTAATTAAATGTAATGATTTAATTTATAATGTAAGAATGTACTTTAATAGAACTGTAATGAACAATCATAAGCGAATGTGAAGTAATCCATAATTGTAATCGTAATTGTAATGAACCAAAATTAATACGTACTCAGTCGTGTACTTAATTTGTACTTATGTGTACTATTACGAAATGATATCGCCTTCATAAATGTAGACTCGGCGAAAAATACAAATTAGTTTTTATTTTTATTTTTTTTATTATTTTTAGTTAAAATCTTTCAAAACATCTGATCATGTGTTTAAAAAGGGGGAAAATTTAACCTTCAACTGTCCTCCCCCAAAACATTTAAGTTTATATTATACATGTACTTGTAAAATTAGAGCACTTCTTCATTAGACTTCTTCATTAGACTTCTTGATTAAGTCACTTCATCATAGCACTTCATTAGGACTCCTTTGTTAGCAGCCTTGCTGCAGGGAGGGGGCAGAGGCCCCTTGCCTTCTTAATATTTTTAGATTCCGGCCTGAGCCATGGTCGAAAGAGGTCGAACCTCTACCCCTGTAAATTCAGAGCAGTACCTGTATATTTTTAAGAAGTAAATTACCGTAAGTGAAACTTTTTATTTTTCCCTTCGAGCCGTGCTCTCTTCAGAACTTAGTCAGAAAAGTCGATAATTTTAGTATCAGAGAAAGTATCAGAGTATTATAAAAAGAGAAGAATTAAAAATTGGCGACCCTTTGCCCAAATTAAGAGACAACCCAAGTACCATAGAAGATATTGGCATAACAGTCTGGCGAGTCTGTAGCCAAGAGTTTAACAGAGTGGCGACCGAAAAGAATTAGAATGTTATAGAAGAAATATCCGTTGCTTGCCTCCTAACCAGAACCCCCCGTCGATTCCGAACCGACTCAGGGCCATAAAAGGGGGGTTAACATATATATATATATATATATATATATACACGTGTATATATGTATATATATATATATATATATATATGTGTGTGTGTGTGTCCTGTACGAATTGTTCTCTGGCAAGAACTTTTCGAGTTGTGTGTGTTAGACACGCCTTAGTCCTACTTAAAAACGGATAAGTGTTTACACGGTTTTCAGATGAAATTTTTTCCGTACGAATTGTTCGTTTATTATATATTTCGTACGAATTATTTTATCCAACTTAGACCTACTGGGAGTCATTAGGGGTTTATTTTTTCTTTCTTTTTTGAATTGAAGTGTTTCCCCGCACGAATTGTTCATTTATTTTTTATTTTTTCGTACGAGTTGTTTTACACCAGTCTTAGTCTACGGTAGGGATTTATTTTCCGTATGAATTGTTCATTTATTTTTCTTATTTTTTCTTTACGAATTGTTCATTTTATTTTTTATTTCGCACGAATTGTTCATTTATTTCTTTTTTCTTTTTCCCGTACGAATTGTTCATTTCTTTTTTCTTTTTTCGTACGAGTTGTTTCACACCCGTCTTAGGTATACGGTAGGGATTTATTTTCCGTGCGAATTGTTCATTTATTTTCTTTTTTCCCCGTACGAATTGTTCGTTTATTTTTTTTATTTTTGAATTGTTCATTTATTTATTTTCTCTTTCTTTTTCCCTGTAGGAAGTGCTTACACGACTTTTAGATTAACTTTTTTCCTTACGAATTGTTCGTTTAATTTTTATTTTTATTTTTCCGCACGAAGTTTTCATTTACTTTTTATTTCGAAGTGTTCATTTATTTTTTTTCCGTACGAAGTGTTCATTTATTTTTTATTTCGTACGAATTGTTCATTTATTTTTTATTTTTCTCTGTTCCGTACGAAGTGTTCGATGATTTCATTATTTTCTTTTTTCCTTACATGAATTGTTAATTTATTTATTTTTTTCTTTCTTTTTCCCCGTAGGGAGTGCTTACACGAATTTTAGATGAACTTTTTTTCGTACGAACTGTTCTTTTATTTTTTTCCGTAAGAAGTGTTCATTTATTTTTTATTTCGTACGAATTGTTCATTTATTTTATTTTTTTCCGTACGAAGTGTTCGGTGATTTAATTATTTTCTTTTCTCATACGAATTGTTCATTTATTTCTATTTTTCTTTTTCCGTACGAAGTGTTCATTTATTAATTTATTTTCCTTTTTACCCGTTCGAATTGTTCATTTATTTATTTTTCTCTCTTTTTCCCCGTAGAGAGTGCTTACACGAATTTTTAGATTAACTTTTTCCGTACGAATTGTTCGTTTAGTTTTTATTTCGTACGAGTTGTTTTAACATCCGTCTTAGGCCTACGGTAGGGATTTATTTTCCGTATGAATTGTTAATTTTATTTTTATTTTTTCCTTACACGAATTGTTCATTTATTTATTTTTCCCTTTCGCTGTACTATGTTTATGCGTTTCGTATATTTTCAATATAATTAATATAACTATATTTTCCTGTACTAATATTTTGTTAATACTATATTTTGTATGATTATATATATTTGATATAACTGTGTATATATATATATATATTTTTTTTTTCCTTTACTAATATTTTGATAATGCACCGTTTTGTATGATTATATATTTTCCATTCATGATACTATTATTTGATCATATTATATGCCCCATTGTATTTACATTAATTCAGTTAAGTAATCAGAGCGATGAATTGGTTTTTTATTTATTCCTTTTTGTCTGTACACAATTATATCATTTGTTTGGTTTCTAAAGCGGATTTCGGAATAGTTAATTAATTGCTAATTGTCAAATCGGTCTTCTAAGCCAACTGTTGGATGAATATATGTTCTAAATAAATAAGTAACGAGGCTGACAACTCAACTTTCTAATCCAACTGACGGATGAATATAAGGATTAATTAAATAAATGACGAATCTGGCAACTCAACCTTCTAAACCAACTGGAAGATTAATATAAGGATTAATTTAATAAATATTGCTATCTGGCAACTCAGCCTTCTAAGCCAACTGGCTGATTAATATATGGATTAATTTAATAAATAACGAATCTGGCAACTCAGTCTTCTAAGCCACCTGGCTGATTAGGGGCCTATAAGAGAGCGGCGGGTCGGTTGAAGATCTCATATGCGCTTGGCTCTCGCCGAGCGAAGACTCTTCCTCTGGGTCCTCTCCTCTCACTCTCTCTCTTAGGTTAAGTATGCCCCTTTGGGGTGTGAGGCCGTCCCAACTTCTCCCCCAAAGAGGTCCCCCTTCTTCCTTAGGTTAGGTATGCCCCTTTGAGGGTGAGGCCGTCCCAACTTCTCCCCCAAAGAGGTCCCCCCTCTTCCTTAGGTTAGGTATGCCCCTTTTGGGGGTGAGGCCGTCCCAACTTCTCCCCCCCAAACAGGTCCCCCCTCTTCCTTAGGTTAGGTATGCCCATTTTGGGGGTGAGGCCGTCCCAACTTCTCCCCCAAAGAGATTTCCTCCCCTTGCAACAAAGGGGGTGGGGTGCCTTGCAGCAAAGGGGGTGGGGGTTGCACTCTTGCAACATTATGCAATTGCATTGCACTCGACCATTTTGTGGTTATACTACTGTTGTGTAATGCCTATTTTTGGGAAGCAATATGTTAAAGTGATTAACACTGGGAAGCAATATGCTAAAGTGATATACAGTGGGAAGCAATATGTTAGAGAGGTTCCTGGGAAGCAATATGTTAAAGTGATCCGAATTGCCCTCTGCAAAAGAGGAGATGGAGTTGGGAGCCAGACCTCGCAACTTCTCGCAAGCTCTCTAAATAATCCCTATTTGTACAAGTGCCAGTTATTTAAATATTTAATATTGTAGGTTTAAGTTTAAGTTTAGGTTAAGCTTACCTTAAGTTTACGTTTAGGTTAAGTTTAAGTTTAGTTTAAGTTAGGGTAATGATAACTTGTGTAGGCAACCAGATTTGCCTTGTATTTATTAATATATATTTTTGTAATTTAATGGGACGGCCTCGCGCTGTAAAGGGGACATATATATTTGTTTGTAGAATCCTGGTCACGGTAACAGTACTGAGCTGCGTACTTCCGATTCTGATGATAATATACCTTGAATTTTGACGACCTGTAGACGTTCTCTGAGGAAGTTGTAGATCCATTTTCCCACTTTGCCTGTTATTCCCATATACAGTGTGTCCGTAAAGTCATGGTGGGATTTTAAATAGCTATATTATTGCAACGAAACATGATAATGAGATGAAAAAAAGGCAAATTGAAGAACAACTCTAAAAGAATAACTTTATTTAACGTAGTTCGATATGGGCTCCTCTGGTAGCCCTGCAGACATCTAGGCGGTGATTCAATTCCAGCCACACACGCCCAAGAACATCAGGAGTGACGGATGCGATAGCTTCCGTGATTCGCTCGTGCAAGTGATGAATATCCCTAATGGGTACACTGTACACGCTTCGCTTGACGTAACCTCACAAATAAAAGTCCAAAGGTGTCAGGTCCGGAGAGCGTGGAGGCCATGGCTTCCATCCTCCTCTTCCTATCCATCTCTGTGGAAATGTTTCATTAAGGAATTCTCGAACAACGTTGGCATAGTGCGGAGGAGCACCATCTTGCTGAAAGATGGCATTATTGTCAATAAATTGGGGTACTGCAAAATGTTCCAACATAGCGAGGTAGTTGTGTGACGTCACAGTGGGTTCCGCGAAGAAAAATGGGCCAATCACTCGATCTCGTGCTAGAGCACACCACACATTAACTTTCGGGCTATTACGCTCATGTTCAACATAGGCATGTGGACAGCCTAGACTAACTACGAGATAAAGGTTAAGCTTAGCCTAGACTAACTACAAGATACAACTTTGAGAGTTGTTCTTAAATTTGGCATTGTTTCATCTCATTATCATGTTTCGTTGCAATAATATAGCTATTTAAAATCCCGCCATGACTTTACGGACACACATCACCGCCTAGATGTCTGCAGGGCTACCAGAGGAGCCTATATCGAACTACGTTAAATAAAGTTATTCTTTTAGAGTTGTTCTTCAATTTGCCTTTTTTTCATCTCATTATCATGTTTCGTTGCAATAATATAGCTATTTAAAATCCCACCATGACTTTACGGACACACTGTATTTCATTTTATATGCTATTATACCGTGATCACATTTGTCGAAAGCTTTAGCAAAATCCGTGTATATGACATCGTAGTTGTCATTGCCCTTCCAATGCATCTAGGATATTGTTTTAGTGTTCTATTAGTTGTGAAATGCATGATCTACCTGATCGGAATCTATGCTGATTTTCGTTGAATCTTTCCAGTGTCTCCAGGAAATCGTAAATTTTCTCTCTAACTATTCTTTCAAATACTTTGGTGAGGTGAGACATCAATGACATTCGTCTATAGTTCTTTGCTTGAGATCTATCTCCTCCTTTATATATAGGGACAATGTTTGCTCTTTTTAAGATGCTCGGTATTTCCCGGGTGTCTAGGGATCTTCTCCATATCCAGTATAAAGGTGTAGCTATTTCATTTTTACGGTTTTTAATCAATAATGCGTTTCAATTGTCCGAACCTGCAGCTGAATGTGGTTTCATTTGTCCTATAGTTCTCGCTACATCTTCTAGGGTAAAATCAAAGTCTGTTACACACTCTCCTCACAATTTCTCTTCAAAGAATGCATCGTAGTTGTTATTGCCCTTCCAATGCATCTAGGATATTGTTTTAGTGTTCTATTAGTTGTGAAATGCATGATCTATCTGATCGGAATCTATGCTGATTTTCGTTGAATCTTTCCAGTGTCTCCAGGAAATCGTAAATTTCCTCTCTAACTATTCTTTCAAATACTTTGGTGAGGTGAGACATTAATGACATTGGTCTATAGTTCTTTGCTTGAGATCTATCTCCTCCTTTATATATAGGGACAATGTTTGCTCTTTTTAAGATGCTCGGTATTTCCCGGGTGTCTAGGGATCTTCTCCATATCCAGTATAAAGTTGTAGCTATTTCATTTTTACGGTTTTTAATCAATAATGCGTTTCAATTGTCCGAACCTGCAGCTGAATGTGGTTTCATTTGTCCTATAGTTCTCGCTACATCTTCTAGGGTAAAACCAAAGTCTGTTACACACTCTCCTCACAATTTCTCTTCAAAGAATGCATCTACAGTATGTCTGGTATCGCCTTGTCACTTTTTGGGGTTCTGAAAACTGATTCATACTGGACTCTCAATGTTTCAGATATTTCTTTTGGATCGTCGGTTAGTTCAATATTTCTCCTCCTTAAGGGCCCAATAGCGGGGCGCGTTTTTGTTGTCCTTTTCGCATAAGTATAGAAGTATTTTGGATTTTCCTTTATTGCTTCTACCGCCTTTTCTTCTTCCCTCTCTGTATGGTCCTTAATCATAGTTTGTATTTCCCTATCGATACTCTCCAGTTTTTCTTGTATTACTTCCCTGGCATTATCTCCGCAGTTGGCTAACTTCGCCTCCACTCTGTCTTTTGCGGAATATTCTTCTCTTTTGCCTCTCTAGCTCGCTCCTCTTTCCTTTTGGCTGCTTTCGGAGCATATTTTTCTAAAATTCTCAGCGTCTTTTCTTCCAACGTTGTTAGCATTTCTTCAGTTGTTTTATTCTCTAAAACTGTTCTCCACTCTATTTGGACCATGTGCGATCTGATTGCTTCCCAATTTATAGTCTTGGGTTTTAAGTTAAAGGCCCCAAATTTGCTTCTCTCCTCAATATGTGTATTGTCTTTTAATGTTGTCGTCATATTTGATATCTCGATTAAGGTGAGGTCTGAGATAATGGTTGGGTTTATTTTTATATCAGCAATCAAGGTCGTGTTATTCGTGAATACCAGATCTAGGCAGTTATTTTTTCTGGTATTTTCTTATTTCTTGTGTCAGCATGAACTCATCTGTGAGAGCCATCAACCTTTTTGTTTGCTGCTGGTCTTCTCTTGTGCCTCCCTTGTCCTGGTGTATATACAGTATATATTCGTATCCACCTTTTTGTATTTTATAAATGCGAAGTTAAAGTCTCCGCAGATCATTATATTGGGGGATGGAGGGTTTGTGGCCTTTATTAGCTTTCTGATATCATCAATGGCCTCCGAAAATTTTCGGTTGGAGTGTTTGCAGGTCTAAAAATGATTATCAGTATCACGTTTAGTTTTTCTATTTTCACTGCAAAGAGTTCCACAAAGCTGTTTGATTTACTTATTACCGTCTCTGTTAGATGACTTTCATGTACATATATAGCACAGCCACCTTTACGTCTCGTTGTTCTATCCGCTCTTAGTAAGTTAAAACCCTCTGTATTTATCTTTTTCTTATCAATACAATGTTCGCAGTTTTCACAATTTCCTTGGCAATCCTTAAGATGAGTTTCTGTGAGGCATGCGATGTCCGCCCTTGTTTCGTCCATAAATCCTTTCAGGTACGAAACTTTGTTGAGTGATTGGTTTGGGCTTATTCCTTGAATATTAGCCAGGACAATATTTATGTTCTTTGTTTTTCGTTGGCCCTTGTGCATTTCAAGTTCGTTTTCCTTCGGTATCGCTTGTTTCGTTGCCCTATGGTCCTCTGAGAGAGATCCGTTTCCGCCTACCTGTTCTGGTAGCTTCTTGCCCGGAAGCGGTATGGTTCGTGGGTTTCCAGCTGTGTCAACTGCATGTATTGGATGACAGTTAGTAGCCGTATCGTGTCTGCAATGTTGAAAAAAAAATTTGTTCGCTTATTGTGTTCCTATTGTTATTCCTATTGTCCTTTAAACTTTGTCCTTTGGGTTCGTCGGGAGATGTTGATAGTAGCATTTTTTTTCGTATTTACAAGTTCCATACTTTGCGTAAGTCCTGCAGATGTCCGGGTAGTAGAATTTGCATCTGTCTCCAAATTTACAATGACCATTACTATAGAAGAAATTGCATATTGGGAGATGTTCATATAAACATTGTCCTCTTTTAAATCTGCAATTATCTTTTATATAATATCTGTATATAATTCCTCCCCCATATTTACTTGAGGCCTTTGTGTTTTGCTCCTTAGTGGGGGACAGTTTCACTCCGTTTTCTTGATTGCACTCTTGTCTTTCCCTATTTGTGCTATTTGTGCTAATGTCCTTCGTTGCCCTTATACTATATGTTGTCTTTGTACTCTCTTTCGCCTGCATGGTTTCGGCCTCGTTGGGCGACGGTATTCAATTTTTTTTACTTCGCCTTTCTTCGTTTCTTCTGTTTTCCTCAATTCTTTATTCACACTTTCCGCTTGTATTTTCTTCTCATAGTCTCTTTCTGCTTTAAATGCCGTAAAAGAGTTTATTTCGGTCATGCAGTTTTCGCAGAAAAACTTATCCCATTAAGTTGTTTCGCGTTCGTTATAAGGGAGATTTTTTCATCTTCTCATTCTAGGCATCTAAAATCAAAAAGCAGCTGACAGAGATCGCACCTCATCGCCTTTGTCTCATCTGTTCCATCATTGCAGATACCACAGAGTTGCAGGAGTTTATTTACCATTTCCATGTTACTGATAGAGGGTAGCCGCTGGTGCACAAAACTGACTCAAAATTGACTCAAAAAGGGTATTATGCGAAATATTGGGTGGGGGTTGACTCAAGCTGAGTGAGGGATAGTATTCTCCGTTACTTCGGGGGATGGGGGATGTGTCACGCTGTATACTTCCCACTGATTGGTGCTCGCGACTGTGGCCGCGGGGGATAATGGGGGTATTTGTAGGAATTTCGATAGGCAGGTAATTTCCTTCACAAATAAATAAATAAATATATATATATATATATATATATACATATACAGTGGTGTAGTGCTGTGGGAACGTGTGGGAACGGCGTTCCCTTACTTTTTTTGGTAGACGGAACGGCGTTCCCTCACTATTTCAAATAAATCCGAACTTACAAATCTCTAACGTCATGAAATTTTAATTCCCACCCCTAGAAGAAATATGAGAACGAATCATTAACTGTTTCATTTCTTTTAGCTTCGACCGAGGCAATGCTAGCCTATAAAGATCTGATGAAACAGTCACCACGGCGTACCAGTTAACTTTTTTTTAGTTAATCATTCCAGTTGTTAGCTATTTTTATTGATCGTACTGGATGTCATATATCTAATGACACTGGAAATACTGCATCTTCAACCTTGGAATATATCCTAATATCCAGTGCATATGACCTCAAAATATCCCTGAAATTGGTCAGATTTCAAAAGATTTCCCGGGGGCTTACAGTGCCCCCGGACCCCAGCTGTATGGGCTCGCCATTGTCCCCCCCCGCATCTGAGTAACACTCAAAATGCGTTCCCTCACTTCTTTATTTAGCACTACACCACTGTGTGTGTATATATATATATATATATGATGAATGAAACCACGAAGGAAAGGAAACACAGAATGGTGCTCAAGCGCTTTCGTCTAATGACATCCTCAGGAACACATGAGTGTTCCTGAGGATGTCATTAGACGAAAGCGCTTGAGCACCATTCTGTGTTTCCTTTCCTTCGTGGTTTTATTCATCATAAATATTTTTCACGTGTTACTTTCGTGAAATGAAATAATTTTCATATATATATATATATATATATATTATATATATATATATATATATATATATTAGGGTGGCCGTATGAACATAATCTTCAAAAAGTTAAGTTTGGAACCCATAATATTGTTCTTATTCCCTAAAAACCTCAGAATACCAGTTTGTATACAAATCGGAAATGTTTTAGAGGTGCCGCTAGAGTCCAGAAGATTTTAGCTTAGTCTTTTTTGAGTTCAACTCCAGGTCCCCCTCACCCATAAGGGTGAGTATTATCCTTCAATGGAGGGGGTTTCGTTGGTGCTAACAACTCATTGTCGCCTGGTTGAACTTTGGAGACCTTCAACTAATGTTTTCTTTCTTGCATCTGGGAATGTTTTACAATGTTCCTCAACGACCGGAAGCAAAAACTGTGTATGTTCCTTATTTTTCGTTACAGAGGCTTTAAAGTCCTTTATCGATGCTACTCCCCTTTCTGCTATATCATTGACAACCTTCATGCTTTTAAGAATCTTGGAAGCGTTTTGATAATCTGGAATCTGTTCCCATTGAGCTGGATCTACAGAAGTTAGAAAGTCATCATCCAACCTTAAAATTGAGAACAGTTGTCGAGAGTTTGCTGTGACAAATGATGACAGATCTTTTCCTTCAGCAATCGTTGGGCAAATTCTATTTGGAGGGCATTTATCTCCAGTTTTTAGAACTGCGACCATCAATCTCTTCATTTCTAAAGGTACACGATCATCAAAGAAAGAGAGATCAATCAGACGTTCACTTAAATACCACAAATGATTACCGAATGCCTTGCCTGTAGATTTGGAGACGACGGTGTCTAGGTAAGTTTTTCATTGCTGAAGGAGCTCAAGGTCATTTGCAGGAGCTAAAGTTGCTTGGGAGCATTGGAACCATGCCTTTACATAAATCTTTGTGGTGAATAAATTGAATCTTCTTAAAGATGATATGTCTCTTGATGTTAGACGAACCTGTGAACGGAGGAGATAAATCTTTATAGAATAAATTATGTTTGCTAGCCAACGTGCACGATGTAGAGCACCTGGTTACATCAGTCTTCTTCCTCGTGGGGATACTTCTCCCAGAAACAACAATGTTAATTCTAAGGTTTCTCGGTAATCATCTCTTGGTTGACGTTCTTCTAGGTTAGTTTTACAGAATTCAATTATTTCCTTCCATTCAGATATGTCTAAGGTCACTTCTCTATCACCACTCACTGGTTCAAGCTTACTCTTATCAATGTTACTGTACTCCGTTCTCGCTGTAATCGCTTAAATAAAGCAATATCAGGTCCTGATGAGGGACCAAAAAGAACGCCAAATACATTTCCAACGATAATCTCATGGATATGACGGCAGACTAGGTGCAGAAGTTTTTTGTCCAACATTTGTTCACTCAGGATGCAGGCACCTCCTCTCTTTCCTGTATTACTTGCCGTGGTATCAAACGACATAGCTTTGATCTGGTTAGTTAAATTCCATTCTTTTACAGTTTCAATAACAGCCTTTGCAATTGCTTTTGCACTTTCGGAGGTAAGTTCAGGGACAGCAAGAACCTTGCCGATATCTTTACCAGTCGCTACCACAGGCAAACGACCGACAGACTTTTTTCCTCTGATATCAGGTAGCATTTTCCCATCCCAGTGAATTACTAGGGGGGTTTCTGGCGCAAAGTGTTCAATGATATTAGCTGAAGTTTCTTTTCTAATTTTCATCCTTTTAGTGCGAATAGAATCTTTATTGATCGAAAGTGACTCTACATCATATCCTAAACTTTTTGCGAGTAGCAGCAACAATATGAACTGCTGCTCGTTTGCTGGTCTTTGTACGGTCTAGAGCTTGCGCTAATTTGGGAGTCATTATGTTTTGAGGTCTTGCCTTCTTCAATTGTGGTTGGGTGTCACCCTGAGAAAAACTTTTTAATTTTTGAGATGTAATATTTTCCGAATGGATCGACTCGTTATCACTACTGGTACTTGAATCTATTGTTGTAACTTTGCTTAGTTGCTGTATTTCTTTTTTCATGTTTTCTCTTGCGGCTAATAAGATTTTTCTCTCTAAATATCTTATTTCTTTCCTTGATTGTTGTCACTTTATCAATGCCAGCTATGTGACCTTTCCTTCCATTGCACTGAGCAATAAGAAATTTATCTTCTATTTTCATCATAGACAGAGCATTCTCGTGTGCAATGTCAAATAGTTCATTGAGTCGTGATGTGAAGTGTGTTTCATTAGAAATTTGCTTTTGAGATCGACGGGACTTACTTTTTTGTAATGCTTTCCATTCAGAATGAAGTTTGAGCAACCGTTTAATAAGATCATGTTCATGCCCAGTTGGAATACTAGCTTTCTTCCAGAAACCCATAACACTGATCAAAGTATACTTAGCACTATCTTTCAAAGGGAGCTTCATCTCTGAATGATGGTAAAAAAAAAATGTGCCAAAACTTGCTGCTGAGAAGGGAGTTTATCGCCCAATATTTTTGGTAAAGTTGGACCAACAAGCCATATATCTGTTTTAGAACAAGTACTATAAGTAGCACTAGCCATGATTGCAAAAAAATTGAAAATGTTAGGGCGTAAAACTCCTAATCGTGAAATAAATGGAGCACGAATTACTACTGCATACGCACTTCCTCAGCATGTAGTTAACTGAGGATTTGAGTTGCAGCTTGCTCCTTGCCAGTTTTTCAGATGCCAAAAGACAAGAAGTAATTACAAATATTGATATTATATCATAAATACAACTATATATCTGAAAACATGAATATTTAAAATAAACATTTCAATAATAATTTCTGCAAATTTTGCAAAGAAATAAATGGGGTCTTTTACTATTGACTAAAAGTACATTACCCTACATTTTTATACTGCCGTGCGCCACCCCTAAATATGATTTGATTACTTTAAAAAATGGCATGCTATGTTTTCTCATGATAAATAACAAAATTCGACCCTCCGAACTCTAAAGTTAAAAAAATAATTTTTTCCCCTATATGCTGATAGCTACCCTAATATATATATACAGGGTCCGCCAAAAAAAAAACATGCCGTCATACTTTTCCTTTTAAACTTGATAATTTCTCTCTGATTTTGGTAAAAATTTAACATAATAAAATTAGATTATCTAACAGTATTTACTTGAATTTATAGCACTGTAGCTGAAAAAACCTGTTTGGCACGTAAACAAAAAAATAACAGGGAAAGAAACAGTAAACTCCCCAAAAATCTTTATTGTATAAATAAAAATTAATTTCTTATGAAATTGTTAGTATAAAGTCAAACTAAAAATACTGCTCAATGTGTTTTCCACCAACTTCTATCACTTTTCGATGCCTTGGTCTTTCAGATGGTTAACATTTCTGATTTTCTTCACGCGAAAACTCGTTCTGACAAGTTTTCCCAGATCCTAAAATCAACAGGATTCAAATCAGGACTGTTTGGAGGCCAATTCTCAGGTTCAATAAATTCAGGAACGTGTTCAGTCAAATAAGTCACAGTATCAGTTCGTAGACCATGTAAAATTACAGGTCCCCTTCGTCATATGACCTTAGATGTTGTGAAGGACGTTAAACAACCTCATCACTACATACATTTCACACACTTATTTTATTTTATATATATATATATATATAATTTAGTGGTGGACCGGATATCCGCATCCGCATCATTTTTAACATCCGCACGTCTGACTGCGGATGTTATGCGGATATTACCTCTAATAAATTATGCAATTTACAATTAAATTAGCTTATAAAGTAGCTTATAAACCCAGTCATGTACATTTCATGTAAAGTATTAATTATTAATGAACAAACAAATATTAAACCTCAAAATATAAATGCCTGGTAACACAGAAAATTGAATGAAACCTGTTTCATTGAATTTTCTGTGGCTGAAACTCTTGAGAAAGTTATTATTTTTATCATAATGAAAACATTAATATTAATTTTAATTCTTATGCATTGCCTGCCTTAATAGTAATATCACGAAATTTGAAAAATTGTTATATATTCATAATTTTATATTATATTGATACATTAACTAAATATCCACATCCGCATCCGCGGATATTGAAATTAAAGATCCGCATTCGCAGATGTTGAAAAACTGACATCTGGTCCACCACTAAATTATATATATATATATATATATATATATATTATATATATATATATATACAGGGTGTCCCATAAGTCCGGCATCATAGGGGAAATTCATATTTTTCTGTTTCTACAAACCATAATTCACATTTTTCTCTTTCTACAGGCCATAATGTCTGTGAGCAAGGAAGAACGAATCCAGATAATTCTACTCATAGGAAATCGGAGTCAAAGAGAGGCCGCTGATAATTTAACAGACTGCATCCAGACCGCGAGCCAATAACACAGAGTTGTGTTAGCAGACTTGTTGCAAAGTTTAAGGAAACAGGATCCATAGAAGATAAACCACGCAGTGGAGCTTCAAGGAGGTCCACTGACGATGATACAGCGACTGCTATCCTGGCGGCTCATTTTAACAGAAGTCTCAATAAGTCTCTTCGGCGATTATCCGCCGAGACAGGAGTGTCGAAAAATAGCATCCATCGCATTCCTCAGGCTCACAAATAGCATCCATATAAACTTCAGATCCTACAGTAATTAAGCGAAGATGATCCCGACCTGGGGATGGAATTTTGTGAATGGGCTACGGAACAATATGTTCGGGATGCCAATTTCCCGTCCACCATTCTGTTCAGTGACGAGGCTGTTTTTATGGAAATGGTGAGATAAATCGACAGAACACCCGCTACTGGTCTAAAAACAACCCTCACTGGTATACCTCTTCAAAGGAACAAGGTGCATTTCGGGTGATGGTATGGTGTGGCATTTGGAAGGATCGCATCATAGGCCCCCTTTTTTTCGATGAACATGTCACTGGAGGCACCTACCTACGTATACTCAAGGAAGAAGCATTTCCCAGTGTCTTGAACGAAGAAGGAAATTTCCCAACATGGTTCCA
The DNA here is from genome assembly GCA_023014485.1 of Bathynomus jamesi. Classification (NCBI taxonomy): domain Eukaryota; kingdom Metazoa; phylum Arthropoda; class Malacostraca; order Isopoda; family Cirolanidae; genus Bathynomus; species Bathynomus jamesi. The sequence goes on along the minus strand of JAJOZX010000809.1, from coordinate 33,180 downwards.
GCAAGACGGCGCTCCTGCACATTACAGCACCCAAGTAAGGGAATATATGTACCAACAATTCCCTGGTCATTGGATAGGACGTCGAGGGCCTGTGGAATGGCCAGCTAGAAGCCCGGATCTCACGCCACCTGATTTTTATCTCTGGGGCGACTTGAAAGCGCTGGTATAAGCAGAGAAAATTAGGAGTGTTGAACATTTGCGGCAGCGCATTATTGGGGCATGTAACACCATTACTCCTGACATCATTCACCGTCTGCTTGCTGACTGGGTATCACGTCTGAATTTGTGTATTGAAAACAATGGTGGACATATTGAGCACGTTCTGTAAATAAAAGCTTTTGTTTTGCCTTTTTTTTATTATTTTTCCTATGATGCCGAACTTATGGGACACCCTGTATATATATATATATATATATATATATATATATATATATATATATATATATATGTTATACGGGACGAGAGTAATACGAAGAATTAATTAAAATTGAAATAATTAGTATATTTTAATGATTAATGTACGAAGTAGTGATGGATCGAGTAACCGCAACCGCAACCGCACTACAACCGCACAAAAATTCACAACCGCAACCGTAACCGCAGTTCCATAAGTGCGGTTGCGGTTGTAAAAGCTTAGTTAATTTTAATTTTAGGTTAATTAGAAATATTTCTTTTTTTAAAAAGAAAATGATGGGTCTCCTTATGCGTGCTTAAACGTGACGTCATACGGCTGCCGTAGTAAAATTGGTTTAAACTGCGCTCTAAGTTATTACTCTGTGAGCTCCATGAAGTAACTAGACAGCAACACAAAATAAGATAGCAGTAAACAGAGGAAAAAGAATAACTGCATTGGATTGCTCACGTAAATAAAAAAACGCTGAAAAGATTAAGGGGCGTGGCTATAATGACTAAACTTAGAAATGTAGCCCTAAACAGGCTTCATTGGGATTTATCATGCTCTTTAATTCAATAAGAATGAGTTTAAGTGCAGCAAATTTAATGAAATTCATATTCATTTATTGCTCTGCTTATACAATGTACAAAGAACATATAAACTGATGTTGTAAGTAACAACTATATAAAAATGGATCAGTAAAAGCTTTCCTATACATATAGGCCTACAGCATGGAACCACCATTTGCAAACAAGTCAGATGCTTTAGTGACAGAATAGGGTTATCTGGCAAACTTTTTTCCTGAAACTGTAATGTGCAATGTACATGTTTAAAACTAACATTTATTTCAGAAGTTTTGCGCGATGATTCCTCATTTCATGAAAGTAATATAAGTTACTCATTACTAAAACACTTGGTTTTGAATAATAAATATTACACCTTTTGGTTTAAAGAGAAAATATTTGTGAACAAAAAGGGTTAAGAACTACATGTTTAAGTTGAAACATTATTGTAGCCCCTCCTGGAAATCTCTTCAGAGATAATTATGTGCCTCTTACATGGTAAATGGTGTCAATTGTTACTCCAATGAATTTTTTTAACTTCTATTATGATAATAGATTTAATAGTTCAGTTAATCCAAATGTATATTTTGTTTGCTAATGAAAATAATGGAATTTGCCTTATGGATATTTCAAAAAGTTTGTCAGTAGTCAGCCAGGACACAACTTTAACTGTATTACCATCTTTGCAAGAAAAAAAAAAGACTGATGCGTCATCTGCGACCATAATGAAGTTAAATACTGTGTACTTGAAGGGCTTGGAGCAGGGTTGGTAAAGTATAATTATATATATATATATATATTAGTGATGTATCGAGTGGTCGGTTTTTCACAACCGCGGTTGCGGTTGCGGTTATCATATACTAGGAAAAATGCGTAATTATTAACTGGATTTAGCCACTATAGTGCGATTTAGCCACACTTGGTACATAATATATACTAAATAGTATTTATTTAGTAAATACCTTATGTTGAACACAAGTTTTGCAATACACCGCTACCGCTATTTGTGTGTTGCAAAACTTGTGTTCAACATAAGGTATTTACTAAATAAATACTACTTAAATGAAGTATATTCTAAACTTATATAGCTATTATGAAAGAATAGGTCAAATTAATTAAAACCATATTTTGCACTAAGTGTGTTACCAGGATGAGGGACGAGGACCCATCGCACTGTTCATCCCACCTACCACTTTCCCCAGCCTCCACCCATTGGAAAGTTATGGATTATTATTCAATTGAAAAACTGATATCAAATTTAATGACAGGCAGTGTGAATTTCAAGAATAATATTTTTGCTGCATTTTCACCTTTCAAGCGGCAACGCCTCTCATCGTACAACGTTCCCGCTCCACTGAAGAGCTGCTCGCTTGGAATGCTACTTGAAGGGCAAGCAAGATATGTTCTTGCAATACAGCCAAGTTCTTTGTATTTTAGTTCGTTATCTTTCCACCACTGAAGAGGATCATCGTCGGGAGCAATTCTTTTTTCTTTGTGATAGTTGTCTTGAAGAACTCGCATCTTCTTGTTGATCCTTGGTGAACTTTCTTCTTCTTCACTGCTTGAACTCAAAAATGCGTTCATCGAGTCCAGTAGTGACGACTTTGAAGAACTTGGCTCAGGAGAATCAGTCATTCGGGCTCTTTTTGGCTGCATAAGGAGACCCATCATTTTCTTTTTAAAAAAAGAAATATTTCTAATTAACCTAAAATTAAAATTAACTAAGCTTTTACAACCGCAACCGCACTTATGGAACGGCGGTTGCGGTTACGGTTGCGGTTGTGAATTTTTGTGCGGTTGTAGTGCGGTTGCGGTTATTCGATCCATCACTAATATATATATATATATATATAAATTGAGGAAATTGAAAACTTTTAGTATTTCTTATATAATTTAAATAGCTGACAATTGGAATAAAAGAAAGAAATCAATAGTTTAACCATAAACTAAATAAAATAAAATTTAAATTGACTTTGTGCATATAGCTAAACAAATATTAAAAAATAAAAGCCCTTTAATGTATAGTACAGTACTGAATAGAAAAATAAACAAAAGAAAAATATATTGTTCTTTGGCCTTTAAGTTTATAGATATAGCCTCTAAATTTATTTCACATTAGCTATTTATTAAAACATTTATACATAAATACAAGTTTATAAGCCTTATCATCTAATTTATTTCTTAATTTGGGGGGTGCTACTGACAGGCACCTATAAAAGTCCTACAACAATTTATCATAAATTCAAGACCTAAAATTAATTACTTTAGATGTCACAAATACAATTTTAAGGTATGTATATAGTGTAAGGGTTTTATCAGCTATCATGTATTTGCTTTGAAGTTGTAGCAAAGTTTGTTTTAATCCAGCTATTTGTATTTTTCTTGTTCTACTTTGCCCAAACAACAACCTTAAGGGTTTCAAATGTTCAATCAAGAGTTAAAGTTACATTTGCGGTTTTAAAACAGGCTTGTAATGGGTTTTTAATGATAAATGATGAAATAGAAAGATCTTCATTTCCTTGTTGGTTTCTTACTCTTTACACTCAAGGCCTATCCTAACTAAAAACATTGTAAATTTTTAATTCAATCTTCTTCACAGGTTGAATTAAAAATTTATTACAGTAATTTAACTCGCTCAACATCATAAAATTAAACTCGGAACTTTAACACTAACAACAATTATGGGAGACTTGGACAAAAGGGTAAAAACCCATGCTAAAACAAAACACAGACCTTGGGCACTATGGCACCATCTCAAAACTACAAAAAATTAATGAGAAAAAAATCAGCACGTAAAGGTGCCATCACCAAACTGTATAATGATTACAAACAGAAAGAACCTACAAGATATGATCTTGAAACAACATTAAATTAGGTTAATATTCGTCTTTTAACCCGCTCACGCAAGGTTAAATCAGTACAGTATATTGCATTGCCATTCAAAACTGAGTGAGAAAATATATATCTTATGTTGTGCAAATTTGTTAAAATGTACTTTTTTTAATAAAATATATTTCCTGTTTTGGTTATAATGTACTTTTTTCATAAAATATTTTCCTGGTTGGCCTATTTTTTCACTACTCTGCGATTTAATTAGCTGGTTGGGTTTTGTTCTGGCTATTTTTTCAAATTGGATTCAGTTTAGTGGTGTTTGTGATAGAATTATGACGTGCCACTCGTGTGATTTTGACTTGAGTCGTCATGTGTTCTAGATGAAGACAAAGGATTGGATGTTTTTATCAATTACGGCGTTATTCTCTCATCCTTAACTTGCCCAAAATGTGACAGTGAGTGCCTAACGCAAAGAGATCAGAAGATATTTTGGTGAAATAACCAATATCAGCCTGTTAGGTTAATTGAATGTCCGGCTAGGTTAATTGAATGCCTGGTTAGGTTAATTGAATGCCTGGTTAGGTCAACTGTACACCCTTGATGAGCCAATAAAACATGTTTAGGGCCTACATTTCTAAGTTTAAAGGTTATAACTGAATGTTGAGAGTGTGAAAAAGTCACACACACACACACACACACATATATATATATATGTGTGTGGGAAGGGTTCACGTTCCTCTTCACCACACCATTGCCTGCTCCAACAAAACATCATTACCAAATATCTCTTTCGGGCATTATTTTATCTAGTTTATTCTTAAAAGTCTCCAAAGTACGGGAACTCACAACTTCTTCATCTGAGCTATTCCAGAATTTTACTATTCTGTTTGAAAACTATGTTGTACTAACTACATCTTGTACTAACTACTAACTACATTTACATCTTTGTTGAAAAAGCTTAAGGCAAGGGTCTCTTGTCCTATCATTGCGATCTTTTGTAAAAGTTTCCGCATTAGGTTCAATCTAACATTATCCTTATTTCTAATTTCAATACAGTGAGTTGTAGGCTTAAGAGCATGATTCACATTGACACACAAATCTCGCTCCTTCTTTTCTTCATTTATCCAACTTCCAACCAAGTTATACTCAAATTCTGGATTGTCATGATCAGGGTTGCTTGGCTTAAACCATTTGTTTTAAACCAATGGTTTAAACCATGGTTTAAGTCATGGTTTAAGTCATTTTAAAAAAAACTAAAAAAGCCATTGGCTTTTATAAAAACCATTGGTTTTTGGCTTTAAAAAAAAAAAGGTTTTTACCAGCCCTGGCCACGACCAACGTACATAACTTTACACTTTTCCCCATTAAATTTCATCACCCATCTATCTGCCCAAGCATCTACTTCATCAATAGCCTTTTGCTTTCTTATGACATCTGTTAAAGATCTTACATTTTGGCCCAATTTTGTATCATCTGAAAATATTGAGGTTTTACTATTTAGATCCCCTTTCCAAGTCATTAATATAAACAATAAAAAGTAGAGGTCCAAGTACTGGCTTATCTTCAAACTTAATATGTAAGAGCAAATTGGATACTCTCTCAACTAATTATCTCTTTTCATGGTCCTCTGCGGCCAATACAGAGCACTCATGTCACCTACCTATATAGTTTACTTTTTCATACTAAACATGTTTTATTGGCTCATCAAAGGTGTATAGTTCACCTAACCAGGCAGTCAATTAACCTAACCAGGCATTCAATTAACCTAGCCGGACATTCAATTAACCTAACAGGCTGATATTGGTTATTTCATCTAAATATCTTCTGATCTTTTCGTGTTAGGCACTCACTGTCATATTTCGGGCAAGTTAATGATGAAAGAATAACGCCGTAATTGATAAAAACATCCAATCCTTTGTCTTCATCTAGGACACATGACGACTCAGGTCAAAATCACACGAGTGGTACGTCATAATTCTATCACAAACACCACTAAACTGAATCCAATTTGAAAAAATAGCAAGAACAAAACCCAACCAGCTAATTAAATCGCAGAGTAGTGAAAAAATAGCCCAACCAGGAAAAATATTTTATGAAAAAAGTACATTATAGCCAAAACAGGAAATATATTTTATTAAAAAAAGTGCATTTCAACAAATTTGCACAACATAAGATATATATTTTCTGTCAGTTTTGAATGGCAATTCGATATATTGTACTGATTTAACCTTGCGTGAGCGGGTTAAAAGACGAATATTAACTGAATTTAATGTTGTTTCAAGATCATATCTTGTAGGTTCTTTCTGTTTGTAATCATTATACAGTTTGGTGATGGCACCTTTACGTGCTGATTTTTTTCTCATTAATTTTTTGTAGTTTTGAGATGGTGCCATAGTCCCCAAGGTTGTGTTTTTGTTTTTAGTGTAGGGTTTTTACCCTTTTGTCCAAGTCTTCCATAATTGTTGTTAGTGTTAAAATTCTGAGTTTAATTTTATGATGTTGAGCAAGTTAAATTACTGTAATAAATTTTTAATTCAACTTGTGACGTAGGTTGAATTAAAAATTGACAATGTTTTTAGTTAGGATAGGCCTTGAGTGTAAAGAGTAAGGAACCAACAAGGAAATGAAGATCTCTCTATTTCATCATTTATCAATAAAAACCCATTACAAGCCTATTTTAAAACCGCAAATGAAACTTTAACTCTTGATTGAACATTTGAAACCCTTAAGGTTGTTGTTGTGGGCAAAGTAGAACAAGAAAAATACAAATAGCTGTGTTAAAACAAACTTTGCTACAATTTCAAAACAAATACATGATAGCTGATAAAACCCTTACACTATATACATACCTTAAAATTGTATTTGTGACATCTAAAGTAATTAATTTTAGGTCTTGAATTTATGATAAATTGTTGTAGGACCTTTATAAGTGCCTGTCAGTAGCATCCCCCCAAATTAAGAAATAAATTAGATGATAAAGCTTCTAAACTTGTATTTATGTATAAATGTTTAAACAAATAGCTAATGTGAAATAAATTTAGAGGCTATATCTATAAACGTAAAGGCCAAAGAACAATATATTTTTATTTTGTTTATTTTTCTATTCAGTACTGTACTATACATTAAAGGGCTTTTATTTTTTAATATTTGTTTAGCTATATGCACAAAGTCAAGTTAAATGTTTATTTTATTTAGTTTATGGTTAAACTATTGATTTCTTTCTTGTTTCTAATTGTCAGCAATTTAAATTATATGAGAAATACTAAAAGTTTTCAATTTCCTCAATATATATATATATATATATATATATATATATATATATATATATATATATATAATCCTACAGGCTGTATATTAAAAACCCATTGGTTTTTGGCTTTTTACCAACCCTGCTCCAAGCCCTTCAAGTATACAGTATTTAACTTCATTGTGGTCGCAGATGACACATCAGTTTTTTTTTCCTTGCAAAGATGGTAATACAGTGAAAGTTGTGGTCTGGCTGACTACTGACAAACTTTTTGTAATATCCATAAGGCAAATTCCATTATTTTCACTAGCAAACAAAATATACATTTGGATTAACTGAACTATTAAATCTATTATCATAATAGAAGTTAAAAAAAATTCATTGGAGTAACAATTGACACCATTTACCATGTAAGAGGCACATAATTATCTCTGAAGAGATTTCCAGGAGGGGCTACAATAATGTTTCAACTTAAACATGTAGTTCTTAACCCTTTTTGTTCACAAATATTTTCTCTTTAAACCAAAAGGTGTAATATTTATTATTCAAAACCAAGTGTTTTAGTAATGAGTAACTTATATTACTTTCATGAAATGAGGAATCATCGCGCAAAACTTCTGAAATAAATGTTAGTTTTAAACATGCACAGTACAGTTTCAGGAAAAAAGTTTGCCAGATAACCCTATTCTGTCACTAAAGCATCTGACTTGCTTGCAAATGGTGGTTCCATGCTGTAGGCCTATATGTATAGGAAAGCTTTTACTGATCCATTTTTATATAGTTGCTACAACATCAGTTTATATGTTCTTTGTACATTGTATAAGCAGAGCAATAAATGAATATGAATTTCATTAAATTTGCTGCACTTAAACTCATTCTTATTGAATTAAAGAGCATGATAAATCCCAATGAAGCCTGTTTAGGGTTACATTTCTAAGTTTAGTCATTATAGCCACGCCCCTTAATCTTTACAGCGTTTTTTTATTTACGTGAGCAATCCAATGCAGTTACTCTTTTTCCTCTGTTTACTGCTATCTTATTTTGTGCTGCTGTCTAGTGAATACGTAACACAGAACAAGTTAACCTGACATTAAATTTAACCTTTTCAGATGAGAAGATTGGTTCAGTCACTAATTATGAAGAACTTTGTGACTTCTGCAGGCTTGTCAGGGCAACAGCCTACTGTTTGAGTTTTGTTCACTTCAGTTTAACTACAATTAACATATAGCTAAATAAGATCAGATGCAGTTAATGTGAGGCTGCAATCAAGTACTGAATAGGTCATGCAGATAAAAAAATCTGGGGTAGCCTTTGGTGGAAATTTGGTAGGCCCGCTAGTAGGCCCTGGTGCCATTTGGATACCATAGTATTTGAATGATATATATATCATTCTAAGTCTTCTCGATGATTAATAAGCCAAACGATGTTGGGAAAGTTAATTAGTTTCCTCCTCATCGAACATGTTAACGTTTTCTGTTTCAATTAGGTTTCATTTTCTCCTTTGTGTTTCTCGTTGCCCTACATCTTTTTAAAATTTATAAAATCTGAAACCAAACAAAGTTGAACTAGCGATCAGATCCTATCTCAAAAGGTTCATGCAAATATTTATATCAGAAACAGGCATAAGTCAAAATCAAATCGCGAGTAAAAAATATATAAATGGCAAAAATATTCGAGTGATAAAAATTAAACTTCACTAAAGACATTCAAACGTAAAATTATTAAAAAATTCTGTTCTTCGAGCAGCCAAAATTTCCTTCATGCAATAAAATTGTGAAAATCTATACAATTCTAAGTCTTCTCGATGATAATAAGCCAAACGATGTTGGGAAAGAATTAGTTTCCTTCCCATCGAACATGTTAACGTTTTCTGTATGGGTACGTATAAGGAAAAGCGTTATTTGACGGTTACTCTGATAATTTAAATATTTCAGTAATTAAAAACATGCTTGAAGGAGGCCTTTGCTTTGGTACAGGAAAAATGTCTAAGATGATGAAAAATAAAAAGAGGACATTATGGATTATAAAAGTAGTAATAGTCTAGCAACTTTATCTGAATACAGTCAGCTAAGAAACACGTTAACTGGCTTGAATAGGGTGGAGAAAAGTTATAATGAAATAAGTCGAATTATTGCAGAGCAAAATTCCTGAAATACAATATGCCCAATACAGAAACAAATTAACTAAAATAATCAAAATTGCAAAATATAACTATTATAAATACTAGCAAATTTCCAAACATAGAGACATGAAAAACATTGGTTCTCTATAAACAATCTTCTTGGAAAACAAATTAAGAAAAATCAAGAGAGAAATTAAATGTTGATAATAAAGAAATTACTGATGATACTGCTGATGCATACTCTTTAAATGCACATTTTACTTCAATAGCAGATAAGCATCGCCTTATGGAAAATGCAAATATAGCTAAGGTGAACAGAGAAATAATGATATCAATATTTATGGCTTTCAGTAAGGAGTTTGATGTAATAGAACCTAATATTCTACTTAATAAATTATATTGTTACGGCTTTAGAGGAGCAGTTTAAAAGTTATTTGTCCATTAGATATCATTTTTGTATCAGTAAATAGGGTTTGTTCAACTATTGCGTTTGTTAATATTGTTTTAGTTGATTAATTCTCTTAAAGATAAAAAGTTAAACGAAACAAGACCAAAAATAACTTTTGAACGCGTGTGTATATATATACAGGGTGGCCCAAAAAAATGGCACCAAATTTGAGAAGTGATATCTCAATAACCATTGCAGCTAGGGACTGTGGCACATTTTTTAAAAAAACTTAAAGAAACCGGCAGCAGTCAACGGCGTCCGGGAAGTGGTCGACCAAAAAGTATTAGAACGCCAGTAAACATTGAAAAAGTAAATGAAATGGTTTTAAGTCAAGAGGAACAACCGGGAACAAGTAAAAGTGAACGTGAAGTTGCGAAAGAAACCGGGATTTCACGTTCATCAGTACAGCGAATAATTCGAAAAGATCTTGGGTTGAAAACATTTAAGAGGGTGAAGGTTACTGCTTTATCGGAGCCTGTGAAAGAAAGACGTTTCCATCGATGTAAAAATCTATTGCGAAGATTTCGGTCAAATGAGTCTGTGAAAAAAATTTGGTTTTCTGATGAGAAACGATTTACGGTCGAAACACCACGAAATACCCAAAATGATCGGGTTCGTGCGGCAGTGGCGACAAAAACTCATGTTGACCCAAAACGACTTTTGCGTGAAAAAAAACACTTTTCAGATTCGATAATGGTTTCCCTTGCAGCGTCATCTGAGAACAAAACATCCATCATTTTTATTCAGCGAGGCGTTAAAATTAACTCAATTTACTACTGTAATGACATTTTGTCTCCAATGTTGTCAAAGATCAAGGAGACGAGCACTGATTTTGTGTTCATGCAAGATGGAGCCCCATCTCATACAGCCAAGGAAACAATAACATTTCTCAATAATAATTCTCCTGGTTTTATCGAACCAAATAATTGGCCACCATGCAGCCCAGATCTAAACCCCATTGACTACTTTGTGTGGTCTGCCTTAGAGAGAGAAATCTACCATGGTCAGAAAATCCGTGATGTGAACCATCTTCGTGAACGAATTCAGGCTGCATGGGAAAATCTCTCACAAGTGACGATCTCAAAGGCAATTTCAAAATGGAGGGCGAGATTACAGGCTGTGGTTGACCATAATGGAGGGCAGATTGAGCCATTTATTGAAAATTAGGTTTAACTTAAAACCACAGAACTTCGTTTAAAGACCGTAAATTAGAAGATAATTAATTAGAAAAAAATAAAAGGAATAAATATAAATGCGCACCTTTTTTTTGTATATTTTTCTTATAAGCCAATTTTTGGCATTACATGGGTTTATAACTATCAAGCTATTGAATAAGTATTTAAAGAGAAAATAATTATCTTTCATTTGGTTGTTTTTTAAAATCCCTAACTGCAATGGTTATTGAGTATCACTTCTGAAAATTGGTGCCATTTTTTTTGGGGCCACCCTGTATATATATACTGTATATATATATATATATACATATATGTTAAACACAGACCGTGCATGGAACAAGGAACTCTTCTGGGAAAATTAAATCCACTGTAGTCCGAATAAGTAATGGTAAATGACAAATACCATAGTTTTTCTTTTTCATGATGCAAGCCCGACGTGGGCAACGGGTCTCTCGCAAAGAGGTCCCATAAATATAGCTTCCCTCACAAAACTTAAACCTCAACCGGGACATTGAGCGTTTTTTTGGCTAAAAATACAATAGTTACCCCTTTTTCTTTGATGTATTCAATCCGACGTGAATGCAACGAAGCTTTTGCTTATATTGAGGTTCTAAATGTAGCAGGGCTAGGCTGCTTTAAACCCTAGATCCATGTCCCAAAGCTGGATCCTGTCTGCTTTGCAGATAGCTGGTGAGGGAAGCTATATTTATGGGACCTCTTTGCGAGAGACCCGTTGCCCCCGTCGGGCTTGCATCATGAAAAAGAAAAACTATGGTATTTGTCATTTACCATTACTTATTCGGACTATAGTGGATTTAATTTTCCCAGAAGAGTTCCTTGTTCCATGCACGGTCTGTGTTTAACATATAAGTTTCTCAGGGGACCATTCTGAGTTTGTGTGTATATATATATATATATATATATATATTTTTTTTTTTTTTTTTTAACTCTTGAAATAGAGATTATCATATACCAAAATGTTTCCCAGTGTAAATTTACCTTTTATAAATACATTCTTGCAAAAATAATTTTAATCAAAAGTACTGTGAGGGTTTTTTAGAATTAAATCATGAACTGTTTCGATTATAAAGCGAACATTGATGAGGAATCGTTGGAGTACAGTAGATTGTGAACTTGAAATTTGTGTTGCTAATGTTAAGAAAATTGTCCGTTATTTTTGGCACGTTATAGAATTGTTATAGGTTGTAAATTCGGTGGTTAACGTGAAATGTTATGTACTAATATTTTGTTAATACTGTGCTTTGTATGATTATATATTTTCTTTGTACCGAAAATACATCTTGTACCGGAAAATTTCCCGAAACACATGCCAAATATAATGGGATACAGATATTTGTATTGGCACAGCTTCGTACACGTTTCATTAGATTATGGTGCGTCCGAAGGTTGCATGTGACTCATAGCTATCTCAGAGCTTGCACCGAGTGGAAGTGCAATAGTCATCTGGATGAATACGGTGGAGCTCCCTTTGAGAAGCATTCTCAACGCCTCGTACGACGTCTCCGTGACGAAGTCGTTGCGTGTGTTCAGACGGGAAACCGGTGCCATTAACTGTGTGCTTGAAGCGATCTGCATGCACGCAAGTAGACGTAGCGTTATTTATTTAAGTGCCGAGGAGATGCATAAAATCTTCGTGGTGGTTGAGAGGTGGGCTGAGGACCGTTATAAAATACCTGCTGACGTAGATACAATAAGAGATGTGATTAGTGACGCCTCCTCATATGCCATTGTTTGCACATTGAGTATAAATAATGAACAACCATGCATTGATATACGAAAGATGTTGAAATGGTCAGCTGATGACGTTCTTGTTCCTACGCGGTACCGTTTCATCCTCGACAGAATGTTTGAAATTGTCGGATTCCGCAGGCTGAAACCCATATTAGACGCGCGTGTTAGGGTTATGCTTTATTTGATACGGTACTCCAATACGCATACGCCGCTCTGTTCAATGGGTTTACCGAGTGTAGGGCTGAACAAGGTGAGAATGGTCTAGAGGTTGATGATTATTTAATAAGTTTAAACTCTTGAATTCTGAGGTAACTCCAAATAAACTTTCGTATAACTCACATTTATATCAGTTGTTCCCTTTATTATTCGTTATAATTACAATAATATTTTCAGCGTCTTCATACTGCCGTACTCTAATTATATATATATATATATATATATGTGTGTGTGTGTGTGTGTGTGATAATAAATTTGTTAACTGACGAAAGAACACAAAAAATATCATAAGAAAAAATAACAAATTAGGTCTATCAATACCAACTAATTAATTAAATTTGGTTTAAACCTTAAAATTTAATAAATTACCAACTTAAAAATAGTATTATAACATACCTTTATTATTTTTATCCAGTTATTAAGTGATTGTGATTACACAACAACAAAAATACAGTATATATATAATTTTATTATACTAAGAACTAAGGTGCGACAGTTAATTGGAATAAATTTTTATAGCGACAGTAAGCTCCGCATTGAGGTTTTAGTTTTAAAATGGAAAGCAATTATTTCGTTGATATATTTACAGTTATTACCCAATTAAATGCAGCTCCTTAAAAAAAACCGACATCTTTACTATTAACTTCGATTCAGACTGTTTAATTTAAAAATAAAAAATTTGTACACGCTTTGAAACTTCGAACAGTTTTAACTTCATCAAACATCGTATATAATGAAATGAACTTGAAATTTCACAGAATATTTCTAGTTAACTGAGAAAATAAAATTATATATATATGTGTGTGTGTGTGTGTGTGTGTGTGTACGAATTGCTCATTCGATTATTATATATATATTTTTTCTACAAATGTGGTTATACGTTTTGTATATTTTGAAAATAATTAATATATATACAAGCGAAGCTGGGGTGAGAAGTTTGAGGATGGAATGAGGGAGGTGAGGAGATGACCGTGTGTTTTGATGGTATTTGGCAACTCTCCCTAATATAAATTAAAATATATGGCGGTATTTAGCAACCAAATGGCTGAATAATATAAGGAATAATTAAATAAATATTGCTATCTGGCAACTCAGTCTTCTAGACTAATTAATATATGAATTAAATTAATAAATGACGAATCTGGCAACTCAGTCTTCTATGCTGATTAATACATGAATTAATTTAGTAATTATTGCCATCTGGCAACTCAGCAGGCGATTGGCTGAATAATGTAAGGAATAAATAAATAATTATTACTATCTGGCAACTGGCTGAAGGAATAATTAAACACATGGCGCTATCTGGCAACTCAGCCAACTGGCTGTTTGGCACCCTATAAGTGGCGGCGGTTGGCTGAAGAATCCCATTTGAGCTCGGCTTCCAGCCGAGTGAACACACAACTCTGGGTTCCCACCTCTGGGTCTCTCCTCCTATCTCTCTCTAGTATATGTGGGAATTACTTTAACACGTTGATAGTTTAAGATTAAAACATAAGAAAACTGCAGGAGTTCCCTTGCACGGTGTCTCTGTGAGCAAGGTAAATATAGAGCTATTTATATATTCTCCACTTTCCTGTAAAATTTCCTTGGCTACTTTTCCAGGGTCAAGGTATTTTCTTCAACCTTTTTCCGTACCTGCCTCTGGCAGGGAGGGAGCGGAGGGTGGGGAGAGAGCCTTCTACTTTTCTATCCAGTTTTCTACTACTGCTAGCATAGTTGAAAGACAAAATTTTCCCTGGCACCCGTTGCCATTGGTACCTCCTCGGTATGGGCCGCAAGGCCTTTTGAGGTACTTCTTTTCCTTGTAACTCCTTGTAACTCTCTGCCCCTTTGGGTGGTTCAGCTTGGGGGAAAACTCCGCCTCCAAGTTGCATACCCCTTGCAATCCCATTTTTGGGTTGGCAACAAAGGTTGGCACTCCCCTTTGGGGGGATCAGCTTGGAGGATAACTCCAGGCTATCATACCCCTTGCAGTCCCATTTCGGGGCTGGTAACGAAGGGGGTTGAGGAATTTTTTTTTTCTTTTTTTTTCCTTTTTTTGTAACAAAGGGTGGTGGGGGATTGGCAACAAAGGGGGGATTGGCACTCTTGCAACAAAGGGGGGTGGGGTTGGCACTCTTGCAACAAAGGGGTGGGGTGGCACTCTTGCAACATTACGTAATATTATGCAATATTCCTGCACTCATACCTTTTGACACCATACTACTAATGATTTATCTATTTCAGGAAATGGTTTAATAGTCCTAAGATTGTAGTTATTATATCTTTCTTTCTCAGTTTGGCTTGCTGCATATAATTATACAGGATGTCCCATAAGGGCGTCCGGCATCATAGGAGAAATTCATATTTTTCTATTTCTACAAACCATAATTCATATTTTTCTCTTTCTACAGGCCATAATGTCTGTGAGCAAGCTAGAACGAGTCCAGATAATTCTACTCATAGGAAATCGGAGTCAAAGAGAGGCCGCTGATGAATTTAACAGACTGCATCCAGACCGCGAGCCAATAACACAGAGTTGTGTTAGCAGACTTGTTGCAAAGTTTAAGGAAACAGGATCCATAGAAGATAAACCACGCAGTGGAGCTTCAAGGAGGTCCAGTGACGATGATACAGCGACTGCTATCCTGGCTCATTTTAACAGAAGTCCCAATAAGTCTCTTCGGCGATTGTCCGCCAAAACAGGAGTGTCGAAAAGTAGCATCCATCGCATTCTTCAGGCTCACAAATGGCATCCATATAAACTTCAGATCCTACAGAAATTAAGCGAAGATGATCCCGACCGGTGGATGGAATTTTGTGAATGGGCTACGGCACAATATGCTCGGGATGCCAATTTCCCGTCCACCATTCTGTTCAGTAACGAGGCTGTTTTTTATGGAAATGGTGAGGTAAATCGACAGAACACCCGCTACTGGTCTAAAAACAACCCTCACTGGTATACCTCTTCAAAGGAACAAGGTGCATCTCGGGTGATGGTATGGTGTGGCATTTGGAAGGATCGCATCATAGGCCCCCTCTTTTTCGATGAGCATGTCACTGGAGGCACCTACCTACGTATGCTCAAGGAAGAAGCATTTCCCAGTGTCTTGAACGAAGAAGGAAATTTCCCGACATGGTTCCAACAAGACGGCGCTCCTGCACATTACAGCACCCAAGTAAGGGAATATCTGTACCAACAATTCCCTGGTCATTGGATAGGACGTCGAGGGCCTGTGGAATGGCCAGCTAGAAGCCCGGATCTCACGCCACTAGATTTTTATCTCTGGGGCCACTTGAAAGCGCTGGTATACGCAGAGAAAATTAGGAGTGTTGAGCATTTGCGGCAGCGCATTATTGGGGCATGTAACACCATTACTCCTGACATCATTCACCGTGTGCTTGCTGACTGGGTATCACGTCTGAATTTGTGTATTGAAAACAATGGTGGACATATTGAGCACGTTCTGTAAATAAAAGCTTTTGTTTTGCCTTTTTTTATTATTTTTCCTATTATGGGACGCCCTGTATATTATATATTTTATATACAGTATTGTTAATTATTTCCCCTCAGACATTCTGTTCCAATTTTAATTTATTTTGCATGCATGCATGTCATGATGTTATTATGTATGTATTATTATTTTGTATTATTTTACCAATTAACTGACTTTAGCTCATTTGTTTTGCAGATTGATGATTTGGGCAATGTCTGTGTACCAGAGAAGAAACTGAGGTTACAGAAACCTTGAATGATGACGGGATGCTGACGGAAGATGTCAACCTGGAGGACAATGCAGACGGTAACGAAATTATGCGAACCAAAGTACTGGAAATGGAAGGAAGAATACTTGAAGTATGGTTGTTTTTTTACCCAAAAGTGAAGGTCTGAATCCCTACCCTTCTGGGCAGTGCATGTTTTGCCCCTGTGAGATACAGCAATGCCTGTCTTGCTCCTTCGAAGTAGTTGTCTCACTTACGCACTAAACATCCTCAGCATAAGAACAAATCAGTCAAGTTTTTTGAAGCAACACTAGCTGCCCACTTGAAACAACTGAACTCACTGGAGAAAGCAGTGGTTTATCCGGAACGGGAAGAGAAGCCTTTATTAATGACTTCCATCAAGATAGCTCATATTCTGTTACAGAAAAAGCAACCATTTGTCGAAGCAGAGAATGTGATTTTGCCATGTCTGGAAGTTACTGCTGAGTATATTCATGGTGGAAAGAAAGCAGTGGAAAAAGTGAAGAGAATTTCCCTATCCAATTGTACGATGAAGAGAAGATGTACATCAGTTGCGGAAAACTTGAAAAGTCAGCTACTTAGCAAGCTTAGAGAAGCAGATTGCTTTGGACTTCAATTTGATGAGACAACTGACATCAGAAATGAGGCTCAACTGATTGCGTACTGCAGATTCCCTGATGTGCAAGCAAAGAAGATATCAGAGCACTATCTTTTCTGCTTGCCAGTAGGCGTTCACACCACTGGATATGCAATATTTACAAAGCTGGATGAATTCATACAAGAGGCAGACCTGGACTGGACCAAATGTGTCGCTGTGACTACTGATGGAGCTGCCGCAATGCTTGGATCTTTGCAGGGAGCAGTCACTCGAATCAAGAACGTATCACCCAACTGTGTTTCAACCCATTGTTTCATTCACAGGCAAGTAATGGCTTCGAAGAGGCTATCTTCTGTACCGAAAGCAAAACAGGCTGAGAAAAATGATCTGGAAAAAGTTCTTGAGGATGTTGTGGGAATCGTAAATGCTGTACGTGCAAATGCCAAAAAATCACTCGTGTTTTCTGAACTCTGTAAGGACATGAGTGCAGAATATATGCAACTTATTTTCCATGCTGAAGTCCGATGGCTTTCAAGAGGAAAAGTGCTCTCTCGGATCCTGAGCCTGAAAGAAGAATTGACTGAATTCTTTAAAGAGGACAAGGAGAAGCATCGAAATTACAGAATCTCTACTGGCTGGCAAGACTGCATACATGGCTTCAGTTTTTGAGCACCTCAACAAGCTGAATCTGTCCATCCAAGGAAAAGGAGGAGACATATTTGATGTCATCAGTAAAGTCGAGGGTTTCAAATTAAAACTTAATCTTTGGAAAAACCATCCCGAAGAGAAGGACTTTTCTCACTTTGTTCAGCTCGACGACTTCATGAAACACAGTCAGTGGGAAGATAAGGCTCCTAATTTGGAAGAAAGGGTGAAAGATCTCGTTCTCTTTCATCTCGAGCTCTTGAAGGAGAGCCTGGAGGAATATTTCTCAGTAGATGAAACTGCATCACTGAAGGGAAAGATGTGGATAGTGAATCCATTTGTGTCGGAGCATATGAAAACTGTTCAGCTGGGAAACAACATGGAGTCACTTCTGGACTTGCACACAGATTTTGGACAGAAAGCTTCCTTCTCAACCTTCAAATACTATGAGAACTTCTGAGTATCTCTACTAGATTTTCCTGAGTACCGATCCCTCTCGGAGGAAGCCTTGTTCATTCTTGTTCGGATGGCCACTTCATATCTATCAGAACAAGGATTCTCATCACTGGTGGAGATCAAATCTAAGAAGCGGAATGCTGTCCTTGATGTTGATCCTCTGATGAGGGGGGGGCTCTTGAAACCTCCATCACTCCTGACTATGGTGCAATTGCCAACCAAATTCAAGAGCAGGAAAGTCACTAGCTGTACAGCTGTAATTGGCAAAGAAGAATGTGCATACGGTTCTGTCATATATCAATTTAGATTTTAGACATTATTTACTCTAGCTGTAATTATGTAATTGTAATGTGATACTTATAATTCAAGTCATAATAAATAAAGTACACTGTGAATTAGAAACTTTACTTTTCCACTGCATTCAAAGTTGGGTAAATGAATTATGAATTAAAATATTTAGGGTGAATGATACCGGAAAATGTTGAGAAGCACTGCCCTAGATAGCTTAGTGATTAAGACGTTGGCCTGCTGGTGGGGCGTGGTTCGGATTCCACGTTAACTGTAGGTGGAGTAAGAAGCTTGACCTTCTTCAGAATGAACAATTCGGGCAAAAGCTAAAACTTAAATTAACTAAGGTTATATATATATATATATATATATATATATATATATATATATATATATATAACGAGGGTTGTTCAAAAAGTAAGTTTACAACGTTAATTACCGCTGCATTATGCATAGTACAATAATGTTGTTGGTAGTACAATATTTTGTTAGGCATGTGTGGCAACACTGTAAAGTGGTACCACCCGGGGTCACCACGAACAAAACAATTCAAGATTCTACCATCAGCTGGTAAGGTGATGGCAACGATTTTTTGGGGCCATCAAGGCGTTTTGCATATAAAATTCACGCAAAAAGGGACAACAATAAATGCTACTTCTTATTGTGAAACTTTACAGCTACTCCGCACGGGCCGGCATGGCTATCAGAAGAAAACGTCCCGGATTGCTTACTGCAGGTGTGATGCTCTTGCATGACAATGCACGCCCTCACACTGCAAATCAAACAAGCCAACTTTTGGAATCGTTCCACCGGGAAGTCATGGATCATCCTCCCCTAGTCCTGACCTCGCACCAAGCGACTTCCATTTGTTTCCAAACCTAAAGGAACACCTCGGAGGTAAACAGTTTCAAAACGATCCTGATGCAGAAGCGCCCGTACGAAGCTGGTTATAAACTAAGGACCCTACATTTTATTTGACCGACATCGTAAAGCTTATCCCACGCTACGACAAATGTTTGAATCTGTTTGGTTGATTATGTAGAAAAGTAGTAATAAGTTGTTGTTGAAATACTTGTAATAATTACTGGTCTTGTAATAAAGCATTTCTTCAAAACACCTTGTAAACTTACTTTTTGAACAACCCTCGTATATCGTAACCTTGTAGCAATTCAGTGCGTTGGTCTCTCTTCACATGAAGGTCAAGCTGGTGGCCCGGCCTCTAGGCTTGGCTTAGAGCAGGAGGGAGTTGCTCTCTTGCGCTCTCCATCGCACATAGTCAGGTACACCCGGCTCATCTGGTACTGTCTTGAGCCAGGCATCTAGGCTTATTTTAAAGATTTTAACTTTGACCCCTGTGACGTTCCTGAGGTCCTTTGGAAGTTGGTTAAAACGTCTTGGTCCCCTGATAACCAAGCCATTTTCCTTCAGTGTTGAGGGTATCTCTTTTCGGGAACACTAAATATTCTGCCTTTCCTATTTTCCAGTATTGTTTGGATGGTAATTGGGTTTAGTTTGAAGTTTGGTACCAGTTTTTCGATCATATATGTATATATATATATATATATATATATATATATATATATATATATATAAACCTTGGTTAAACCTTGCTTTTGCTTCCGCCCGATTTGTTCATTCCGACGAAGGTCATACTTGTTGCTCCACCTTAGACTACAGCTTAACATGGAATCGGAACCACGCTCCACCACTGGCGTCAGAATTTACAACGTCCTCGCCCAGACTCGATCTGACGACCTCCCGATCAGCAACCCAGCGTCTTAACCACTAGACTACCCAAGGTACTCATTTATCTACCAACCAGTTTTTTTATTTTGTGGAAGGATGAACAGCTGGGTTTGCTGCGCGCCGCCTTCCATCACCGGTAATTGCGGAATGGGACGTTTTGGCGCCGACGTTCTGGCGCCGACGTTTTGGCGCCGACGTTCTGGCGCCGACGTTTTGGCGCCGCCGTTTGGGCGCCACCGTTTGGGCGCCACCGTTTGGGCGCCGTTTGACGATTGGTTAGGTTAAGTCGTGATATTTTTGTTAAAACTAACGAAAATATCACGACTTAAACTAACCAATCGTCAATGGGGCAGATAACGGAAAAGTACCCATATTATATATACACCTTATAATACACTGACTCTTTTGCTCGCACCGCCAAAAAAGTAACGAAGGGTCGCGCTTGCTATTTATCAAACACATACAAATATCCATTATGTGAAAACTTCTGTTTCCCTTTCTTACTTGATATATTTTCAGACATTTATGATATTAAGGGCAACAACCAGTGGCGGCTCGTCGGTAGACACTGCGGAACTGCAGCACCCCTAAAGTTTTTATTTACAATTGAAATAATCAAGAACATTATAAGGATGAGCTCACTGAATAACTTTTTCAATAACTTTTGAAACTTTTATTCATTGCTCAATGCTCATCCTTTTATTCCAGTAATTATTTCAACCCATTCTTAGAGATAGCACCCCTAGAAGTTTTAGTCACGAGCCGCCACTGGCAACAACACAACTTATCTGAAAAGACAGACAGCACTTCAGGTTAATAACCAAGTATTACTACTTAATACTAATTAACGACGGCGCCAAACCGGCTCCGCGCCCAAACGGCGGCGCCAAAACGGTGGCGCCAAAACGGCGGCGCCAAAATGTCCAGCGCCAAAACGTCCTAGGTGGCGGTAATTGAACACGGGGTCGGTCGATTCGCAGTCAGCGATGCTAACCACTGCACCACCGAGGAGCATATATATATATATATATTATATGTGTGTGTGTGTGTGTGTGTGTGTGTATATAATCTACAATAATAAAAGGACGTGTGTGTGTGTGTTCCAGCCATAGGTCCAAAATGGAAGCAGTTACAAACATGAAACTTCACACACATATTGATTAGGTCCCGAGGTTGTACACGTGGGTGTTGAATGGCCGGTTAGGTCAACTGTATGCCCTTGACGATTGGTTAGGTTAAGTCGTGATATTTTCGTTAGCTTTAACGAAAATATCACGACTTAACCTAACCAATCGTCAAGGGCGTACAGTTAACCTAACCGGGCATTCAATTAATCTAATCGGGCATTCAATTGACCTAACCGGGCATTCAAATGACCTAACCGGGCATTCAAATGACCTAACCGGGCATTCAATTAACCTTTTCCTTTTCCCTGTGGTTGTTTGCTTATTAAAAAGATCACGTGTTGTTCTGTAATTTTATTGCATATATATATATATATATATATATATATATATATATATATATATATAAAGTTCAACATCCACCCGAGGAACACCGGGTCGCTCCGCCAGTAATAATAATAAAAACCCCAACTGTTACAATAATACAAGACATTTTTTTTATATTGTCATCACGGTACTTTTTTCGTACATTGAAACTGAACAACAATTTAGATTTTCTTCGAATTTATTTAATGAAGAATTTTAACGAAATTAAATTCATATTTATGAAGAGATCCTAAACAGAATAATGTTGTTATTGTTTAACCTCCTTCGCAACATCTAAGACCACATGACGAAGGGGACCTACAGCTTTACGTGGGGTCCGAATTGCGGGCGGGTCGCTACATAATCTGGACACAGAGACTGTCTCCAATCCAACTAGCCTCCAGACTCAATGTCGCTTAACTTCGCTGATCAACGGGACGCGGTGTTACGATACTGGCCACGACGTAGCCCTACAGTGTTCCCTATCACAAATGAAGTTCGTCTCTGTGCTTGATCCTTTTTGATCAGGAGAGACTATTTCAGCACGGTAAATATCTTCTCAACACGAAATCCTATCAATATCTTGTAAAAGCTGGTAGACATGTGATTGGTCTGAATATTTGTTAGGGCTAAGTGAAATGTATCTCCCGAAGCGATTGATATGCAGTTTTCAAGGATATATATATAGTATACAGTAAAACCATAGTGTGTGAGTGTATATATATATATATATATATATATATATATATATATACTCAGTAATGAACACATGCAGGGTACCTTAGCAAGACCCAAATCCTAAAGCAACGGCAGGAAATGACGTCTCCTTAAAAACCTCGAACAAAGGGAAAATTTCAAAATTATCGCTTGATAAAGAGAGGATATCCTATTGAAAGTTCACAGTCAATAGTTTTATTCTAATCGCATATTTCATTGGAAATTTGAAAGTAATTTTATCTTATTTAAACTGTTAAATTGTTATTTTTTATATTTTTATATTTTTAAATATTATGAACTTGTAGTATATACTAAAATAATTTTCACGTAACAATGCTTACCCATCCATCAAGGTAGCCTAGTGGTAAAGACGCTGGGTTGTTAATCTGAGGGGCGACATCGTAGCCAATGTCGTAACACCCGCTTCCCGTTGATCAGCGAAGTTAAGCTGCATTGGGTCTGAGTAGTAATTGGATGGGAGACCGTCCTCCGCTTCCAGATTATATAGCGACCCGTGGTTCGGATCCCACGTAAAACTGTAGGTCCCCTCCGTTATATGACCTTAGATGTTGCGAAGGAGGTTAAACAAACCCAATCATGTTAATCTGAGGGTTCTGGGTTCGAGTCTGTGATCGGACATCAAGTTGTAGCGATTGAGGGAATTTTCTTGGTCTTTTCTGGTGGAATAGTGGATCGAATCCCATATAAAGCTTTATGTCCCCTCTCTCATATGATCTTAGATGTTAACGAATTTACAAAAATAATTTTGCAATTAGAGGTACGAAACTGTTCAACAATCTCTCAAAATAATTCCCAATCAACAAAATTGGGAGTAGATGTCTTCAAGAAACACTTTATGATTGATTCAGAATGAACCAGAAGATATGGCTGGATATGTCATATACCGAGTTTAGGAAAATAACTCTCTCTTGCATCAGGCAACAACAGAACAACAGGTAAAGTCTGAAGCCTGACTTGAAATATCAGCAGCAAGCAGCAGTAAGGTATATATAGGATTGAACTCAGAATGGTCCCCTGAGGCTCTTTCATGATACACACAGACCATGCATGGAACAAGGAACCCTTCAGTAGTATGGGCGCAAAAGGAGAGCGTGCACTGCAATTGCAAATGTTGATCAATGTTGCAAATGAAATGTTGCATGCGGTTAGGCAACAAGGGGTGTTGCAAGATGTTGTGTAACAAGGGGATGGGGAATGTTGCAAGATGTTATGCAACAAGGAGTTATGCAACTTGGGGGCGGAGTTATCTCCCAAATTGCCATGAACTCCCGCTGGGGGAGATCTCTTTGGGTAGAAGGTGAGACGGTCTCACCTCCGAAAGGGGTATACCTAACCTAAGAGAGAGAGAAAGAGGAGATAGAGAAAGAGAGCTGTTCGCTTCGCAGAAGCTAAGCGCATATTAAGACTTCAGCCGAGCCCCCGCCGTCTTATAAGCCCCCAATCAGCCAGTTTGCGTAGAAGACAGTGCCTCCAGGCATTATCAGCCAGTTGGCACAGTGTATACATCGTTAAGACAAATGCACGTACACCCCCGCCTATACGCCCATAAAATATTACGCACACACACACAACTATATGCGCGATTATATGCGCCAGGTTCGAGACCTGGTGAAGGCGCGTCCTTCCATGGTTGGTAAATAAATGGGAACCCTGGTTATCCTAGTGGTCCGTGTTAAGTTGTAGATCTAAGGTGGAGTGTAAACATCCTTCCACGAGTGGTAGACAAATGGGAAACCAGGGGATCCCGTTAAATTGTGTTGCAACACTCGATCATGTTGTTTATCTGTTTCTTTATTTCCTTCTCTCTCTCTCTCTTATATATATACATACATATATATATACATATATATATATATATATATATATATATATATCCCCGTTTAAAAGTAGGTCTAAGGTGGAGTGTAAACATCCTTCCACGGTTGGTAGATAAATGGGAACCCTGGTTATCCTAGTGGTCCGTGTTAAGTTGTAGATCTAAGGTGGAGTGTAAACATCCTTCCACGAGTGGTAGACAAATGGGAAACCAGGGGATCCCGTTAAATTGTATTGCAACACTCGATCATGTTGTTTGTTTGTTTCTTTATTCTTCTCTCCTTCTCTCTCTCTCTCTCTCTCTCTCTCTCTCTCTTTTTATATATATATATATATATATATATTATATATCCCCGTTTAAAAGTAGGTCTAAGGTGGAGTGTAAACATCCTTCTACGATTGGTAGTTAAAGGGGAAACCAGGGGTTCCCGTTAAACTCTATTGCAACACTCGATCATGTTTATCTGTCTGTTTGTTTATTTCCATCTCTCTCTCTCTCTCTCGTTCTCTCTCTTATATATATATATTTCCCTGTTAAAAAGTAGGTCTAAGGTGGAGTGTAAAGCTTGACCTTCGCCAGAATGAACAATTCGGGCCGAAGCCATCGAAAGCAAAGGTGAGCCTATATTGTACAATTCCAGAAAAATGTTCGTCTAATAAATTCTGAAAATTGGTACAAGAATCGTACACAAAATTTATAATCACGCCAAACTGCGTTAATTAACTCTCTCCGGCTAACTTGAATTGGATATTAAGGTCTTTTTCATCTGTAATTCTGCAAATTAAAACAGGAAAAATGGTACACGTACCATTAAAATGTGCACCACTAATGAATAAATAGGAAGGAAATATGATAAAGGAGGGAAATGAAGAGAAGAAGAAAGGTAAAAGCGATATAAACAAAAACCTACCTAAACCACAATTCCTAATTAAACGAAGTAAATACCTGAACAATAGAAGGACATAAATATTTATGGAAAAAAAAATATATATGCTGTGTGTGTGTATATATATATATATATATATATATATATATATATATATAAACACACAATTATATTAAACATCGTTCTGAAAATTGCGGTGTCTGACGCAGAAGTTTATGATATCGAAATAAACTTTGGCGTTTAATGATCCGCATCCATCACACATCTGTTATTTTTTTAAATTTATTTTACGTGATTTTATCGTACGTGAACTATCGAACCATAAACTTTTACAACTACGAGAATTGTTTCGAATTCCGAAGATATATAGGTAAGTCCTAATACCCCAGTATATAGCGCTGTAGACCTTCGCGCACTGGTGATTTTTCATTTTCCTTCATGGGTAATTGGTTTTTAAGCTATCTTCCAGTTTCTGACGTTTTATTTTTCAGAGGAAATAATAAATTTTCCGTTCCTATTTTAGATGGGGCACCATAAATCGATTCACAAATTTATCTTCCAACCTCGTTAAGCACCTCATATAATTGGTGCTTATTATACGTTCAAATCTCGGCCAACTCATCGGGGACAGAAAGCAAATTTTAATTCCAAAAAAATGCATTTCTCTCTCCACGGATCTGGAACGAGCAAGATATATTTGACACACACCAGATTTCACGGGGCAGACAATCACAGCCCTGTGGGCGGAGCCCAGGACCACTGATTGGAGGCTAGGCGGGCCTATACGTTAAGCCCCGCCCAAATTTCACTGATGGCTAGTAGGAAGCTCCCGAATCGGGTATTACAGGATGTTCACAATTACGATTCGCTTATAAAAGGGGGCATTTTCACGACAGGACTCCAATTCAGTTGTTTTGTCGAGCAGTGCTTTTGAAATACCTAGCCATGAGCCATTCACAGCTCTACAACTCCGGATTTGTTCGAAGACGAAGATGTCCCATCGCTCTCAGCAATTTATCTTTTCGTTGCGATTGACCAGAATGAACTTCTTTCAACGCAGACTGTTGCAGAAATTTGTGACGGAATGCAAGATTCACTCAATGAAGATGACAATAAAATGTAAGTAATTAATTTGTGATTATATACGTCGTGTCATTCACTGCCTGTATTATAATTTTTAAAATTCGCAATAAATGTGTTTCGAAAATTAGTCTGTGATTTAAGCGGAAGGCGGGACCATGTATATATAACGTTTCAATCAGTGTTAGTTAATTTATAAAAAGCCATACTAAATGCGTTTTGAAAAACTAGTTTGTGGTTTATTCTCTGTCTATATACAACGTTTCATTCATTGCAAGTATTATAATTTTTAAAATTCGTAAAAAAACGAAGTGAAAGGATATCTGCCCAGAGGTCGAGGCCGGTCTCTAATCATATATATATATATATATATATATTGTTCCTCTGTGTGTATTTTGGTGAAAAACAATAGGTTTTTAGTTATTGCCCATTCTCTGTTTCCTTCGCGGTTATTTCGGCATATATATATATATATATAGATGAAAAGAAGGATCAACACAACGGCAAACATTTTCATTTATTTGTACATCAGACGTTTCGACAAATCTTTTGTCATCATCAGTGAGTTAAGTCTTAAAACCTTAAAACAAAATTGAAAAGTGAAAGTTACATCAATACAATATTAAGACCATTAAAATTAAAACCTTAAAGCAAAATGAAAATTGCATCAATACAAAATTAAAAACATTTAAATTTCATCACTATAAAAACTAAAATTAAATTAAATTTCATCACTATAAAAACTAAAATTAAATTACCTCAATAGGTAAATACACAATGTTTACATCCACCTCCATACTTGGCAAAGTCTAAGTGAACACTAGGTGGTCAGAGGATTAGGAAGGGTATATCTGTGAAACACGGTTGGTTGTCAAAAGAGTCGTAATTTGTAGGATGAGCTATTATTATTAAGGGAGGGTTTGTTTCTATAGATTTTAAAATTCTTAATAATTTGAAAAAGGATAACTCTGTCATCATTACAAAACCGGATAAGGGTAAAGGAGTAGTGCTGATTGATTCAACAGTTTACATAAATAGAATGGAGACAATTTTGTCGGATACGTCTAAATTTAAAAGGGTAAAAGAGAATGTTCTGTCTAAATTACTAAAACTCGAAGATAAACTTAATAGGTGTTTGCGTAAATTAAAAAATAGTAATATTATTGCTGACAATACATACAATTTTTTATTTGCTTCTGGTTCTAATCCAGGAATTCTATATGGTTTACCTAAAGTCCACAAGCCAAATTTCCCACTAAGACCTATTCTTTCGGCATGTGGTACATTCAATTATAACTTAGCCAAATTCTTCGTTCCCTTGCTTTCAAAACTCACCTTTAATGATTATTCTATTAACAACTCGTTTGATTTTGCTAAAGAGATAAAAGAGATCAATCATGCCGATTCTCTTACTATGGCCAGTTTTGATATCTCATCATTGTTTACTAATGTCCCGTTAAAAGAAACATTAAATATCATACTAAATAAGTTATTCACTACTGATAATACTCTTATTAATGGCCTCACTCAGACTCAATTTAAAAACCTTCTCGAAATAGTGTGTTTTGATAATCTTTTCTTATTTAATAGCAACCTTTACAGCCAAATTGATGGGGTAGCTATGGGTTCCCGTTAAGCCCAACACTAGCAAATGCATTTCTTTGCCATTACGAAGAAATTTGGTTGAAAAATTGTCCTAGTAGTTTTAAACCCATATATTACAGAAGATACGTGGATGACACTTTCTTAATATTTAACCATCCTTCACACGTAAAACTTTTTCTTGATTATCTTAATAAACAACATAGTAATATTAAGTACACGTGTGAAAACGAAACAAATAATAGTTTACCTTTCCTGGATGTTTTAGTTAAACGGGCCCATAATAAGTTCCATACTTCACTATTTCGGAAACAAACTTTTACTGGCTTGGGAACCAATTATTTAAGTTGTATGTTTTATAAATATAAGATTAGTGCTATAGTAACATTATTAACAAGAAGTTACCGTATTTGTTCGGATTACTTTTCGTTAAACGAAGAATTTAAATTTTTAAAACAGTACTTTATTAACAATTACTACCCTTCTCATCTATTCGATAACCAATTAAAGAAATTTTTAAATAACACTTTTGATACTAACTCCTCCGTAACTACAGTACAAAAAGAAACCAGATATATTAAATTACCTTTTTATGGTTATTTATCATTGCGTATTCGAGGTGAATTGTCCAAACTACTCAAGTCTAGTTATCCCCAAATAAATTTTAGATTCGCCTTCGTCAACCCACTTAAATTATCAAATTTTTTAAAGTTCAAAGATGAATTCCCCAAAACTGTATGCCCCAATGTTGTTTACAAATACACGTGCGACAGCTGTAAGGCTGCGTATATTGGCACACTCAACTCCAACTGGAGGTGCGCCTTTCTCAACATTTGGGCTTGTCAGTCCGTACCAACCGTCCCCTCAGTAGCCCTCCACAATCCGCAATTAGAAACCACAGTGATGAAAACGACCATCCCCTTCACAAAACTCAGTTTGAAATTTTAACTAGATCCAATAACCTTACAGAACTCCGAATTTTAGAATCTTTGTACATCTATAGAAACAAACCCTCCCTTAATAATAATAGCTCATCCTACAAATTACGACTCTTTTGACAACCAACCGTGTTTCACAGATATACCCTTCCTAATCCTCTGACCACCTAGTGTTCACTTAGACTTTGCCAAGTATGGAGGTGGATGTAAACATTGTGTATTTACCTATTGAGGTAATTTAATTTTAGTTTTTATAGTGATGAAATTTAATTTAATTTTAGTTTTTATAGTGATGAAATTTAAATGTTTTTAATTTTGTATTGATGCAATTTTCATTTTGCTTTAAGGTTTTAATTTTAATGGTCTTAATATTGTATTGATGTAACTTTCACTTTTCAATTTTGTTTTAAGGTTTTAAGACTTAACTCACTGATGATGACAAAAGATTTGTCGAAACGTCTGATGTACAAATAAATGAAAATGTTTGCCGTTGTGTTGATCCTTCTTTTCATCTGTAAGCTCCGGTTCCCTAAGGAGAAGTCAATAGCTTTGATATATATATATATATATATATATATATATATATATATATACAGTGCTCGAAGTGGACGGCAACGCGGGGGTTTGCACACCCCCACTTCTCTCAATTGGTCAGCAGCACACCCTTTTTTGCTGGAAAGAAATGCGGGGAAACACGCGCACCCCCACTAATCTAGCATATATATATTTTTTTTTTAAATATTATTGAATAAATTTGCATTTTAATTACCTACTTTTATATTTTAAATACCTATTTTTTATTCTATACCATAAACAAAAAAAAATTTATATAAATATCTTGATGTAATCAATTATATGCAATTAAATAGAGATTTATAAATGCATTTTTATGTCCCTTTACACGAATAAAAATGTTAACCGTTATTAACTTATTTTGCAACATATAATTGATAAAACTAATAGCTAATTTTTAAAATTTAATACGGTTTTGTATGCTTCAAAAATTGAACTAAACTTAAGTTATCGTGTTAGAATGCCTTCTTAAAATTGTATTGTTCTTAAAATATGAGGGGCAACGCTAACCAAAATTTTTGAAAGACCACACCCTTGCTTTAAAATTTCCACTTCGAGCATATATATATATATGGTGCCGTTTTAATAATACATTTCTTGATAAATTAAAAATTTATAGACAGCTCTTCAGTAGGATTTTAGAAATATTAAAAACTTTTTTAAGAATTGCCTGCAGGCCCGGGGTCGAGACCTGGTGCCGGCAGACGAAGCGTAGCACACCCAACTAATCTTCCTTTTGAGCTGTAAATTAGTGTACTTGTTTTTAATTATTGCCCATTCTCTGTTTCCTTCGCGGTTATTTCGGTATATATATATATATATATATATATATGGTGTAGTTTTAATAATACATTTCTTGATAACTTAAAAATTTATAGACAGCTCTTCAGTAGGATTTTAGAAATATTAAAACTTTTTTAAGAATTGCATGCAGGCACGGGCTCGAGACCCGGTGCCGGCAGACGAAGCGTAGCACACCCAGCTAATCTTCCTTTTGAGCTGTAATTAGTGTACTTGTTTTTAATTATTGCCCCTTCGTGGTTATTTCGGTATATATATATATATATATATATATATATATATATCTTACATTTAATACATTTCTAGATAACTTAAAAATTTATAGACAGCTCTGCAGTAGGATTTTAGAAATATTAAAAACTTTTAAGAATTGCCTGCGGGCCCGGGCTCGAGACCCTGTGCCGGCAGACGATGTCTTAGCACTCTTACTTTTGAAACTGTCAGGATATCTGCTCTGTGATTATAATTTGCCAGGCATCCTAATCGGCATTTTCTCTTATTGTAACTCTTTGATTAAACTTTAATTTTACTTAACTTTAATTGATTCACTATGAACGAATCATGTTAATTTCTCCTTAAAGGACCGATGCGGAACTTGATCGTGTTATAGCTACTTTTCGCTTAGATGAAAGGGGAATAAATGATTTGGGGGCTTTACCACACAGCCAACCCAGTGACCTGAATACTGAGGTCGAGATATTGGCTCACATCCGGTCCAACGAGCGCCAGGTCATCGAGGAAGTAATGTAAGTTTTTGTCTACTCCTCGCATTTTATAGTAAATGTTTCATTAGCGATTATCCTCAATTATAGCCTAGTTTGCACTGAGCTATGATTTCTGAACACAATTCATGAAAAAATGGACTTTAATTAAAAAGAATCAGGTTGAACAAAGCATGTTAATTTCTCTTTAAGTGCCGATACGGAGCTCGAACATAGTATAGCAACTTTTCGTTTTGAGGAAAGGGAAATAAATGATTTGGAGGCTTTACCGCACAGCTCGCCAACGGGCCTGAATACAGGGGTCGAGGTATTGGCTCACATCCGGTCCAACGAATGCCAGGTCATCGAGGAAATATTGTAAGTTTTTTGGGGGTTAAGAACAAAACACATTGTATTTTCATTTAATTTTTTAAATGGTAGAAAACATGTACAAAGCGGAACTAGCGTCCATTAAATAAGCCTGAATGGAGACATTTTACAAATACGCCTTTACACAATATAGTTACAAATATATATATACACACCTTTACACAATGCAACGAGTGCTCACAAATGGGTACTTTTTTATCTGTCTGCATACCAACTCGTCATTCATTTCAATGTCGCACAAATCGAAAAAAATTTAAAAATTTATAAATTCCTTCCCACGTGACATGTGCAGGAGAAATGAAAGGTTATACATCCCACAAGTGTTACTAAACTATCATTGGAAACGGTAAGGATTCCATACAATTTCAGGAATATGTAACTGTTCGATAAATTTTACTATAACAAAGTCACTCCAGGGCCGAGTGCCGAGTGAATCAAAATAGTACATTCTTTTTCTATTTTTAAAAGAGATTGCAAACCAATAAATCCCCTCACCCCCCACAATGTCGGTGTTCACGATAATCCCATACCATTCTCTCGGAGTTGCCAATTTCAATATTTCATTCTTCGCAAACACGCCGATAAATTTGGAGCGTGAGATTCGGTCACTTTTCATTACTCTCTGGAGTGTATTCGCGTCCCTTTTAAAAGTCTGTGACCACGTTTCTGAAGGAATCAACTTCTATTAGAGCCTATTATTCGAGGTACACGAGTAAGCTAATAGGCGCGTCTATAGGCTTGGCAAATTCCAACCTGACTGAGATGTTCCCACTTTGTTGTGGGCTTAAATGCGTATTTATACTAGCAGACAAGTCAGGCGTAATATCAAATGAATAAATGTTAAATTCTTCCACATTCTTTCTGCGTTACGCCAAACCCAAGCTCGTCAAAGGCCCCAGCATTATGAGCCAGACTACTATAAGCTCTCGCGCAGAGCGGGAACACAGCGTCTGATTAGTAGTCCGGTGGCATAGGCCCACCCAATGTAACGCCATTTACATAGTTATATTTTTAAGACCGAAATTCTCGAACTGAAAGGAGCTTTTTTATATTTTCCATTCGTCGAGGCGTGGTCCTGCATTCCAATTAATAACCTTTTAGGTAGAACTCCAAGGGCCACGTTTTTTAGCTGCTTCGAGGCCAACCCGGCAGGCAGCGTGTATAGTTTGATCTGTACTCTGTTAATTGGGTATTTTACTGTTGCGTGTATTAAATTTTTTTCAATTTCTACATATTTCGGGGAACTTAATTTCACACGCCGTATACGCAGATATGTTTCCAAGATGTGAATCACACCGGGTTTTGCGCCCTCTTCTTTATCAGGTTACAGATTTATTCAGATCTCAGGATTCGTGCGGTTGAGCTTCAGTTTCAGGTCGATGCCGTTCATAAGCAGTTTCTCCTGGAACGTGAAGTCCGTATGAAGACGACCAAAATACTCGTATATCTTTTTTTAGAATTTTTAAATTTATCCTTTATACTACTTTCATCTTTAGTCTGATAATAGCCCTCGGCGGTTAAAAAGGTGTCCTTCGCTTCTTTTGAAAAGTTGAGGACATTTTCCAGATAGGCTTGTAGGTGATAATACCCCGTTCCTGCCGAGATGTTAACCTGATTTAAATACACCTCACACTGGCTGAATATGGTGTGTAGAAAGTTGGTTTCAGGGTATATAGAGTAACTATCATCGCAGTCCGTTCCATCTGAATGGGCTATACGCAGTTTAGCGTACATGTGCATGCAGCTCGGGTCAAAAAAGTAAGGGCCTGAGCTGGGTATCACGAATTCTATCAGGGCACTCGACGAACTAATTGTGTTTAATGGGTTAATTGTAATAAAGTCGCAATGCTTAATAGAGACCTGAGTAGGGGGCATATTAAAGAGGGACAGTTCCGATTTACAGCATTGTAAACTACACGGATGGATGAAAACCACCATACGAGTCAGAAATAGTACCACC
>JAJOZX010000808.1:1107500-1202244 GCA_023014485.1 Bathynomus jamesi | reverse complement strand
TGCAAAAACTTCACTTTTTTACGTGAAGGTCAAAATATGAGAATAAAAACCCACTCTAATAGACAGAGTTTATTTCCACGACAGTTTCGACGCCCACTGGCATCCTCCTCGGGTGGATACAGAAACACAAATGAAACAAAACAAGAGGGAAAAACAGTTCAGGGATCGACCGTTAAGAAATTCGCACCTAGGTTGGATTCCATTCTCTCGAGACAGGAGGGGCATTTTCATTAAGTACATTCGCACAAATTTTAAAACTATCTTCCTGTTCTAAACATACAGATTCTATTATTTTTACATAATTATTACATTTATAATTAAATTTATTACATTTAATATTGCATAATTATTAATTACAGAAATTATAAATTTATTATTACATTGGTTATTACATTGTTGTTTATTATACAGAAATTATAAACCGAAAAACGAATGAAAAAAGGCGATTAGGAAATAATCCAGAGACCATTGAGAAATTCGCACCTAGGTTAGATATCGTTCTCCCGAAACCAGAAGGGCATTTTATTACAGGGTCAGCTTATAACTACATTTCCACAAATTAAAAATATCTTCTTGTTCTATACATACAGATCCTAATGTTTTGACATAATTACTGCATATATTTATTTCCACATTAATTACTTCCATTATTACATTTACTAAAAGCGAGTAAGGAAACATTCCAATCCAGAGACATTTAAGAAATTCACACTTAGGTTCGAACACGTTCCCACGACTCCGTAAGGGATTTATTGACCAAGAATCTCATTAAAGGGTCTAACTTATAAGTACCTTCGCACAAATTAAAATTATCTACTTTTTCTATACACACAGATTCTATTATTTTTCTTTTGACATAATTATTACATTTATAAAGTACCTTACTTGATTCCCAATCTATAGCATGATTATTTTGGCTAGCGTGATAAAAAATGGCATTATTAGTATTACAACTTCTGAAGGCATATTTGTGTTCTTTGATACGGGTTTCAATATTTCTTCCAGTTTCTCCCACGTATACTAAATCACAACTTTTACAGGGAATGCTGTAGACACAGGCTTGTTCCTCTTTTGCAACGTTATTCCTAACCAATTTACTTTTCACGGTAGACGAATATTTGAACGCCAAAGCAAACTTAAATTCTTTCGTCAACGGTTTTACTCTTTCTAAGCCGGCAATGTAAGGCAAACTCACATATTGTTTTTGGTTAACTGAAGGTTCCCGAGGGGCATAAAAAGATTTTCTGGCTTTAAAATACGCCTTTCTGATAAACCACTCAGGATATTTTAAATCCTTAAAAATGTTCCAAATCTTTGAATTTTCCGGATCCAGCAAATGTGGGCTACAAATCCTGAGTGCTCTTAGAAACATGGAAGAAATAATTGAGCTTTTAACCCCTTCATCATGATATGAAAAATAATGAATGTACGAATTACAATGAGTAGGTTTTCTATAGACCGTGAAATTGGGCTTTCCGCTTTCGTTAATGACCAAAACATCTAGAAAAGGTAATTGTTTGTCGTTCTCCCATTCATATTTAAATTTAATAGAGGGAACAAGATTATTTAATGACTGAAAGAAAGTGTCAAAGTTGTTCCAGTGGTCAGGCCAAAATGAGAAAATATCATCTACATAACGAAACCAAATTAGATTCCTGGGACATATTGTTTGCAACAATTCCGACTCATAATACTCCATATATAATGTACTCAGTATTGGGGATAAAGGGGACCCCATTCCCATACCAAAACGTTGCAAATAAAATTCTTCACCGAAGGAGAAGGCATTATTGGTGACACAGAGTTTTATCAGTTCTAAAAATACAGATGTGGGCATGCCTAGTTCTACGTTACATGTTGGCAATTTTCTATCTAAAAAACTAAGTACATCATCAATGGGAACTTTCGTAAACAAGGACTCAACATCAAAACTTATCATTCTTCCCCGTTTTAAATCTAAGGACATAACTTTGTTAATAAAGTCACAGGAATTAGTGATGTGCGAGCCTGAAAATTTACCAACTAATGGGGATAATTTATCTGCAAGAAATTTAGATAACCTGTAACTAAAGGAACCCCTGTGTGAAATAATGGGACGGAGTGGTATATTAATCTTATGGGTTTTGGGTAGGCCGTAAATGTGGGGGAGTTTGGGGTTAATCTGTAGAAATCTTTTAGGATCAATCGCCGGGACATCTTTTAATAAGTTCCTGATGGTTTTGTTGAATTCGGCAGAAAGACGCTTTAGGGGGGACGATCTCACTTTGGTGTAGGTGAATTCATCACTAAGTAACGCTTCCATTTTTTGTTTATAATCACACTTGTCCAAAATAACCACAGTGTTACTTTTGTCCGCTTTAGTGACAAATATTGCTTCATTCTTCCTGAGCTTGTCTAAAGCTAACCGGAATCTTTTGGGAATAGAGTCCAATGAGTTGAAATGTTCCAGAAACTTGCTCAGAATCAAACCATTTAAACACGGAATATCCACCCTGGAATTAACTACGGAAGACACAAAATCTAAAACAATGTTTTTATCGGGTTTAAGCGCAAACGACAGCCCTAAATTAAGAACTTCCTTTTCGGATTTGGACAAGACATATGTCGATAAATTTAAAACGGAACCTTCCACCGCACACTTTGACCAAGCACTTTCATCACATAAATAGGATAGCTTTCTGTTAAGTCGTTGTTCAGTGCGTCTAGTCTCCACGTCGCATTTATAATCTGCAGTTTCAAACAGCGCCACAAGTAGTTCACACGACACATGCGATTTAAGGACGCGTAGACAATTTCTTAGTTTGAAATACGTATGGTCAATTTCTCTTTTAACACATGGAATACGTTCCTTCAAAATTTCCCTGGCAAAATTCGGAAACGGTGTATGGTCCTTCCTGAAGGTAAACGGTATCAAGGACTTCGGGCACACTTGCTCCACTAAACACTCTTGCAGGAACTTGAGTTGCAGCTTCTTGGTCTTCACAGCCACTAGTGTTTTTTCATATAGACGATAGGAAGATATAAGTTGGGGAAAGGTGACTAAGAAGAAGGCGAATAGATGGCGTCTGATCGTGGGATCCATAATAAATGCAAAAAACTTCACTTTTTTACGTGAAGGTCAAAATATGAGAATAAAAACCCACTCTAATAGACAGAGTTTATTTCCACGACAGTTTCGACGCCCACTGGCATCCTCCTCGGGTGGATACAGAAACACAAATGAAACAAAACAAGAGGGAAAAACAGTTCAGGGATCGACCGTTAAGAAATTCGCACCTAGGTTGGATTCCATTCTCTCGAGACAGGAGGGGCATTTTCATTAAGTACATTCGCACAAATTTTAAAACTATCTTCCTGTTCTAAACATACAGATTCTATTATTTTTACATAATTATTACATTTATAATTAAATTTATTACATTTAATATTGCATAATTATTAATTACAGAAATTATAAATTTATTATTACATTGGTTATTACATTGTTGTTTATTATACAGAAATTATAAACCGAAAAACGAATGAAAAAAGGCGATTAGGAAATAATCCAGAGACCATTGAGAAATTCGCACCTAGGTTAGATATCGTTCTCCCGAAACCAGAAGGGCATTTTATTACAGGGTCAGCTTATAACTACATTTCCACAAATTAAAAATATCTTCTTGTTCTATACATACAGATCCTAATGTTTTGACATAATTACTGCATATATTTATTTCCACATTAATTACTTCCATTATTACATTTACTAAAAGCGAGTAAGGAAACATTCCAATCCAGAGACATTTAAGAAATTCACACTTAGGTTCGAACACGTTCCCACGACTCCGTAAGGGATTTATTGACCAAGAATCTCATTAAAGGGTCTAACTTATAAGTACCTTCGCACAAATTAAAATTATCTACTTTTTCTATACACACAGATTCTATTATTTTTCTTTTGACATAATTATTACATTTATAAAGTACCTTACTTGATTCCCAATCTATAGCATGATTATTTTGGCTAGCGTGATAAAAAATGGCATTATTAGTATTACAACTTCTGAAGGCATATTTGTGTTCTTTGATACGGGTTTCAATATTTCTTCCAGTTTCTCCCACGTATACTAAATCACAACTTTTACAGGGAATGCTGTAGACACAGGCTTGTTCCTCTTTTGCAACGTTATTCCTAACCAATTTACTTTTCACGGTAGACGAATATTTGAACGCCAAAGCAAACTTAAATTCTTTCGTCAACGGTTTTACTCTTTCTAAGCCGGCAATGTAAGGCAAACTCACATATTGTTTTTGGTTAACTGAAGGTTCCCGAGGGGCATAAAAAGATTTTCTGGCTTTAAAATACGCCTTTCTGATAAACCACTCAGGATATTTTAAATCCTTAAAAATGTTCCAAATCTTTGAATTTTCCGG
Source organism: Bathynomus jamesi (assembly GCA_023014485.1). NCBI lineage: Eukaryota > Metazoa > Arthropoda > Malacostraca > Isopoda > Cirolanidae > Bathynomus > Bathynomus jamesi. Next base: position 1,197,828 of record JAJOZX010000808.1, on the reverse strand, counting down.
ATCCAGCAAATGTGGGCTACAAATCCTGAGTGCTCTTAGAAACATGGAAGAAATAATTGAGCTTTTAACCCCTTCATCATGATATGAAAAATAATGAATGTACGAATTACAATGAGTAGGTTTTCTATAGACCGTGAAATTGGGCTTTCCGCTTTCGTTAATGACCAAAACATCTAGAAAAGGTAATTGTTTGTCGTTCTCCCATTCATATTTAAATTTAATAGAGGGAACAAGATTATTTAATGACTGAAAGAAAGTGTCAAAGTTGTTCCAGTGGTCAGGCCAAAATGAGAAAATATCATCTACATAACGAAACCAAATTAGATTCCTGGGACATATTGTTTGCAACAATTCCGACTCATAATACTCCATATATAATGTACTCAGTATTGGGGATAAAGGGGACCCCATTCCCATACCAAAACGTTGCAAATAAAATTCTTCACCGAAGGAGAAGGCATTATTGGTGACACAGAGTTTTATCAGTTCTAAAAATACAGATGTGGGCATGCCTAGTTCTACGTTACATGTTGGCAATTTTCTATCTAAAAAACTAAGTACATCATCAATGGGAACTTTCGTAAACAAGGACTCAACATCAAAACTTATCATTCTTCCCCGTTTTAAATCTAAGGACATAACTTTGTTAATAAAGTCACAGGAATTAGTGATGTGCGAGCCTGAAAATTTACCAACTAATGGGGATAATTTATCTGCAAGAAATTTAGATAACCTGTAACTAAAGGAACCCCTGTGTGAAATAATGGGACGGAGTGGTATATTAATCTTATGGGTTTTGGGTAGGCCGTAAATGTGGGGGAGTTTGGGGTTAATCTGTAGAAATCTTTTAGGATCAATCGCCGGGACATCTTTTAATAAGTTCCTGATGGTTTTGTTGAATTCGGCAGAAAGACGCTTTAGGGGGGACGATCTCACTTTGGTGTAGGTGAATTCATCACTAAGTAACGCTTCCATTTTTTGTTTATAATCACACTTGTCCAAAATAACCACAGTGTTACTTTTGTCCGCTTTAGTGACAAATATTGCTTCATTCTTCCTGAGCTTGTCTAAAGCTAACCGGAATCTTTTGGGAATCTAATTTGGTTTCGTTATGTAGATGATATTTTCTCATTTTGGCCTGACCACTGGAACAACTTTGACACTTTCTTTCAGTCATTAAATAATCTTGTTCCCTCTATTAAATTTAAATATGAATGGGAGAACGACAAACAATTACCTTTTCTAGATGTTTTGGTCATTAACGAAAGCGGAAAGCCCAATTTCACGGTCTATAGAAAACCTACTCATTGTAATTCGTACATTCATTATTTTTCATATCATGATGAAGGGGTTAAAAGCTCAATTATTTCTTCCATGTTTCTAAGAGCACTCAGGATTTGTAGCCCACATTTGCTGGATTCGGAAAATTCAAAGATTTGGAACATTTTTAAGGATTTAAAATATCCTGAGTGGTTTATCAGAAAGGCGTATTTTAAAGCCAGAAAATCTTTTTATGCCCCTCGGGAACCTTCAGTTAACCAAAAACAATATGTGAGTTTGCCTTACATTGCCGGCTTAGAAAGAGTAAAACCGTTGACGAAAGAATTTAAGTTTGCTTTGGCGTTCAAATATTCGTCTACCGTGAAAAGTAAATTGGTTAGGAATAACGTTGCAAAAGAGGAACAAGCCTGTGTCTACAGCATTCCCTGTAAAAGTTGTGATTTAGTATACGTGGGAGAAACTGGAAGAAATATTGAAACCCGTATCAAAGAACACAAATATGCCTTCAGAAGTTGTAATACTAATAATGCCATTTTTTATCACGCTAGCCAAAATAATCATGCTATAGATTGGGAATCAAGTAAGGTACTTTATAAATGTAATAATTATGTCAAAAGAAAAATAATAGAATCTGTGTGTATAGAAAAAGTAGATAATTTTAATTTGTGCGAAGGTACTTATAAGTTAGACCCTTTAATGAGATTCTTGGTCAATAAATCCCTTACGGAGTCGTGGGAACGTGTTCGAACCTAAGTGTGAATTTCTTAAATGTCTCTGGATTGGAATGTTTCCTTACTCGCTTTTAGTAAATGTAATAATGGAAGTAATTAATGTGGAAATAAATATATGCAGTAATTATGTCAAAACATTAGGATCTGTATGTATAGAACAAGAAGATATTTTTAATTTGTGGAAATGTAGTTATAAGCTGACCCTGTAATAAAATGCCCTTCTGGTTTCGGGAGAACGATATCTAACCTAGGTGCGAATTTCTCAATGGTCTCTGGATTATTTCCTAATCGCCTTTTTCATTCGTTTTTCGGTTTATAATTTCTGTATAATAAACAACAATGTAATAACCAATGTAATAATAAATTTATAATTTCTGTAATTAATAATTATGCAATATTAAATGTAATAAATTTAATTATAAATGTAATAATTATGTAAAAATAATAGAATCTGTATGTTTAGAACAGGAAGATAGTTTTAAAAAAAAATTTGTGCGAATGTACTTAATGAAAATGCCCCTCCTGTCTCGAGAGAATGGAATCCAACCTAGGTGCGAATTTCTTAACGGTCGATCCCTGAACTGTTTTTCCCTCTTGTTTTGTTTCATTTGTGTTTCTGTATCCACCCGAGGAGGATGCCAGTGGGCGTCGAAACTGTCGTGGAAATAAACTCTGTCTATTAGAGTGGGTTTTTATTCTCATATATATATATATGATGAATAAAACCACCAAGGAAAGGAAACACAGAATGGTGCTCAAGCGCTTTCGTCTAATGACATCCTCAGGAACACTGAAGTACATAGAGTTACAGCCTATATATAGGTTACAGAAAAAAATTATATATATATATATATATATATATATATATATTATATACATACATACATATACAATAAACGGAGAAATGAAATTAAAAAAAAATTATTAAAAATTAAAAGATTGTGGGAGGGGCATACAACTTTGTAAGGAAACACTATCGATTTTTAGCACAAGATCAAACTACCGATTTTTAGCACAAGATTAAATTAATTGTTTCCAACCAATGTTATAAAAAAAAAAAAAATACAAATTTATACTGGAAATCTGCCCGGGTTTTATCACTCTACCCTGTATATAAAAATAAATTGAAAAATAAAAGTTATTAGAGTGGCATACAAGTTTACCAAAGATTTAGCGTTCTACCCTTCTTATCTAAATCTTTTCTGAAGGAATTCAAAACAACAGGATCGAGTTGAAAAAGAACTTTGCTTATGTTGAAGTTATTTGTAAGTTGGATAATGGCAGACTCAAGAATATTTCTATTAACAATGTTGCTAGAGTGAAATAAAACTGAAGCATTATTTCAATCAATACAGTGGGATAACTCTGACAAATGGACAAAAAGGGCACTGGACGACTGTCCTGTTCTAACCGAATATTGATGCTGTTTTATACGTGTGTGCAAATCCTTTCCCGTCTGACCTATGTAAAAGGAATCACATTGTTTACAACCAATTTTATAGATAATGCCTGAACTATTGGTAGGGCTATTTTTACTACGATATTTTTCACAATATTGTTATATGAAAATACTACATTAATATCCAAAAGTTTAAGTACATTAGCAATGCCTGAAAAGCCCGGGAAAAATGGAAGTACTAAAATATTTTTTGACAAAGTACGAGTGTTATTATTGCCCCGATAGAAAGTTCGTTTTGCCTTGTTGAGACAAGATTCCATAAACGCAGATGGATAACACAGATCACTTCCAATACCGTTGATTTTTTCTAATTCGGCATCGATGTATTCCGGACTGGCGATCCTAAGGGCGCGGAGAAACATTGAAGAAAAAATGGCCTTCTTAGTGGGGGTGTCATGTCCCGAGTAAAAGTGTACGTAGGACAAATTGTTTTTTTTTTTCCGATAGATACTGAACTTAAAACCTGGGCTTTCCCTATGTACACGCACATCCAAAAACGGAATTGAATTGTCTTGTTCCACTCCTAAAGTAAACTTAATGGAGGGGACTTGATCATTTAACTGAAGGAGGAAGTTATCCAGGTCACGATTCATGGGCCAGAAACACAAAATATCGTCGACGTACCGCAACCAAGGGATGCCAACCCCCAGGATTCTCGGAATGTAATTAATTTCGAAAAACTCCATATAAATATTGGAGAGGAGGGGCGACAAGGGTTGCCCATGGCCATCCCAAAAACTTGTTGATAATACTCGTTATTGAAAGTGAATTTACAGTCTTTGATGCAAAGCTTAATAAGTTGCAAAACAATGTGTGAAGGTAGTGGCAGGTAATACTTATGTAATTCTTGGGAGAGAAAGTCAAGCATATCATCAATCGGCACTTTTGTAAACAATGAACAAACGTCAAAACTGATCAATCTCTCGTTAGTTTCAGTACGTGCATTATTCAATTTTTCAGTAAGATCCATGGAATTTTTTACATGTGAATCAGAGATAGTTCCGAGAATGGGGGACAAGACTTTGACAAGTCATTTGGAGAGTTTATAAGTAATAGAGCCCACCGAGCTAATAATAGGGCGCATAGGGTTGCCAGTAGGGTTTCTCATTTCCCGGCCTTTTGCTTATCCCGGGATTCCGGGATAAAAATGATTCCCTTCCCGGGATCCCGGGAAATCCCGGGATATAATTAATTATATTTAAAATTATTATAAAATAAATTAACCTAGAAAAGAGGGGTATAATCATTTTTTATTTTTTTTAGTCATTTAATAAGTTCTGCAATCTCCATGATGGGCAAAATAAAATAATATTGCTGTGAAAAATGTGTATTAAAAAAAATACTTTTGAATTACATAGAAAATTTTCACAAATAAAAAAATTGCTCCGTTTCATTGAAAACTTAATGAATACAACGAAAAAAAAATTGCCTTTGAATTGCTTAGAAAATTTAAAGAAAAAATAAAAATTACCTTCAAATTGCAAAGAACTTCAGTGAATTCAACCAAAAAATTACCACTGTGAATTTTATAGTACGATTTCAAAAAACAAAGATGGTCAATACTTCGATCACTCAATCTTGTTCTCATTTTAGTCACGAAAAGTCCTGCTGCTGAGAATGCCCTTTCCGATTCTATTGACGTGGGTGGAGTCGTCTTAATGCATTCAAGAGAAGAGAGATGTTCTGCGTTTTTTCGCCCGTAGCCTCGAAGATCTCTAATTCCTTTTTAAGGTGCTTTGCAGCGCTTGCTTTGCTGTCTAGTGTTCTTGATTTCTCTACCTCGGCTGCTTTAATAGCTGCATCAAGCCTTTCAGCTAGAGTCATCGAAGATGACTGAGGGACAGCTGATTCTTGCACATCATTATCTTCATCTGTCTCACTAGAGGTAGAATCAGCAGGTACTCCAAAAAGGCGATCTAACATCTGCTTTGCTGATGAAATTAACATAGACTTGATTGGTAAGGCTGGCAAACTTCTGTCACTTGCGAAAGTTGCGACCTTTTTATAATTCTTTCCGCTATTGAGGTATTGTATGAGGCCAGTCAAGTTCTCATTTCTTCTCTCTGTTATGCGTCGAATGAACGACTCCTTTAGTTTTTTTGAAAAAAGGTGTGTTTAGTTGATTTAGTTCGTTCAAAATGAAAGAAAAAACACCTTCTGATGAAAGTAAGTCGATTCTCTGTTGCCCAGCTTTTCTGCTCCAACTTTTAATGGCTCCAGCGATGCCACAATGTCACGAATTACAGCAACTTCTTGTTTGTCAAGGTCAAAATTGTCCATATCTTTATTGCAGTCGATGAGAGCTTTCGATACGGATGACCTTATTTTGATAAATCGCTCCAGCATGGCTAAAAGACTATTCCATCTGGTTTTGGAATCCAGCAATAGATGCAAACTTTTTCCTTGTTCCTGTTGAACATATCCTTGTAAGATGTTATTCTTTAAAGGTGATTTGCGAATTTTTTTTGCTATTTTTCTGACTTTATTGATGATTTGAGACACGTTGATTTCTTTACCTACAGTGTCGTGCGATCCAAATGAAATATATCTCGAACGGATCCTCATCAAAGCGCTCACACAAACACTTTCAAAATCAATACTATGATTGAAATCTTCTCCATCTTCATCTATGTTGTCATTATGTTCGTCATCTTCAGTTTGAATTTCTTCAGAAAGAGTGATTGCAAGTGAAGAGGTTGACTTCTGGTACAAAACATCACATACCGCTAAGTGGATTCCGTGTGCATAACACAATTGATGCTCACATTCAATTAGCCTTCCAAATTTCACCATCATAGCTGCACCATCAGTAACACAAGCCACCACATGTTTTTCTAAAGAAATATGAAATTCCTCTAACTTTTCTTTGATTACTTCAACAGCAGTTTCAGCAGGTAGAGTACTAGAAATCTTCACCATTCCTAAGTTCCAAAATGTTCCGTCAGTTTTGTGTATGTTAATATTTAAATACCGGCGATTGTTTAGTGAGGTGTATTCATCTAAGGATAAACTAAACCTTGATCCTGCATTTATTTGGCTGGTAATTTCAGAATTTAAGCGTTCTTTTTTTGTTTGTACTGCGAATGAACGAGATCCATTACATGTGATGGATTTTTTGGTAAAGTATATCCTCTGTCTGTCAATGATTTTCTGATGAACTCACTTTTTGTAATAGAATTGATAGAGATGCCATCTAGAGTGGCTAGTTTTGTTACTATTTCTTAACATGTTTCTTTCTTAATGAAAAACGATGTTAAGGTTTGTTGAGAGGTTTGTCGCTTGCTACTAGTTGCTCCATTTTCCTCGGCTGTGCGCTTAGCATTAGTAACAGATAACTTGCTAATATTATGCTTGTTAAGCAAATGTCTGATAAGACCGCTTGTAGACCAACCTTTACACTTTATTTGAGTTTTGCATTCTTTACAGGTTGCAAATTCTAGTTTCGAATCCTTCACGAAATATTTCCGAGCAAATGATTCTGACATTCTTGATTGAAGGGGTTCGTTTCGAACAAAATAAATTAAAACATACTATATATATATTATACTAGGCTATTATAGGAACTACAAAGAATCTTGAGTCACAAATACTCACAATATAAAGGAAGTGTGACACTTGCACAATGCACAACCTGGTGTAATGCAGTTACTGGAGCTACTAAGCGTAGTGACAAATTAAGACAGCATCAGCGCAATTACGCAAGATATTACAGGTCCTGACAAGTAGTGACAATCTGTGACATGCCATAACAAGCTGAAATTAAAAAACAAAAACTAAGCAAGCTTAAAACTAACAAATACAAACGTATTCTGACAATTATGGGTTAATTAAACTTACTATTAGCAAAATTTCCCAGTCTTAACACAAAATAAGCAAAATTAATTTTTAAGAAAATATCCCGGGATTTCCCGGGACAGGGAGAATTTCCCGGGAAATTTAAATTAGCTAAAAATCTACCGGGATCCCGGTAAAGAAACCCTAGTTGCCAGGTTTGTGGGTTTTAATAAGACCGTAAAGGTAGGGCAGAGAAGGTGAAGTGGACATGAAAAGCGGAATTAAGTCCTTATGATCTTTGAGAATGCGTTTCAAGCCACTATTAAATGATTTGATGACGTCATCCTGCGGGTTCTTCCTAAGTTTGCTGTATGTGGCGGGGTCTTGCAGAAGCTCGTTCATCTTTCTGAGGTAGTCCACTTTGTCCATAATAACTATGGTGTTAGCCTTGTCTGCTTTAGTAATATGGAGCTCCCCATCTTTTTTTAATTGTGAGAGGCTATTGCGAAAAAGTTTAGGAAAGTTATCTTCGTAACTACTATTCGCCGGGGCAATAATAACACTCGTACTTTGTCAAAAAATATTTTAGTACTTCCACTTTTCCCGGGCTTTTTAGGCATTGCTAATCAGTGGTGGGCACCGTTAACCAAAAAGTTAACTTCGATAACGATAAGCCGTTAACCCCAATTTTTAACTCCGATAACGATAATCCGATAATTTTATTACAAAGTTAACGGAAGTTAACGATAATCCGTTAACGATAACTATTTCTTTACTAACATTTAAAAAAATTTAGGAAAAAAGCTTTAAAACCCATAGAAAATGTTTATTTATGCAAAATCCAACAGTAACTAGGTATTTAACTATTTTTATCAAATTTTGCAACTTTTTTGCTTAACTTTTTTTTTAAATTTTTAATAAAAATGTACTGATTACATGTTTTGAAACCCTTGTAACCACTAACCATTAACTAAATTTTAATTTACCAGAGAATTATTATGGCGGGAACTGAAAGGTAAAATTAAATTTTAGGCGCATTTATTAAAGACTGACACAATGTGCTGGTTGCCCTTCAGAAAGACCAACTTCTCAAAGTTAGGCCCAACTGCCAGTCTTGACCTCTTGGGCCTCAGGATGTCCTTGCCGAGAGAGAAGAGCCGTTCCAGTGCGGCAGAGGACGGAATTGGCAGACTGAAGTTATGGCGGTTTGAATTCATTCGCGGAGCGGTGATCTTCCGTGAATGACTCCTCGCAGTTAACGTGTTAACGGACTTTAACAGACTAAATATCGAGTTATCGGAAGTTAACTGGTCCGATAACGATAAATGGAAATTAACTTCCGTTAATAGTCCTTTAAAAAAAGTTAACTTCGTTAATTAACTGTTATCGGATTAACGCTTTAGTGCCCAACACTGTTGCTAATGTACTTAAACTTTTGGATATTAATGTAGTATTTTCATATAACAATATTGTGAAAAATATCGTTGTAAAAAATAGCCCTACCAATAATTCAGGCATTATCTATAAAATTGGTTGTAAACAATGTGATTCCTTTTACATAGGTCAGACGGGAAAGGATTTGCACACACGTATAAAACAGCATCAATATTCCGTTAGAACAGGACAGTCGTCCAGTGCTCTTTTCGTCCATTTGTCAGAGTTATCCCACTGTATTGATTGGAATAATGCTTCAGTTTTATTTCACTCTAGCAACATTGTTAATAGAAATATTCTTGAGTCTGCCATTATCGAACTTACAAATAACTTCAACATAAGCAAAGGTCTTTTTCAACTCGATCCTGTTGTTTCGAATTCCTTCAGAAAAGATTTAGATAAGAAGGGTAGAACGCTAAATCTTTGGTAAACTTGTATGCCACTCTAATAACTTTTATTTTTAAATTTATTTTTATATACAGGGTAGAGTGATAAAACCCGGGCAGATTTCCAGTATAAATTTGTATTTTTTTTTTTTTATAATATTGGTTGGAAACAATTAATTTAATCTTGTGCTAAAATTCGGTAGTTTGATCTTGTGCTAAAAATCGATAGTGTTTCCTTACAAAGTTGTATGCCCCTCCCACAATCTTTTAATTTTTAATAATTTTTTTTTTTTAATTTTATTTCTCCGTTTATTGTATATGTATGTGTATATATATTTTTATTATTTTTTTTTCTGTAACCTATATATAGGCTGTAACTCTCTATGTACTTCAGTGTTCCTGAGGATGTCATTAGACGAAAGCGCTTGAGCACCATTCTGTGTTTCCTTTCCTTCGTGGTTTTATTCATCATAAATATTTTTCACGTGTTACTTTTGTGAAATAATTTTCATATATATATAATATAATATATATATATATATATATACATACATATATATATATATATATATATATATATATATATATATATATATATATATATATATATATATATATATACAGGGCGTCCCAAAAAAATGTATACACACTTTAACAGGTGATAGCTCAATTGATGTTTCTTTCTTTCCAAGTTAAACCCATTAGAATTAATAATGGCAGTCAGACTAAGCTTTGAACAAAGGAAATTCATTCTAAAATGCTACTGGAAGTGTGAAAACGCAGTTGAAGTGCAAAGACAGTTTAGGAGGGAGTTTCAAACAGATCCACCAACGCGACTTACCATCACTCGAATTAGAGATAAGTTTGAAGCCGATGGAACTGTTCAGAATGTCCACAAGAAGCGTTCCGGAAGACCACGGACATCGACAAGCCCCACAAAGCAAGAAAGAGTACTGGAAACGTATCACCAAAGTCCAAGAAAATCTGTGCGGCAAGCGAGTCGTGAGGTAGGAATTTCAGAATCGTCTGTCCAACGCATTTTGAAGCGCTGTCAATGGAAAAGTTACATTCCAAGATTAGTCCATGCTATTAATGAAGATGATCCGGACCGAAGAGTGGAGTATTGCGAGTGGTACTTGGCACGATGTGGATGTGGATTGGACGAAGGGGTTTCGTAGAATACCCTCCGCGTTCACCAGACCTCACACCACTAGACTTTTTTTTATGGGGATACTTAAAAGACAAAGTCTACGCTATAAAACCTACAACAGTCGCTGAATTGAGATCAGCCATTGAACGAGAATGCACACAAATACCAAACGAAATGTTTCGTGATGTTTGCGATTCCATTGCTTCGCGTTATCAGCAGTGCCTGGACCAGAACGGACGTCAGTTTGAAAACAGGCGTTGACAAAACAATTAAATAATGTCTGTAGATTCTATTACATTTTGAAAATGAAATGTATTTTAATAAACACTGCCTTTATAATTATTTAAAGTGTGTATACATTTTTTTGGGACGCCCTGTATATATGCCGAAATAACCGCAAAAGAGACAGAGAATGAGACAATAATTAAAAGAGATACAATAAGGAAAAACCCCGATTAGGACGCCTGGCAAATTGTAATCACATAGCAGATATCCTATCACTTCGCTTAATCACGAATTTTAAAAATTATAATACATGCAATGAATGAACTGGAGTACATAATCACAAATTAATTACTTACATCTCTGCGAAGTCGTTAGCGGGAAAATCGTTCTTGCTGCCACAAATTTCTGTAAAAACCTGCGTTGAGAGAAGTTCATTCTGGTCAACAGCGTTGAAAAGGTGGAGCGCAGCCGCTGGGTAGAAATCTTCATCTTCAAACAATTCGGGAGAGTTGTGTAACTGACTCATGGTTGGTATTTCAAAAGCACTGAGCGAGAAAACTACTGAAATGAGGTCCTGAGATGAAAGTGTTCCCTTTTATAAACGGGTTCATGATCAACCTACAACACACGAAACGTGAGCTTCCTATTGGCTATCAGTGAATTTTCGGCGGGGCTTGACGCGTAGGCCCGCATAGCAGCCAAACATAGGTTCTGGGCTCCGCCCACAGGGCTGTGATTGGCTCCTTCGTGAAATCTGGGGCGTGTCAGATATTCCCATTCGTAGAGAGAGAGAAATGCGTTGTTTTTGGTTTTGTATTCTGCCCCCGAGAGAGAGAGAGAAAGAGAGAGAGAGAGAGAGAGAGAGAGAGAGAGAGAGAGAGACGAGGAACTTGACGAGGATGGTTTGTGAATTTATTTATGGTGCCCTATCTAAAATAGGATGGGAAAAAATTTATTGCCTCTGAAATATAAAACGTCTCAAACTGGAAGGTAATTATCCATGAAGTTAAATTCAACAGTGCGCGAAGCTCGCTCTCCTATCTGTAAAAGTTTATTGTATCTCTGCGTTATCGTACGATACAATAAATAAATTTAAAAAATAGCAGAAATGTGTAATGGATGCGGATCATTCAACGCCGAAGTTTATTTCGATATCATAAACTTCTGTGTCAAACACAATTTCAGGACGGTGTTTAACTAATTGTGTATATATATATATATATATAGCAAGAGAGAGAGAGAGAGAGAGAGAGAGAGAGAGAGAGAGAGAGAGAGAGAGAGAGAGAGAGAGAGTTTGTTTGGGCCTCAGAATTCGCGTTCGATATAATAAATTAAAAAAAAAATAAGAGATGTGATCGATGCGGATCATTAAACGCCAAAGTTTATTTCGATATCATAAACTTCTGCGCCAAACACAATTTCTCTCTCTCTCTCTCTCTCTCTCTCTCTCTCTCTCTCTCTATATATATAGAGAGAGAGAGAGAGAGAGAGAGAGAGATTTGTACATATATAGGATCACCTTTGCTTTCGATGGCTTCGGCCCGAATTGTTCATTCTGGCGAAGGTAAACTTTTCATCCAGCCCTAGACCTACTTTTCAACGGGTATATATATATAAGAGAGAGAGAGAGAGAGAGAGAGAGAGAGAGAGAGAGAGAGAGTTACAAGGAGTTACAAGGAAAAGTAGTACCTCAAAAGGCCTTACGGCCCATACCGAGGAGGTACCAATGGCAACGGGTGCCAGGGAAAAATTCATACACTCTCAAATAGTGTGGAAGATTCGGTTTAACCTTTTCTTGAACATCCACAGAAGAACTGTTCACAACTTCTGAAGGTAGCCTGTTCCATGTGTCACAGATCTTATACGTAAAGTAATTCCCACACACACTATCCTAAACCGTTTCAAATCCAACTTCCAACCATTATTGCGAGTTGGGTTATCATTTAAACTAAACATGCTTCTAAATCGACATTGTTGAACCTGCGTAAGAACTTGAAAACCTCGATGAGTTACCGCACAGCCTCCGAGTTTCCAGCGAAAACAAGTTCAGGGCGCGTCGATTGTAGACCATATGCCTAACGGAAGGGATTAACTTTGTGGCCCTCGCCTGGACTCGCTCCAGCCTCTCAATATCTTTCCTGAGGGTGGGCGACCAGAACTGCAGCATACTCCAGGTGCGGCCGAACCAGGAGAATTGTACAGAGAGCACAATCTCCTTGTTCCGAAATCGAAATTGCCTCCTGATATAACCCAACAACTTCTGGGCTTTCTTTTCCACCTCTACGCACTGTTTGGTAAACTTAAGGTCGCTGCTAATTAGCACACCCAAGTCCTTTTCCAAATCAGTGCCTCGATATTACTCCCCAACATCGAGTAGTCCGACTTGGGATTGGCGTAGCCAATGTGCATCACCTTGCATTTACCCAAGTTAAACGGCATTTGCCATTTTTCGGACCACTCTCCTATCCTACGTAGGTCCGCACGCAGTTGCTCGATCGCTTGGGCGTCCCAACATTGGCCCCAAGCTTCGTGTCATCAGCGAATTTGGCGATCCTACTGACGATGCCACCGTCGATATCATTTATGTAAATGATAAACAACAGTGGCCCAAAAACCGAACCCTGAGGAACCCCGCTAGTGACCGAGGCCCAACCCGAACTAGCCCCTTTAATTACAACCCTCTGCCGCCTATTCTTCAGCCAGTTTTCAATCCACCTACCTACTTCCCCACCATACCCAGCGCGCGCACTTTGGCCATTAGCAGGGGTGAGGTACCTTATCAAAGGCTTTCTGAAAGTCGAGATAAAGTATATCAATCGCCCTACTCTTATCATACTCACTCAACATGACGTGGAAAAACTCGAGCAAGTTGGTGAGACACGACCTATGCCGTCTAAACCCATGTTGGGAGTCCCCAAGCAGCTTGTAGGAATCCAAATGGTCAACGATCCTATCCGCTATTTATCCCCTCTAATAATTTACCTACAACTGAAGTGAGACTAATGGGACGATAGTTCCCTGGACTTTCGTGATCCCCTTTCTTAAAGATAGGGGTCACGTTGGCTTCCTCCAGTCACCAGACACCTGGCCCGTCTCCAACGATTTGTTGAAGACTGTAGCCAGGGGGAGCCACCTGGTCGCGCACCTCCCGCAACGCTCTGGGGAGGAACTGGTCTGGCCCAGGAGCCTTAAACGCGCTCAGTTTGTCTATTCTATCGGCAACGACTGTCGCGGTACACCGAACACTATCCAGGCCAGCACCTTCGTGCCTGACGCCTGGCTCGATGACGCGGTGTCCTCCCTGGTGAACACTCCCGCAAAGTACTCATTAGCACATTAGCGATGTCCCGTCGGAGGTCGCAGAACGCCGCTTCGGTCCTTTAATGCTTCTAATGGGCTTTCTACTATTAACATAACTGAAGAACTCCTTAGGGTTCCCCTTGCAGAGGTTGCCACCCGTAGTTCTTCGTTTCGTTTCGCTAGCCTAACTTCGCCTTCACTTCCTGCACAGGCGGACATACGCTCAGTGTTCTCATGGGAACGATTGGCCTTCGCCCTCCTATACGCAGCTTTCCTATTTCGGATAGCCGAAGCGATGTCACGACTGAACCACTTAGGCTGCGTTGAAGCAGAGGGTGACCGGTTTTGAGGGTATGGCAGCAGACTGCAGCACCATAAACTGTCCCGGAATGCACTCCAACTTCCTCAACATCGCGACCACCTCTAACCCCATCTCACCTACGCTATCCCGGAGGCCAACAAAGTCCGCCCGCCGTAATCGAGCTTACTGCCTCTAGAGTCACTACGCCTCACCCGAGGGACGCAGACACAGAACTAATCAGACCGTGATCACTCCCGCCCAACGATTCGTCAACGGTGAGGTCAGTGACGAGGTTGTCTTCGGTCGTGAACACTAAGTCTAGAACGCTTTCGCCTCGTGTAGGCCATTGACCCACTGAGAGAGGAAGTCTCATCAGCAAAGTAACTATCCTCCTCCCTTCGCATCAGCAGTCCTGTCTTCCCACTTTATGCCGCGTCAGTTGAAGTCTCCTAAAACTACACGCACCCTGTCCCCTAGCAGTACGGAGTTCGTTGTACAGGGCTGTATCCTCTTCGAGGAGGAGATGCGGAGGTCTGTACACCAAGATTAACCTGTAGTTCGTCCCTCCCACGTTCAGATCGACGCCAAGCAGCTCCCGTTCCGATCGGAACTGGCAGTCAACCGGACTCAACGTGTCCCTCACGTATATTAGTACCCTCCCCCCCCCCTCCCCACGGGTGCGGTCTTTGCGAAACATTCTATACCCGAGAATCTCGAAGTCCCCAACGTAGTCCCTACGATCAGTATGAATCCAGGACTCGGTGATAGCAACGATATCCTGGTATTCTGATGCTAAGAGCGCCGTAGCTCGCAAAACTTATTCCTAATCGACCTAGCATTATGAAGCACTGCACGGAGGGAGCTTCCCTATTCAGACCGCCCCCTAGCCGACCCGTTTCCCGAACAGCCAGGGCTGTCGGGAGTTGAAGAGCCCCTCACCAACGAGGGGGCAACTTCCTCAGGAGGCTGAGCCCCCTCCAACGGGGAAGGGGGTCACCCACCTGTACATGGACGCACCCTTCAGTTGAAGGTACGTCCGCCACCGGCTCAACATCATCTCTCACGGGTGGGGGCCCATTATCAATCCCCGGGCTTGACCTCACCATACGGTATAGGTGCCGGTCAAGCAGCATACCTAGCACACCTTTACCCTTAACATTGAGGTGGACATCATCCATCTGATGCAGGTCCCACCTACCCGAAAACGCGTCGAACGGGTCAACAAACCTCACGCCCAGCGGGACGCACAAGTCTTGCACCCTCTCGTTGATGCCAATGACCTTACTGAGCGCGTGGTCACTGGCATTCATCCGCGGTAAAATACCCATCAACATTCCCTTGTCTCTCTTCAGTTTTAGATCATCCGCCAGACATGATCTCGATGATGATCCCTTCTGTAAAACCTACCCTACCGCCTTTGAGGAATAGGTCATTGCCACCAGCGTGGACAACGATCGCAGTCCTCCGACTAGCCACGCGCAGCTTCTCTAGCTCCTTCCTTAAGTGCGCCGTTCCCCGCCCAGGTAAGCATCTTACCTTCCTCCTGTCCTGGTTTGCAGAAGCAAAGTACTTCTCCTGGCCCCTGATCTGCGAGTCCCCAATCAAAACGGTGTCTTCTTTCTTCGAGCACAGGAGATAAAGCGGTTGGAGGTCCTGACAGGGGCAACTGGGGTCTCAGGCTTCGGCTTCGCAGCCTTCTTGCCCGAGACCTTTCGATACACGTCACCACCCATAGACTCAGCCGCACTTACACCACCCGACCCACCCCGACCGGCAGCTACATACTTCGGTTTCTTTGTGCCATCAGTCGGCCCCTTCCCACCCTTTTTCTTTATCGGCCCCTTCCCACCCTTCTCTATCGGCCCCTTCTTTGCGCCCTCCACCTTGCGCCGCGGTTCCTTGCATTCCACGTGGGTCGCTGGCGATTCCTGACACTGTTTTTGTACCCTAGACCCCGGTTGCACCTCTACCCTTTCTCCGCGGTCCCGAGCTCTGTCCAGTCCATCGCTGGACCGCCTTTCCAGGGCAGCTATCCTATCAATGAGCTCCGGAGTAGAGGGCGCAGCCGCGTCAGTGACCGCCGCACCTCCAACAGCCGATCTGGACGACTCGAGCCGCTGGACCCTCTCCTCTAGCTTCTCGTAAAACTGCATGAGTTCGCAAAAGCGGCACATGCTGGAGTGGTTGATCTTCTCGAAGCAAGCTTCTTTGAAGTTCGTCTCCCACTGGTTTACTCCACACCTCGCACATTCAGCTTTCAGTTTCTGCGGTCCAGTCATTGTAACTTTTTTTTTTTCTCGAACTCTGAATACACTGAATAAGATAAAGCGTTCTAGCAATGAAAACTATAAAAAACGTTCTGACCAGTATATAAAAAAGGAGTGGGGGGGGGGTGAATTCTTCCCGCGCGTAGACGCATCCGCCTATATGCAAGTGACGTTCATCCCATCCAGAAGACTACACCTCTCGCTGCTGCCGCACCGAACAAGGGTCTCCCCAGGGCCGGACAGTCCCAAACGTGTCGCAGCTACCAACTGACAAACACTCGTGACGCAGGCGTCATGGATTTCCCGCCAGGAGCGACAGCGAGATGCAGCCCCTTACTAAGTCTTACTAGTCACTCACAAGCGGCCAGACTCTTAGAATCCAGTGTTCAAGGGATATCCCACCAGACCCAGAGGCTACGCCCGAGAGTTTACGCTGGCCTGGCAGCCAGCTGGGCAGTAAAGCTCTCTCACCTAAGAGCAGTACAGCCAAGCACCATCAATTGGTCACCAAAGAACGGTCGGAGGGGGCTGGTCAGGCCATTACGCGTTAAGAATGGGCTTAACGGGGCACTAGCCACACTCCATTCATTGCGCCCCTACGCCTGGGACCCCTCCATCCATCCCAGTCTCTCACGACCTGCGAGCGTTAAATGGTGTTATTTATAGAGGTTCCAAAGCCTCTCTTCCCACGCATGAGGTAGCAGTAGGGTCCTAATAGTAAAAGAAGAGAAAAAGATTTAATACTAAAAGAAAAGTTTTTTTTTTTGCAGTCAGAGGAGAACATCCTTAATTTAAGCTCAAAGGACACAGTAGGGATGGGATGGGGTCCTAGTAACTCACGGGACAGGATTGTACAACAGACTTCACCCGCCCTCCCGAAAGAGAAAGAGAACCTAAAGGAACTGGCAGCCAATTTCTCTAGAATCCCACGACTCGGGACCGGAGGGCTGTCACACCCCAAGTATAAAGTTTACAACATCCAGAAGAAATGTGCATAACCTTTATACCCCTTTCGGAGAGAGAGAGAGAGAGAGAGAGAGAGAGAGAGAGAGAGAATTGTACATATATAGGACAACCTTTGCTTTCAATGGCTTCGGCCCGAATTGTTCATTCTGGCGAAGGCCAAACTTTTCGCCCCGCCCAAGACCTACGGTTTAACGTGGTGTATATAAGCACACCGGACAAAAAATTAGTCACCCCTCTCAGAATGTACCTAATAACGTGTGACGGCGCCTCTGGCCTTGATAACCGCACGAATCCGGCGAGGCAGAGACTCTACGAGGTTGTGCATGTACTGAACATCGATTTGCTGCCACTCGTTCATCAGCCGGTCCCGAAGTTCCGCCAGAGTCCTGCGCTTCACTTTCTGTTTCCAGCCTGAACAACACCTTCGACGCATTCAGGATTAAAGGCTTCATTGGACCTGCGATGTACTCGTCGCCTCCCATCATTGGAGAACAAACAAAACGGGACTCATCGGACCAAATTACACGTTTCCAATCTGCCGCAGTCCAGTTTTTGTACCTCTGAGCCCATTTATAACGTGCCAATTTGTGACTTGCTGTTAACAGCGGCCTCTTCCGTGGTACCCTGCTCCAGATGTCCATCGCATGCAGTTCTCGTCGCAATGTCCGTTCGGAAATTGGTCGCTGGAGAACCTCATTGGTTTCTTGGAGCAATTGTTCTCTGGTTTGAAAACGATTTGCAGTTACTAGACGAGAAACATGGCGGCGGCCCCTATTGTCGAGAATTGTTTTCCGGCCACAGTTACGCCGTCGATTGTCAGTTGATTGCGAACTACACCACTCTTTGTAAACTCGCTGGACAGTACGCGTTGACACACCAACAAATTGGGCTACTTCAGACATTTTGTGTCCGTGGGCTATGCCAAACACGATGGCTCCTTTTTGCCACTGAGTAACGTCTGCCTCACGACCCATTTTGCAGACTATATCCAACACACACTTTGTTCTTCACCACCTCACGAAACAGATCTGATCCTGTGTGCTACGTCACCGCTACTTGTCACTTACCAATGCTACATCAGCGCCCTCTGTGTGACCTTGAACTTCCTACTATCGGTGCTATTAGGGGTGACTAATTTTTTGTCCGGTGTGCTTATAAGAGAGAGCGCGAGAGAGATATCTCTGCTAGGGCACCCTGGTTACCCATTTATCTACCAACCGTGGAAGGACGCGCCGCCAGCGTGTCTCGAACCCGGCGCATATAATCGTGTGTGCGTAATATTTTATGGGCGTATAGACGGGTGTGTACGTGCCAAAACGAAGTATACACTGTGCCAACTGGCTGATAGTGCCTGGAGGCACTGGCTGATTAAGCCAACTGGCTGATTAGGGGCCTATAAGGTAGCGTGCGCTCGGCTGAAGTCTTAATATGCGCTTGGCTCCTGCCAGGCGAACACCTCTCTTCCTCTCTCTCCTCTCTTTCTCTTGGGGGATAACTCCGCCTCCAAGTTGCATAACCCTTGTTGCTCTTGCAACAACACCCTCACCCTGGGGGGTGCATTGCAACAAGGGGGTTGGCACTGGTGCTGGCACTCTTGCAACACTGATCAACATTTGCAATTGCATTGCACTCTCTCCTTTTGCGCCCATACTAGTTATAACAAAAAATATCCAAAATACTAATCCGAAGGACCAGAGATATAAATACCTCAAATAAAGAAAAATCTACTACTACTACTACTAATTACTAATATTTACAATATTTACAAACACGTGGTAATTATTCCTACAATTATTCTCCAGTGATGAGTAGGCAGCGATATCTGGAGTTACTCCAGTATGAGCTAAGACAACTCCAAACAACATGGGCCAACTCACTAGAAGAAGTGGTAAAATTGTCGTTCAGTACCCAACTAGTGACCCCACTTCTGTTGTTTTTTCTAGTGTAGTTTTAGCTTCTCTTTCCAAATGTGCAATCGAAATTTGTCGCAAATAAATATTAAAAAAGT
This sequence comes from Bathynomus jamesi, assembly GCA_023014485.1. Taxonomy (NCBI): domain Eukaryota; kingdom Metazoa; phylum Arthropoda; class Malacostraca; order Isopoda; family Cirolanidae; genus Bathynomus; species Bathynomus jamesi. The sequence continues at coordinate 1,178,546 of JAJOZX010000808.1, read as the reverse complement.
TACAGCTATTTAAAGTTTACCCGATATTTTCGTTAAAACTAAAGAAAATATCATGACAACCTAGCCAATCGTCAAGGCCGTACAGTTGACCTAAACTGGCACTCAATTGACCTAACCTGGCATTCAACCGACCTAACCGGGCATTCAGTTGCCCTAACCTGGCATTCAATTAACCGGGGGCAACTCACAAGTAGATAGATCACAGCACTGCATTATCACATGCTCACACTACAACAATAATAGTCAAACTAAACTAGGTCTAAGCAGCAACAAATAAACAGGTAAAATTGTCGTTTAGCACCCAACTAGTGACCCCCCCCCCCCACTTCTGTTTTTTGTTTCTAGTGTAGTTTCAGCTCCTCTTTCCAAATGTGTGTGCAATCTCACAACCTTCACACGACATGGTTCACAATACATTGGACCTTCACACATGATTCACAATACACTTGAACTAAAAACTACCCACGCAACGCTGCCAGACGCAAAATGGTACTGAAAATTTTAAGTAGCTGTAACTTTTTTAATATTCATTTGCGCCAAATTTCGATTGCATATTTGGAAAGAGGAGCTAAAACTGCACTAGAAACAAACAAAACAAAAGTGGGGGGTCACTAGTTGGGTGTTAAAACACAATTTAACCCAGCAAATACAATACTATAAAGGTTGAAATTAATAACAAAAAATCCAAAATTTGAAATAGCCAGGGTCTACCCCTTCAGTGATGAGTATTAACTATACAATCAAATGAACTTTAAACACAAACTACTGCAGGAGAAACTTTACGAAATGATTACTAAAACGAAGAATGTAACTAATGCAGTATGAAATCTCTCTATAATAGCAGCTATAATAACGAAAATGTCGCAACGACTATACAATCACGACTGACTAGCTTTTTCATATCCCCTGACTCGGAGAAATATAATGCCGCGCATCGTTTCTGCTCAATTTATTCAGTGTTCCCAGTGGGGATACGAAAGTATCATTTGGATACTTTTTGATATCGGTAGTACTATCTTACGCCGCTGATCTAAATGATACAAAATGGGTAAATTTTCAGATTTGGGATGCTTTTTTAACTTATTTTGACCATTTTCCTACATTTTACTACAGTGATGAAATGCGTTTATGATTGGTAAGTCTTCACCACTGCCCGGGCGCCAGACTGTACACGTTCGGTATCGGTACTCGCCCTGGCTCAGAGCTTCGTAGCCATTTGGGTTATACTGATCGAGCCATACTGGTTAAGTTATTTAAGGCATACTTTGGACCTATGTATAGCGGTGTGGGATGTTTGAACCAACCATCAAGCCCTTAAGGAACTGTGCATTGCTTATCACTCTCGTATCAAGAGATTATTAGGGTTACTGCTAGCTCATAGGAATCATCCACTTTGTCCTCGTTGGGGTCTGCTAACATGCCCAATGCTTGTTGATTGCCGACAACTGTTGTTTTTAAAAAGCCTAAGGTGTAGCAGCAATGGTATTATTGCATCAGTGATTAGATATGCCAGTTGTTATGGTGGTTATATTATGGTGAACCATATGAACATTCGGCGTAAATATAAGTTGGTGCAGATGGACTTTGACAACTGTACAGCTGGTGATATCAAACATTGTTTGCATGACCACTTGGCCAGAATGGTTCAGATGCCAACATCGGTGACCTAATTTTTGTGTGTTTCTGTACCATAATTGAGCTTTTTTGTACTTGTGCCTCTGTATGTTTTAATGAATCAGGTTATTTTATTTGTATATATAGTTGTGCTTTTGATATGTACCAGGCATGCCTGTGTATGAAATAAACATTATTATTTATTATTATTACTAGTACAGTTCCCGTCACTTCGCTGACGGTTAGACAGGCTAAACTACAAAAAAAGAACCCAGCCGTGAAAATTTTGAGCTTCACATTGTGTCAACATTTCTGAACCTGGTATCTCCCAAAACCTCCTCACCCCCATTCATACAACTTGGGGGCTAACCCCCTCCTCCATTACCCCCACCCCTCCCCATTACCCAACCCATCCCCCATTACCCCCCCCCCACCCTTCCCCCTTCACCCCATTACCACCTCCCCCATTACCCCCACCCCTCCCCATTACCCCACCCATCCCCATTACCCCCACCCCCACCCTTCCCCCATTGCTAAACTACAGAAAAGAACACAGTCATGAAAATCTTGAGCTTCACATTGCCGCCCGTAATACAACTTTTGAATTTTTTTCTCACAATTTTTTCTCACAATTTCTGAAAGTGTGACGGACAGACGGACAGACGGACAGACGGACAGCTCTCTTATTATAATATAATAACTAGTACAGTTCCCGTCACTTCGCTGACGGTTAGACAGGCTAAACTACAAAAAAAGAACCCAGCCGTGAAAATTTTGAGTTTCACATTGTGTCAACATTTCTGAATCTGGTATCTCCCAAAACCTCCTCACTCCCATTCATACAACTTGGGGCTAACCCCCTCCCCCATTACCCCCACCCCTCCCCATTACCACACCCATCCCCCATTACCCCCATCCCCACCCTTCCGCCCACCCCAACCCTTCCCCCACTCCCACCCTTCCCCCATTGCTAAACTACAGAAAAGAACACAGTCATGAAAATCTTGAGCTTCACATTTCCGCCCGTAATACAATTTCTGAATTTTTTTCTCACAATTTTTTCTCACAATTTCTGAAAGTGTGACGGACGGACAGACAGACAGACAGACAGACGGACGGACAGCTCTCTTATTATAGTATAGATAAGAGATAGATAGATAGATTACTTATTTACTGCCATAAATATATTTTTTATATGCTTGTCATATTAAATGAAAAAATATATATATCAAATAGAATGGATACTTTCTTCAGTCTTTTGGTACGTTTTGTCCCTGTTTGGGATACATTTTTTTTTTTGTCCATTGGGAACACAATCTATTTATCAGGAGGAAGAACGCTGCATCATATTGCCACACGTACGATGGAATTTTGCGCCGTTGTATGATAATTTCCAGTTCAAGTTGGAATTAAGTAGTTAACGTTAGCTTCCTTCCTTTGCCATTTCTATTAAATTATAATTTCACCTCGATTTAGGTTAACTGTGGAAAATCATATTTTCTACAGAGAGACGCCTTAAAACACATTCCTTCCCTTACCCATTCCTATTTGTACAGGATGTAACAAAAATTTGTTACAGTACGAGATTATTTTTGATTTGTTATGAAGACAATAAACATTCAAACTGCGCGTCATTCGGGTGTTGACATGTTAATTCGATCACGTAAGCTACAGTACATTGAACGTTACGTAAAACATCCTAATTGATGATGATATATTTTTGTTGTATGTTGTTTTGTATGTTAAAGGGCTGTAACATTTTTATTATTCATTTATCGGAAAAAATTATATATTTTTGAAATCAGCATAAAAAAGTACACATGATGGTAATAATTAATTTTAATTCTAGTGGTGGGCATCAAACGGAAAAGATCCATACTCTTTTGTGACATCAAGGAAAAACAAGTCAGTCCATAAGTTTACAAAAATACCACAGCCATAAAAATTTGTGAAGCTGCACTCAAAATGTAAGTGGTTCGTGAATTTAAAGTAAATGTTAAATTTTCACTAGCTTAAAAACTTTTGTTCTAAAAGTAGGATGAGCCCAAATTTTGTGTCAAATTTGTATTTAAAACAAAAAGGCATTGCCTACAAAAATTATGGACTAATTTGAAAAATGCGTCCTTCAGAAAGGCAAATCTGAAGGGAAAAACTAATAAGATTGTTTTAACAGGTATACTTCCTCGAATTATTCAACATAACGAGCTCTACAGCAAGGCGACCTATATTAACAATAACTTAAAATCTCTTTGCCAACAGGAAGGAGTGCATTTTGCAAATTTTTGGAACAGTTTCTACGGCAGGAGGGACTTGTTCCTCGGAGATGAACTTCATCTTAATGATGTTGGAGCTGCTCGTTCAGAAAGACTATTTCATAATACTCTCTTCTTTTCAGGCTGCAGTAACTCGAACGGTCCCGGCGTAATTTCCTTAAATTTCCCTTGCGCGCGCGAAAGTACGGGTTTAACAAACAATTTGAACGTTCTCTCCTTAAATGCTCGTAGCCTACGAAACAAAATAAGGATTTTTTTTCTTTAATTGCTTGCAAAGTCTATGATTTAATTGTGATAAATGAATCGTGGCTTAGCACTGAAACACGTGACTTTGTAAGGTAGTATCAAATTAGAGGTTATAGACTTTTTGTTAAAAACAGAAAAGGTAGGCGAGGAGGCGGTGTTATGTTGTATATCAAAGATAACATTGCGAACGTTAGAGAAGTAAAGAACACAATTCCAGAACCGATAGATTCGACTATAGCAGAACTTAAATTGAACGATTTCAAACTTCTTGTTGCGGTTATATATAGGCCCCCTAATCAAACAACTGATACGGACGAAGCGTTATATCGTGAACTAAAGAGAATAATAGGTAGTGAGCAGGCCTTAGTTATGGGTGACTTTAATTGCGCCAACGTGAATTACGATACAATGCAGGGAGACGCGGAAGGTAATAGTTTAGTTAATTTTCTCGAGGACAACTTTCTTATTCAAAAGGTTGGGGAACCTACGAGGTTGGACAGTATTTTAGATTTAGTAATAACTGCGGATGTTAGGCTTATCACTGATCTTCAAGTAATAGAACCGTTAAGCAATAGCGATCACAATATGATAGAGTTTGTCCCCTCAGTAAGTCGCTCGAAACCAGATAACTCAACTGAAATTCCTAACTTCCAGCACGCAAACTTTTGTAAATTTAGAAATGAATTGTCACAAGTCAATTGGGAAAACATAACGGGGAACTTCAATGCAAAAATAATGTGGGAATCATTTGAAACAGTATTTAGAACTATAAATGAGGAATAGGTACCGTGCAAGATTAAGCGTGCGAAAGTAAATAACAAGTCTTTGTGGTTTACTTCTAGAATAGGAAATATTATAAAGAGTAGAGATGGGGCTTATAGGCTACATAAGTGCAATAAAGCCAATTTGTGGTTACGAAACAACTACAATCTCTTAGGCGTGAAGCGAAAAGCGTACTAAAAAAGTCCAAGCGCGATTTTGAAATTTCTATAGCTCTAGAGTCTAGACGGCAAAGAAAACCCCAAACGACTTTTTTCAATATGTCATTAATAGGAACCCGGTAAAGAGCGTCTTGGGACCGTTGAAAAATCTGACGGTGAGCTAGTTTCTAAAAACAAGCAAATGGCTATTCTGCTAAACGAATTTTTTACGTCAGTTTTTACAATAGAAGAAGTAACGAATATCCCTACGGTGATAGACATAATACCTTTCGATAATGGTAATACTTTAGATAATATTGTGGTGAGTGAAAGGGAGGTACGGCATTATATTTGTAAAATGAAACTGCTTAAATCGCCGGGGCCGGATTCCATATACCTCATACAATAAAAGAATTAAGAGAAGGCATTGTTGTGCCGCTAACAAAGAATTTTAATGCGCATATTTCTGAGGGATGCGTACCAGATATTTTCAAGTTAGCAACTGTAACACCTATTTTTAAAAAAGGCGACGAAGGTGCGGCGGGAAATTAAGGCCAGTCAGTTTAACGTCTGTTGTAGGTAAGCTACTGGAATCAATAATTAGGGATCGTATAGTCGAACACTTAGAATTGTATAACCTGATTAAAAATACGCAGTACGGTTTTAGGCGAAACAAATCTTGCTTAACTAATCTTTTAGAATTTTTCCAAAGCGTGGTTGAAGTTTACGATAGTCATCGGACGGAAGATGTAGTGTATTTAGATTTTCAAAAAGCGTTTGACACCGTGCCGCACAAAAGACTCGTTGAAAACAATTAAGGCTCATGGGATCAGGCGTGTAGTAATAAATTGGATAGAAGAGTGGTTGCGAGGTAGGAAACAGAGGGTGGTCGTTGACGGAGCGGAGTCGTGTTGGGCTAATGTAGCGAGCGGCGTTCCTCATGGTTCTGTATTGGGCCCTTGCTTTTTCATATATAGATTAACGATTTAGATGGCGGCCTAGTCAGTACAGTTTCAAAGTTTGCGGATGACACGAAGTTAGGTGGTAGGGCGATAAATGACAAAGATAGAGATAAAATCCAAGAAGATCTGAATAAAATCGTAGATTGGTCGGTCACATGGCAAATGAGATTTGACATCGATAAGTGCAAAATTTTATGTATAGGTTCGCGTATAGTATATCAGGGAAGGAGTTGGCAAGCGTAGATCAGGAAAAAGATTTAGGAGTTATAGTCGCTGGTGATTTAAAAGTGGCGAGTATTATGGGCACAAAATTGGAGAGTGCAGTGCAATTGCAAATGTTGATAAATGTTGCAAGAGTGGCAACCCCCTCCCCTACCCCCTTTGTTGCAAGGCACCCCACCGTTCCAGTGCCAACCCCATTTCCCTTGTTGCAAGGCACCCCCTAAAGGGGGAGGGGGTTGCTGCAAGAGCAACAAGGGGTTATGCAACTTGGAGGCGGAGTTATCCCCCAAGTTGCAATGAACTCCCGCTGGGAGAGACCTCTTTGGGGGATAAGGTGGGACGGCCTCACCCCCCAAAGGGGTATACCCAACCTAAGAGAAAGGAGAAGGAGAGAGAGAGGAGGAGAGGTGTTCGCTTGACAGGAGCCAAGGCATATTAAGACTTCAGCCCAGCGGCCGTTGTCTTATAGGGCCCCTAATCAGCCAGTCGGCTTAATCAGCCAGTGCCTCCAGGCATCATCAGCCAGTTGGCACAGTGTATACTTCGTTTGGCACGTACACACCCGTCTATACGCCCATAAAATATTACGATTATATGCGTCGGGCTCCAGCGACCGCGTTAAACTGTAGGTCTAAGGTGGAGTGTAGGCGGGTTCGAGACCAGGCGGCGGCGCGTCCTTCCGTGGTTGGTAGCCAGGGTGACCTAATGATCCGTGTTAAACCGTAGGTCTAAGGTGGAGTGTAAACATCCTTCCACGGTTCGTAGGGGCAACCAGGGGATCCCGTTAAACTATTGCAACACTAGATCATGTTGTTTATCTGTTTGTTTGTTTCCCTCTCTCTCATATATATATATATATGTATATATTTCCCCGTTTAAAAGTAGGTCTGAGGTGGAGTGTAAAGCTTGATCTTCACCAGAATGAACAATTCGGGCTGAAAGCAAAGGCGAGCCTATATATGTACAATTCCAGAAAAAAGTTCATCTAAAAATTCGTGTAAACATCTTTTCACGGTTGGTAGGGGTACCCAGAGCGCCCTAGCAGGGATCTCTCTCGCGCGCTCTCTTTTATATATATATATTATATATATATATATATATATATCCCAGTTTAAAAGTAGGTCTAAGGTGGAGTGTAAAGACTGACATTCATCAGAATGAACAATTCGGACACAAAGGAATAAATAGAAAGGGAATATGATAAAGGAGGGAAATGAAGAAAGGTGAAAGCGATATAAGCAAACACCTTCCTAAACATCTAATTAAACGATGTAATTACTGTAGCTGAACAATAGAAGGACATAAATATTTATGGAAAAATAATATATATATATATATAATTATATTAAACATCGTTCTGAAAATTGTGGAGTTTGGCGGAAGCGATAGATAATATCGATTTAAAATTCCAATAAATAAACTTCTTTCCGCAGGAGTTTATTTCGAGATCATAAAGATTAAAACTTCACCAGCAATTGACTCGCAGTTTAGTGTATCTCTCAAACATACACGAATTGTACCAAATATATCTCTGCTAATCATAGTTTTTCTTGTCTTTCTACAACAACAACAACAAAAAAATTACGGGCTATAAACACCGGGCCTAGCACTTCCATTCTGAACTTTTCTCATATATATATATATTATATATATATATATATATATATACACACACACATATGTTATTTATCATTAAATTATACCTCCCAGCGTCGGGTCAATCTTATTTCCATTCTCTCGAGATCGTAAACTTTGGGCTAATTAACCGCGACCATCACGCAGCTGTTATTTTTAAATATATTTATTGTATCGTGGAAATTTTACAGCGGCTTTCTTCATGGGTAATTAACAATCTTCCACTTTTATGTTTCAGGCGTCATAAAACGTTTCACATTCCAACCTTAACTCGCTCTCTCTCTCTCTATTGAAACGGTTTAGTGGATTTGAAACGGTTTAGGACTAGTGTGTGTGGGAATTACGTTACGTATAAGATCTGTGACACATGGAACAGGTTACCTTCGGAAGTTGTGAACAGTTCCTCTGTGGATCAGTTCAAGAAAAGGTTAGACGAAATCTTGCACACTATTTGAGTGTGTAAAGACATTTAGGACCTCAGTCTGCGGAAATTTCTTTTCCTGTAAAATAGTTGATATCTGGAACCAACTTCCCTCAGAGGATGTTTCCAGTCAAAGTGTAAATCTGTTTAAAATAGGCTAGACAAAGTACAGAACACACTCATAGTTTAAGATTAAAACCTCAGAAAACTCTGCAGGAGTTCGCTTGCTCGGTGTCTCTGTGAGCAAGCTAAATATAGAGCTATTTATATATTCTCCACTTTCCTGTAAAATTTCCTTGGCTACTTTTCCAGGGTCAAGGTATTTTCTTCAACCTTTTTCCGTACCTGCCTCTGGCAGGGAGGGAGCGGAGGGTGGGGAGAGAGCCTTCTACTTTTCTATCCAGTTTTCTACTACTGCTAGCATAGTTTGAAAGACAAAATTTTCCCTGGCACCCGTTGCCATTGGTACCTCCTCGGTATGGGCCGCAAGGCCTTTTGAGGTACTTCTTTTCCTTGTAACTCCTTGTAACTCTCTCTCTCTCTCTCTCTCGAATAAAATATCAAAAAACAAAGCGTTTCTCGTCTCTCCACGAATAGGGATATCTGCCACGCCTCAGATTTCACGGGTCAACCAATCACAGCCCTGTGGGCGGATTCTAGGACTTTTGTTTGGCCGCTATGCAGGCCTACGCGTCAAGCCCGCCAAAATTCACCGCTAGCCAATAGGAAGCTAGCGATTGTGTTTTGTGGGTTGGTCACAAGACCCCTTTATAAAAGGGCGCAGCTCATCTCAGAGCCTCAGTTCAATCGTTTTTGTGATTTAGTGTTTTTGAAATACCAGCCATGAGCCAGTTGTACGAATCCCCCAATCTGTTTGAAGCTCAAGATTTTTATGTTCACGCAACGCGTCTAATTTTCAGAGCTGTAGATCGGGAGGAACTTTTATCTACCCAGATTGTTACAAAAAATTGTGACGAAATGCAAGAACGTTCAATGAAGACGCTATTAAAATGTAAGTAACTATATTCTGCAGTTCATTCAATGTTAACTTATAAGTGCCTAACCTAGCTTTATTCTGAGTTTTCCTACAAAGAAAAATTAATCCCAGACTTTCTCGTTTATAATAATATAACCTAACCGGGACATAATACATATATATCGGCCAGGACTCTTTCTCGTTTATAACAATATAACCTAACCGTAAAAGGCCGCAATAAACGCGTTTTCAAAAATATTTTTAATTCTCTGTTCCTTCGGGTTATTTCGGCATATATATAATATATATAATATATATATATATATATGTGTGTGTGTGTATATATATATATATATATATATATATATGGTGTGTTTTTATTTGTACATTTCTTGTACAGGTACGATTTTAGAGATATTAAAAACTATTAAGATTTGTCTGCGGATTCGAGACCCGTTGCAGGAGACGGAGCATAGCACACCCAGCTAATCTTACTTTGGAAACTGTCAGGATATCTGCTTATGGTTACAATTTGCTGTTAGTCTAACCTAGCTTTATTCTGAACTTTTCTACATCGTAAAAATTAATCCCATTATGTTTTTAATTATTGTCTGTTTCCATCGTGATTATTTGGGAATATATATATATATATATAATATATATATATATATATATATATATGGTGAAGTTTTAATAATATTTTCTCGATAATTTAGCACCGCAGTAGGATTTTTAAATTACCCAAACTTTTAAGAATTATCTGCCTTTTCACTATAATTTTCTAAATTCGTGGCATTTTCTCTTATTGTAGCTCTTTATTTTTCTTAACCTTATAGGACCGATGCGGAACTTGATCTTGTTATAGCTACTTTTGATGAAAGGGGAATAAATGATATGGATACTTCTCCGCACAGCCAACCCAGTGACCTGAATACAGAAGTCGAGGTATTGGCTCACATCCGGTCCAGCGAGTGCCAGGTCATCGAGGAACTAATGTAAGTATTTTTGAGGTTAACAAAACACATTGTATTTTCATTTATTAAATGGTAGAAAGCATATACAAAGCGGAACCAGTGTCCGTTAAATAAGTCTTCATGGCTATATTTTACAGTTACAAATGTATATACAACTTTACACAATATAGATATAGACATTTACACAATACAGCAGGTGCTAACATATGGGAACCTTTTTTTTTATCTGTCTGCATACACTTTTATCATTCATCTCTGTTTCGCACAAACCGAATAATTTAAAAAAAATTATAAATCCTTTCCCACGTGACATGTGCAGGAGAAATGAAATGCAATACAAACCGCACGTTTTGCTATAATATCCTTGAAAACGGTATCGGTTCCATACAATCTCAGGTACATGTAATTGTGCGATAAACTGCACAACCACAGAATCATTCCACGGCTGAGTGCCGAGTGAGTCAAAATAGTACATCTAATATACTATTTCAGAAATGAAGCCTTATATATATATATATATATATTGTAAGTTTTTTTGCGCACACCTACAGGTCGCTACAATTGGTGTAGAACAATGCGGTTTTCACCATTCGATGCGTCTTTTTATTGTGCAGTGTCCATGCTAAAATAAATTCACTAACATAATTCCTTCCCCCCTTTTAGGGGTACAGTTCTTCCCATGCCTGTACACGCATTTTTTTTAATTTTTCATTTTTAATCACAATTTTGGCACAAAATAAGTCAATATTTACTAAACATTTAATATCATTCGATTCACAAAAGATTTATTTATCGATTCAATTTAAAAAAAGTATATATTTTTAAAATTCATAAAGAACTTTTGCAAAAAACTAAAAACAAACATGCATTTTTAAAATTCAATGATTTTTATACAAAATATTTTGATATTTGTTATAATTTTAACATTTTTCGATTCACAAAAGATTTCTCTATCGATTCAATACAAAAAATCACAAAAGATTTCTTTATCGATTCAATACAAAAAATTACATAATTAAAACGAGCAATTTAAATAAACGAGTTTAAAAATAAATGAGCCACACTCGAAATTATTTACCGTGACTTTTGTGCGTTTTATTACTGTGGCTTTTGTACAAATAATTTTACGTATACACAAACAATTCGATAGGATATTGATTTATCATTCTATTTTTTAGTTGTCATAGAAATACGTTAATTAAGTTATCTGATTAGATGCGCTTTTATAGTTGAAGATCATTTTCAGAAAATTATTTATTTTCCCCACTTTAAAATATTAAAAAATTTCTATTAGGTATCCTAATATCATTATGCCTGTCGCTGTAAGTAAGAAAATAGCAATTATTTTCCATTTTATGAAAATTTCCGACCCCCTAGGCCTACAAAACCAATTTTCCCCTTTTCTTTATAAAAAATTGTTGATTTTCGGAAGTCTTTCGGTTATAAATTTGTACCAGTCTATTGGTTATCTATAATAATAATAATAATAATAATAAAAAGACGTGTGTGTGCGCGCGCGCGCGCGCGCGCGCGTGTGTGTCTGTGTGTGTGTGTGTGTGTGTGTTCCAGCCATCAGCCATAACTCCAAAATGGAAGCAGTTACAAACATGAAACTTCACACACACATATTGATTAGGTCCCGAGGTTGTGCACGTGGGTGTTAATAAATTAAATAATTAATTTTAAAACATTAAATGACGTCAAGATCATTACGAAACCTATGGTAAAATTATTGAATACCCGGTTAGGTTCATTGAATGCCAGGTTAGGACATCTGTACGCCCTTGACGATTGGTTAGGTTAAGTCGTGATATTTTCGTTGGCTTTAACGAAAATATCATGACTTAACCTAACCAATCGTCAAGGGTGTACAATTAACCTAACCGGGCATTCAATTAACGTACCCGGGCATTCAGTTGACCTAACCGGCCATTTAATTAACCTAATCGGGCATTCAGTTGACCTAACTGGGCATTCAATTAACCAAACCGGGCATTCAGTTTACGTAACCGGGCATATATATATATATATATATATATAGCGTTCAACATCCACCCCGGCAACGCTATTGATGCACTCGAAACAATGAAAACTATGATTTGGCGGGCCGCAGGGCCCCCAATTACTGTCGGTTCAGTTATTTGGTCAATAAAACTATAGAAATGAACGCAATCATGAAAATCTGAAGCTTCAAATCCGAGCTCATTTTATTAAGATTTGTGAAGCGTTAGATTTTCATGGCTGCGTTCTTTTCTGTAGTTTTATTGAATGAATAATTGGTTTGCCAGTAACTGGAAGGCTGCAGGCACCCCAATTACTGAGGCCCAAGGTGAGAGGAATATGAATGATATCCAGATAAAGGGCTACTGATGTTCAAAATAAAATACGCCGTAGGCCCACAATCCAGCCGAAGCACCGCAGATCGAGCAAAATCGGCGCGTAGCGCCGACCTTTTGCTAGTTCTTTCCCTATTTTTAAAATAGATTGCAAACCAATGAATCCCCTCACCCCCCCACAATGTCGGTCTTAACGATAAGGCTATACCAATCTCTCGTACATGGAAACTTCAATATTTCATTCTTCGCAAACACCGATAAATTTGGAGGGTGTGAAACGGTCACTTTTCATTACTCTCTGGAGTGTATTCGCATCCATTTTAAAAGTCTGTGACCACGTTCCTGAAACGATCAACTTCTATTAGTGCCTGTGATTCGAGGTACACGAGTGCACTAATATGCGCGTATATAGGCTTGGCAAATTCCAACCTGACTGATATATTCCCACTCCGTTGTGGACTTAAAGGCGTATTTGCGCCAGCAGACAAGTCAAGCGTAATATCAAATGAATAAATGTTAAATTCTTCGACAAATTCTTTCTGCGTTACACCAAACCCAAGTTCGTCACAGGCGCTTGTATTATGAGCCAGACTACTATATGCTCTCGCGCAGAGCTGGAACACAGCGTCTGAAGAGTAGTCCTTAATCATGGTCCCTCCCAAAGCGATGCCATTTACGTATAGAGTAATATTTTTAAGGCCGAAATTCTCGGATTTAAAGGCACTCTTTTTATATTTTCCATTCGTCGAGGCGTAGTTGCTTCGAGGCCAACCCGCCGGGCACCGTGTATAATTTGATCTGCACCTTGTTCATTGGGTATTTTATTGTGGCGTGTATTAAATCTATCTCAATTTCTATTTGTTTTGGCAAACTTAATTTCACTCGGCGTATACGCAAATACGTGTCCATGGTGTGAATCACAACGGGTTTCGCGCCCTATTCTTGATCAGATCCCAGATTTATGCAGATGTCAGGAATCGTGCGGGTAAACTTCAACTTCATATCCACCCCGTTCAGAAGCAGTTTCTCCTGGAATGTGAAATCTGTACGAAGACGTCCAAAGCATTCGTATATGTTTTTTAGAATTTTTAAATTTATCCTTTATACCATTTTCATGTTTAGTGTGGTAATACCCCTCGGCGGTTAAAAAGGTGTCCTTCGCTTCTTTTGAAAAGCTGAGGACATTTTCCAGATAGGCTCGTAGGTGGTAGTACCCCGTTCTTGCCGAGATGTTAACCTGGTTTAAATACACCTCACACAGGCTGAATATGGAGTATAAAAAGTTGGTTTCAGGGTAGGCTGAGTAACTCTCATTGCAGTCCGTTCCATCAGAATGGGCTATACGCAGTTTAGCGTACATGTGCAATGTGCATGCAGCTCGGGTCAAAAAATAAGGGCCTGAGCTGGGTATGACGAATTCTATAGGGGCACTCGGCGAACTAATTGTGTTTAATGGGTTAATTAGTAATAAAGTCGCTATGCTCAATAGAGACCTGAGTGGGGGGCATATCAAAGAGGGACAATTCCGATTTACAGCATTGTGAACTGCACGGATGGATGAAACGCGCCATGACAAGTCAGAAATAGTGCCACCTCCCTCAACAAGTATTAGTCAGCCTATGATTCGTGAGAGTAGTGTCCTCAGCTTATATCAGTTAAAAAAAATGAGCACTTCTTTTTGAATTTTCTTTTACGTTTAGCGCCACGTGATGGTGACCCCTTCTTCCTGGCACATCTCTTCTTTCCGCCACCACGCATTTTTCTCTTTGCATCTTTGATGATTTCGTCTTCTGCCCCGTTAAAACCTGATTGTAACGCCTTTCGCCCAAGGTACCTGGCACCCCTCTTCAACAGTGGGACATGGGTGCGTAGTATGGATGAAATCTCACTTGTATCTCACTCCTCGGTAGACTGTGAATGGTCTTCGAGTCATTATAAACGGCGTAAGTGTAGTTTCACTGTTAATCTCCCATCACCGAGTGGGAAATTTTTTCCCTCAAACGTTCTTATATGTATCGAGATATTGGTTAATAGATTAGTTGCAACATTCACATAATGGGGCTTGTCATATGTAATGCTCAAACCTTTCCCTCTATGGTTGGGGATGTGTGCAATGCGCAGCAGGCGCGCCTGGGTATTCCCAACAAATTGGTGCTCTACGATATTACTGTAAATATAGCACATGTCAGGGGGCGGAGAGCTTTCACCCAATTTCTCCATCTTCAATTGATACATTAAGCTGGACGAGTCATGCTATGCCTCGTGAAAGGTATCTCTTTGGAGAGCTACGCTATATCGGCCCTCAGCCACAATTGTGAACAACTCTTTATCTTTAAAATTTCTACTAAGCGTTGATTTTAACTTCAATGTGCATGCAGGCGTGTCTATTAGGGTGGAGCGAAAAATACCTTTTTTCTAGTATGAAGTTCTAATAGTTATTAAAAGTTGCATTTAGTGGACGATATATACCTGCCAAAATATGAGTTCATTTGTTTAATACTTTCAGCTGCCACCAGGGGGCTAAAGTTAACACAATTTTGGGTAAAAAGGAAAAAAATGCTTCTATTTTAGGTTTATCAAACTATTATAAAATTTTATCTTGGAATTATCTAATAGTTTGATTAAGATTCGTAAATGATAAGAATTCGTTTTGTAAAAATGCCTTTTCATATGCTTAATATCTTCAGCTGCCACAAGAGGGCTGAAGTTAACTTAAAAATTACAATTAAGTATGATTCTGTATTTACTTGAAAAAGGGAACAGTAATAAATTAGGATGTCTCTCCTCCTTTGTACTGGCTTGAGACAGTTAAGAAACGTTATTTCGTGCCTTAGCAGAGTTACCACCCTTTCCCCAACCAACCTCCCTCTAGAAAGGGTTCTTGCTGAAGACTATTTAGTAATTTGCTTTTGTGTCAAATTTTGGCTGTTTTTTCGTTGATTCTAATGTAGCACGAATCCAACCGTCTATGTTTGTAGGTCCGCAGACTGATCCAGCAGCGTCTGTAACGAGCTTGACGCATCTCTCTACGGCTTGTGTATGACATGGAAACTGAAATAATTCTGAATGAAGAGTAGTACCATGTTTGATGCATGATTCAATATCATCAAGAGAAACTCCTTTGGTTATCGGTGGTTCTGCTATCTGAAAATCTTGCCACATAATGAGATCTGTATAGTCTTTGGCATAAAAATTTATTTCTGGCACCTTAAAATACCTGATAACATCTGTTTCTTGAATGCATGCCCTTGCTTTTATGATACGCCTAAATCCCAACTGACGCACATGCTCCCTTTCATCAGCTATCATTGCAATGAGAATGTTTTCTTGATTTGCGTAATATGCATTTCGCTGAATGACTGAGTCATGTACTCTCCTAAGCTCTTCACGGAGATACCGGCTTCTTGCAATCATATGCCACATATGTTTAGCACCATATTGGCATAATGGTTTACGCTTTATCTGAAACCACATTGGTGCGTATACCCTAACAATGAAAGTAGCTAATTCTTGTAAATTGCCTAAAGGATTCTCTGTGCTTGCATATAACTGCAGAGTCCTGTTTGCTGTGGTGAGCCACCTTGAATGTGATATATTGCCTGGACTCTTATGACTAAGACTCTTTGAGAATGTTCCACTTGATATAGCCTTGTGAATTTCAAGAAGGTATTTCTGGTCAGTACTTATGTCATCTACATCAACTTCACACATGTCCTCTTGAATTTCAATGGGTTTGAAGTTAACTATGGGAAGCTTTTCACAGTCTGAAAGTGCTCGGCCAATTTCTCCTGAAAATGCTCTTGGTCCAGTAGTGGTACCATCCAAGTGATGAAACAGATGGCGCAATGGAAGTTCATTAAGGTGTAAAAGGCATATCAGCCACTGCAATGGCTTATTAAAGGCTTCTTCCAGTAATCTTATTGTGCCTCCAATACTACCAGTGTTAACCACTGTCGAATCACAGCCAACTGCAACGATGTTCCCTATATCAACATTCCTTTCTTTCAAGCAATTCACTAGCGCTGTGCAAATGTATTTAGCTTTGCCACTGGAAGGTGTCACATGTACAAATTACAGAGAGTGTGGTTCAGATATTATGCTGATATGCTCTTCGCGTTTGGTTCTTTGGTGGTTAGAGCCATCACTCTCCTGGACTTGAATCATTGTTTTATCCTTTCTGCCATCAAAGTATAATCCCCGCATGGTTTTTGGCTCTCCTATCTGTTGTAGTTCCTTTCTTGTTTTTGTCTTTCACGTCTTAGCTTACTTCTGTCTATAATATTCCCTTTGTCTTCGGGAGTCACAATTTTAAGATCTGCCAATACTGCAGAAGCAATAGCAGCCCCAGCTCTGTCCGACATTTTAAATCTATCACAAGTAATTGCCAATGAAGGCAGTGGCTCACGCATCTGTTGTTCTGATATTACATATTGAGTCGAGGTTGTATCTTCCTCATTATCTTCAGATATCTCTTCTAGTTGTTGAAGTTCACTTGTCTCTGTTTCGATTTGTAAGTTGGACGTATTGGTTATAGCAGCACTAGTTGTTCGTGAGGATTCCAGACGTGCTTTTTCCATTTCCTTTCGATGTTCTCTTGCTTGTAATCGTCTTGTGTGTGCTATGTCAATGCTTCCTATCACCATTATTCTGCGTGTTCGTTGGTCATTTAAAAAATCCTGCTATTTTGGAGGGACTTTCTTACTCTTTTCACATGAGCATCTCCTAAACTCCTTACATTTGCAGGTGCAGATGTCAAACAAAGTGCATTTTGAAGAGTTTTCAAATTCTTCAAAGTTGATTTTTGTACTTAGGCTGATCCTTGCGTGACTTGTATGGCTTTAATAAGGACCTGTATTTATCATGGTACACTCGCATCATCTGTAAAACGCGTGTATGTGAAACTATTGGCAAAGAGGCCTTCTTCCAAATATTTTCTACCTTTTTGGAAACTGCCTCTGCTATTTCAGAAAATGAAGGCTCCTTGTTATTCATCTGCTCCTTCAATAAATGTTTTGTGAACAGGTAATCTTTCATAATGCAGTTATAAGTTGGTAGTTGCATATCACTCATCTCACAAGGTACTTCAAATATGGCACACTTCATATGTTCTCTAGTGAAATGTTTATATTTAGTATTTGATGCCATAATATTTTTAAGAAAAATTCACAATCACAAAATATCCTGTAACATCAAAACATTATATAATTAATATATATAATATATTTTATAAGTATATATAATATATTATATAAATATATAATATATTATATAAATAAACTAAAATTATATAATACATTATAACAAGCATTTTATAATAAAATCAATATTATCTCTATATAAATCACTTTAAAATAAAGTTTTATAATATTCCGATCATATTAAAAAACTCTCCGATCAACTGAGCGACTAGGCGTACTACCTAAGAAGACAAGTGTTAACACACTGTTCTAATGACTCACAGAAAGAAATTCCTTCACACCAAAACCCTCCCCCACAACCCTCCCCAAACCCTCCCCCACAACATTCAGTGTAGTCTCAACATGACTCAGTTACTCTAAATTGTGTTAAATTCAGCTCTCTTGTGGCAGCTGAAGATATTAAGCATATGAAAAGGCATTTTTACAAAACGATTTCCTATCATTTACGAATCTTAATCAAACTATTAGATAATTCTAAGATAAAATTTTATAATAGTTTGACAAACCTAAAATAGAAGCATTTTTTTCCTTTTTACACAAAATTGTGTTAACTTTAGCCCCCTGGTGGCAGCTGAAAATTTTAAACAAATGAACTCATATTTTGGCAGGCATATTTCGTCCACTAAATGCAACTTTTAATCACTATTAGAACTTCATACTAGAAAAAAAGTATTTTTCGCTCCACCCTAGTGTCTATGTTTACGACTTCAAAAAGTAAATCGTTTGTCAGGTACGACTTTTCAAGACTCTTGTTTAACCCCGTCACAATGTCCATGGTTGTATCATAATGGCCGATTCCTAGCGATACATTTGTGCTATAGTACTGTTCCTCACCGAAGAAGGCTGAACGCATAGTATTGTCTAAGGTTATGCCTAATTTTTCGCACTCATCGATTCTTCTAAGGATCAGAAATATGATTTGCTCATTTTCAAGAGTTAAAAATTTGGAGACTAACTGGAGTTCAAATAAGCCCACCTCATACGAATCACGCTCCAATTCAATGGGTCCGTGGAGTTCTGTCACAAAGTTGGCCAGGGTGTTGTTAGGATGTACAGACAGAGAAGAAGAGGACGGGAGTGTGACATAGAAGTGGCTAGGCGCCATGTTGCATACTAATTAAGTCTCATTATTGTAGCAGCTTTTATATAAGTGTTGAAGCTTTCTGGGTAACCCAGCCATTTCACCAGGTACATTTTTCTCTTTCCTGAACCTTTGCTGCCTAAACATTTTTCAATTTTAAACACATTTTTTCCTAAATTAAATGTAACTTTCTGCAACTCCTCGCGGTAACAGCCTCCAGCGATCTCTTTCCCATTCAGATCTTCAACGTAATACATAATTATCTCGCCTTTAGATCTCATAGCACGAACTTTAAAAATCTCGCGTGTCCATCCTTGCTCAAATCCCTTCGCGAATTTATTTCCCGAACGTGATAGCCTTACATAATCCTTGATTTTGAAATGTGTAGAGTGTGGTGGGCGGTGCTCCATCTCTTCTCACCTCTGGCAGCCCACCTCTTTCTAAAACTTCGTTAGGCGTTGTGCCAATCGTACGGTGGTGTGAACGGTTGTATGATGAAGCCAATGACCCGAGAGCGTTTATATATCTGGATGTGTTTTTATGTGTAAAATAGCGATGCATGCGCTCCTTTATGGTACGTTGAACTCTTTCAGCTAAAGAGGCCTTATGTATAAAACTGCTAGTGTAGTAACTGACATTAAACTCTGTTAGCATGTTCTGAAAAGCGCGACCTATAAATTCTTTCCCCATATCGGTACAAAAATAGCCAGGAACCCTATCTTCTTTTAACAACAACGTTTTGGTCGCTTTAGCAACTGTTTCAGGCGATTTATTTTTCAGTTGAATTAGCCACAGATATCTAGAGAATACATCTATTACACTGGTCAACACTCATTTTATTGCCAATCATATTAGAGTGATTTTGGGGTAACTTTGTGCTGCTGATTCCGAATATGACATCGGTTTTGCTAGATTGGCTCTAATTTATGAGATAATTGGTACCCCATTGAAACACGTAAAAATGCAAAAAATTTAATGTTCAGGCGGAGCCTACTTACAAATCGCATTGAAATTGTCTCAAATCATACAAAAGTAAACACATGGAATACATAATGGCATTTTATTCGGTCTCACCATCTAGAATGTTCCGGTAGTTTCCCATATGCACGCGTTATGGTTACGTTTCCTATTAATTGAGGGTATTCATTATCTCAAGAACTAGAGCCAAATCGGAAAAAACTACTTTCATTTTGGAATTCAGCAACCCCAAAATACCCTAAATTCGTACGAATTTCCTGGGCAACGAAATTTTTTTTTTTTTTGTTGACCTGTGTTATGAATAGGATGTAGTGGTATCCGTCATTATACACTGAATATCTTTGCTTGTTTGTTAAATCCGCTTGCCAAATAGAGTCAATTGAATCCGCGGTTGTCTTGGCCGTTTTAAACCTTTTTCTCCCCGGTTTATGAAGTGTATAAGCATCCTGTTCTCACAAAAACCGCTCAACATCTTTTTTCCTTACACCGTAAACACCCCTGTCCAGTCTATTAACGCCACCTTAGGAGGCGGGGTTAGAAATGTAATAATAGCGTTTACTTAATATGTTAGCCATTTGCGTATTTTAGAGACACGTGGATAAGGTTGGCCGTTTGTTCTCTTCTTTCTCCTCTTCAGAGACGCTGCTGCTGGGTAGTAATGCACCGGAGGCAGATTTTGGCCGGAGGGCTGGAACCTCCGGCTTAGTGTTTTTTCCTCCGGCCTCCGGCAGGAGGTTCCGGCCAATTGATTTATTTCAGTATATATATATATGTGTGTGTGTGTGTCTGTGATTCATCGTCTCATCTATTTAGGGTTTATATATTATAGTCCTGCTATTTTAAATTATTAAGTCTTTAATAACTTAAACTTTATAAAAGTCGACTTTCTATGCTTTGTGTGTGCTAATTTCTCTAAAAATTCCCATTGAACAGAATATCCTCAGGTTATGAAATTTATGATGTCTTGCTGAATGCTGAGTAAAGTAGCCTATATCAAAGTGTATACCAACGGACTGCGGCGCGTAGTTGAACGTATTGTGGAGTTTGCCCTTCAGAACCGCGACGAACATGAAGTCCGGACGTGGTTATCCTTCAGGTTCGGGTCAGATGAGGGGGACGATTTTTGGGTGGTAATACCGTTCAGACGTTTGGCGGATGTAGATATAAACTATATCTTGGGGCGTATAATGCAAGCCTCTCAAAGTGGTACATCCTTCAATATGGACAACTTCATGGTAGATATTGACAGAGTATTCCGGGTTGCGGGTCATAGTGCCACACCTTATACTCTTAATTTCAATTCTCCGTTTATTTACAGAAAGCATTAAAACGTAGATCGTGGTTGTGGCTTTATAGCAATTCTTTTAGCTCATATGTTCACTGTGCTAAATACTTGGACGTGAAAAATTTGGTTGCCCACGGTTGTGCAGCGTGCCCGTGAACTGGCTTCAGATTGTAAGCTTGAGTTTGAGTGTAATATGGGTCCTGAAGAACTGAGAAGGGCCGAGCAGGAAATGAATGCACGTATAGTCGTATTTGGAATGGCTGATCGTCGTAGGACTGTGTGTGATTTTAAAAGCAGCGTGAGAGATCGTACAAGACCTCTACTTATTTTAGGATTGTCAGGAACATCGTATCTCCTCATCCGTAACATAAGGGCTCTCTACGCCAGTTATGATAAAAGTCGAAAATATGGAAGGCATCATGATTTGTGTAAGGGTTGTCTCGAGTTTGCTGATCATATGGTGAAACATTGTAAAGATTGCTACATGGTATGTGAGCAGTGTAAAAGCTCCAAATGTGAAAGTCAGATAGTTGAAATCAAGAAGAGGGAATGTAATGTGTGTAGACGTACATTTTTCAATAATAAATGCTTTGAGGTCCATAAATCAAATGGCACTTGCAGGAAAATGAGGATTTGTAAGTGCGGTATGTTTCACATGATGGATAATTGGGGGAATTTTAAGCATAAATGCGATGAAATTCACTGTTCTACATGTCATGAAAAATATAAGGCGGATGGAGTGAAGCATGTATGTTATATGAAAGATGCTAAACCTAAAAATAGCCCTTGTAGAGCCGTTTACTACGATATATAAACTTACAAGAATGCTGAAACCAAAGAGGTTATTCCACATTTACTCGTAAGTCAGACTATCTGTGATAAGTGCATGGAGCTCGAGTGTGATGAGTGTCACAAATGTGGAAAACGGACA
This sequence comes from Bathynomus jamesi, assembly GCA_023014485.1. Classification (NCBI taxonomy): domain Eukaryota; kingdom Metazoa; phylum Arthropoda; class Malacostraca; order Isopoda; family Cirolanidae; genus Bathynomus; species Bathynomus jamesi. The sequence continues at coordinate 1,156,494 of JAJOZX010000808.1, read as the reverse complement.
AACGTATTTAAAACGAATGCATACGACAGGCCTGTGAAGCTCTTTGTGTCTTATATTGTCAAATGAGCGGACAAGTTCAAAAAATGACTGTATATTCTTGCCCATAACGGGGCGAAATTTGACACACAGTTCCTTTATAAGGAGCTGCTTGAACACAAGTCGTCTGCGATATTTACAGGTGATCCCTTGAAAAGAGGCAACAAACTAATACAGATAGAGATAAGAGGTAATGTACAGTTTAAAGACACGCTACACTTCACACCTGGTAAATTAGCAAAGCTGCCCAAGGTCATGGGCGTAGCCGCTGAAGTTTCAAAAGGATATTTCCCTTACACATTCCTCACTAACGTGACTTTAAATTACGTACGACTAAATCCACCCAAACATTACTTTAACTACACCAACATGAGTGATAGGGAACGTGAAGATTTTGACCACCACTACTACAACAGTTTTAATAAAGCTAATCCATACAATATAGGCGATGAATGTGAACGTTATTGCGTGAATGACGTACGTGTACTTAGAGTATGCTTTCAAGCCTTTAGAAGGATGTACATAACCCGTTTCAAATGCGATCCGCTGCAAGTCGCGACCACGATCGCCTCATTATGTTTTACAGTGTTCAAGAATAACTTCATGCCTAAAGACACCTTAGCTGTTATTCACAGAAACCATCCCCGCAGTTATGGGCAGAAGGCTATTTACTGGATCATACACCTACAGCAGCAGACCGGGGTATACATAAAGCATGCCCGCAACACGAGTGAAGTACCCATTAAGGTTAATGGTCGTGTTTTTTTGGGTTGACGGCCTAAGTGAGGATCCACCCAGCGGTGAGAAGACTGTGTATTCCTTTAACGGCTGCTGGTGGCATGGATACCCGCGCTCTGAATGTGCCGTCACAGGGAACCTTTATGGAAGATCTCCCGCCGACAGCCTCGCATGGACCCGCACCCGCGATCAACTTATGGGCTCCCAGTTGAACCAGTTCACTCACAAAATCTTGTGGGAGCATGAGTATGATGCACGGATGGAAACAGATGGACAGTACCGTGAAGAAATAAGGACCATCAAACGTTCAATGGTGTTGGACGCCATCAAATGCGGTGACAGCTTATTTGGAAGGCATACAAATCCCTTCAAGCTATACTTTCCGCCTACGGAGGGCGTGAAACTCCAATTCTACGACTTCTGCTCTTTATACCCCTACGTGATGAAGAACAATCCGTATCCCGTAGGTGCACCTGAAAAACTGGTGGGTCCCACCATACCAACCATCGAGGAGTTTTCAGCTAACTTGAATGAGCGCTACTTTGGACTCTCTTTCGTAGACGTGCTCCCCCCTCGCGATTTATGGATGCCGATCTTACTCGTCATTATAGATCACAAGCTCATGTTTCCCCGGTGCGTGAAGTGCGCAGAAGAGAACAACGGTGATTGTGACCATACAACCCATCAGCTTAAGATCAGAGGTGTATGTACAAGCCCTGAGCTGGCCCTAGCCTTTCGCCATGGGTATAGAATAATGAAGATACGCGAAGTGTGGAGGTTTCAGAAGCTACCCAACCTTTTCACACCATATATAAACGCTTTTTTGAAGGATAAGGTTGAGGCGTCAGGATATCCGCGAGGAGTTGATACCGAAGATGAAAAAACGGCTTATATTCAGCGTTACCGTGCACATGAAGGTATGCAGTTTGACTGATCCCAAATTGTGAAGAATCCTGGCAAGCGCTTTAGTGCAAAGTTGTGTCTAAACAGTCTTTGGGGAAAGTTTGCACAGAATACCGGCAAAGGGAACGTCCATTTGGCACAAAGTTATAGTGAAGTTTGGGATTATGCCAACGCTCCCGATAAAGAGGTTATGGAGATCGTGAATGTAGGTAATACTTACATAATAAAGTACAACATCACCGAACTGGCCACAGATACCTCACGGGTTACAAACATACCTGTAGCCATTTTCACAACGGCCGACGCGCGCATCAAACTTTGGGGCCTATTGCACTCTCTTGGACGGAGGGTGTTGTACGCTCATACAGATAGCTTGATATTCACAGCGAGGGAAGATGAATACATGCCCGGTATTGGGGAGTTTCTCGGAGAGCTAACTGACGAGATCAAGGATGATTATGGTGATGGTGCATATGCAGACTCGTTTTTGTCAACAGGGCCAAAAACCTATGGGGTACGGGTGAGGGTGGGGGATGTTATGATGTATATCGTGAAGGCTAAGGGTATCACGCTTAAACATGCGAACCGTCGAGTCGTTAACTTTGACTCGTTGAAGGAGCTAGTGTGCTTGGAAGATGAGGGTGACCAGCTACCCCAACTGACTGTGGGGACGCACAATTTTCGGGCGCAGAAAGTGGGGTGTCTGAAGGAACTTAGGGGCACGAAGGTATGCCGTAACACTTATAGGAAGCGTTACCAGGTGCCTGGTAACTATGATACGGTACCCTTTGGCTACCTTAATCCTTGATTGTGTTCATATATATGTGTATTGATATGTTTATTTATCACGTATATTTAGAGACGAGTATCGCTTGTTAAACAAAAAGGATAAATATGGGCATATGTTTCTCTTAAATAGTGTACCAGATTGTGAAGATGTTTAGTTTGTAGAAATGAACGTCTGGTGAGTGATAAAACATTAAAGCCGGTATTGTTTTATGTAGCGGAAAATTCTGTTCGTCCAAGGGCACAAGTGTTCGGACAAGCCTGTACACGCTTCAGCAGTTTATGGTGTGACTCACTCCCCCCAGCGAGCCGCCCACCCGTGTACCTCACAAAACACACGAGTTCGAGCGAACTCGTACACGTTTCACCAGCGTAACTCACTCCGCCCGTCGAGCCGATCCATCCACCTGTGGCTCATAGTCATCTCAGAGCTTGAACCGTGTGGACGTGCGAATACGATGGAATTTCCTTTGAGAAGCATTCTCAACGCCTCGTACGATGTCTCCGTGACGAAGTCATTGCGCGTGTTCAGGCGTGAAACTGGCACCATTATCTATGTACTTAAAACGATTTGCAGGCAAGCAAACTCTGGTAAACGTAATGTTATTTATTTAAGTGTTGAGGAGATGAATAGTCTTCGTGATAGTTGAGAAGTGGGGAGAGGACCGTTATAAAATAACTGCAGGTGTAGGCACAAGAAGAGAGCAGATTAGTGATGCCCCCTCATATGCCGTTGTTTGCACGTTGTGTATAAATAACGAACAGCCATACATTGATATACGACTGATGTGGAAGAATGGAATCTGGCAACTCAGCCAGATATGCCAACTGGCGAGTTGTTAGAATATATGCTTTACTTAAATATGTAGCGCAAACTGGCTACTCATCCAGATACGCCAACTGGCGGATTAAGCCAGAATATATGCTTTAATTAAATAAATAGTGCAAACTGGCAACTCAGCCTTCTAAGCCAATTGGCTGATTAAGCAAGAATATATGCTTTAATTAAATAAATAGCGCAATCTGGCAACCCAGCCAGATAAGCCAACTGGCTGATTTGGAACATATTAAGACAACGGCCGTTCGGCTAAAGTCTTAATATGAGCTTGGCTCTTGCCAGGCGAACACCTCTCTTCCTTTCCTTCTTCTCTCTCTTTCTCTTGGGGGATAACTCCGCCTCCAAGTTGCATAACCCCTTGTTGCTCTTGCAACATCCCCCCTCTCCCTTTGTTGCATAACATTTTGCAACATTCCCCCTTTGTTGCATAACACCTTTCAACATTTCCCCCTCCCTTGTTACATAACATCTTGCAACAGTCCCCTCCCCTTATTGCATAACAACGTGCAGCATCCCCCTCTCCCTTTTTTGCATAACCTTATGCAACATTGATCACAATTTGCAATTGCATTGCACTATCCCATTTTGTGCCCATACTACTGTGGCGAAACAAAGTACAGCAGCGGTCAATAAGGCGAACAAAGTGCCAGGTTTTATAGCTAAGAATTATGAGTACAAATCGTGCGATATTATTGTTCCTCTTTATAAATCATTAGTTCGACCCTATTTCGAGTACGCGATCCAATTTTGGAATCCGCATATGCGAAAAGATATAGACAAAATCGAGAGTTCAAAGACGAGCAACTAAGTACTAAGATGATTCCGTCGCTTCGGTCAAAGTCGTCCGAGGATAGGCTTTAGGAGATAAAATTGACTACACTTGAGACTAGGAGGTTAAGGGGTGATCTATCCAGTCTTTCAAAATTATGAATGGGTTCGATAACGTAGATAGAGATAACTTTTTCAAAATATCTCAATACAATAGGACTAGAAATAACGGGTGTAAGTTGACAAGTAGAAGGTTCGAGACAGCAGTTGCCAAAACTTTTTTACGCATGGAATAGTAAATAGGTGGAATAGTTTGCCGGTAGAAGTAATTAGCAGCACGTCTATAAACATGTTTAAAAATCGATTAGACGATTATGTTGATAGATTAGGTATAGTTTAAGGTAGTAAACTTAAGGTTTTTGTGGTTCGGAACCCACGTAAAATTGTAGGTCCCCTCCGCCACTAGGGAGGACATACACAATACACAAACACAGTTAGGTAGACCAGTCATGAGTGGATCCTAGGGTCTTTGTTGGCCTGAAACATTATAACATTATAACATATACAGGGTGTACATAAAGTCAGGATCTATTTTTGTGAAGCACTTGGAAATTATATGGAATTCAATCATAAAATGATAAAGTGGTAACATTTATTAAATAATTAAGAGTAGGATTCGACGTGACGCCCATCAGTATCCCTGCACAGCTGAAATCGTTCCGCAGCATTTCTAAACACATTCTGGAGCATTTGCGGGGTTATGTTATCTGCAGCAGTTCGTATACGTGTACGTAAGTTTTCAAGACTCGTAATCTTCGTCTGATAGACGTGCGATTTGATAAAGCCCCATGCAAAGAAATCTAAAGGGGTTAAATCTGGTGATCTCGCTGGCCAAGGTCTGTTGCTTCCGCGTCCGATCCAGCGATTTGGAAAACGTCCATTTAGATAATCCTGAACAATTTTGGCATAGTGACAAGGAGCACCATCATGTTGATAGACGACGGTACTAAGAATCCTATCCCCGTCGTCTATCAACATGATGGTGCTCCTTGTCACTATGCCAAAATTGTTCAGGATTATCTAAATGGACGTTTTCCAAATCGCTGGATCGGACGCGGAAGCAACAGACCTTGGCCAGCGAGATCACCAGATTTAACCCCTTTAGATTTCTTTGCATGGGGCTTTATCAAATCTCACGTCTATCAGACGAAGATTACGAGTCTTGAAAACTTACGTACACGTATACGAACTGCTGCAGATAACATAACCTCGCAAATGCTCCAGAATGTGTTTAGAAATGCTGCGGAACGATTTCAGCTGTGCAGGGATACTGATGGGCGTCAGGTCGAATCCTACTCTTAATTATTTAATAAATGTTACCACTTTATCATTTTATGATTGAATTCCATATAATTTCCAAGTGCTTCACAAAACTAGGTCCTGACTTTATGTACACCCTGTATATATATATATATTATATATATATATATATATATATATATATGATACACAGACCGTGCATGGAACAAGGAACTCTTCTGGGAAAATTAAATCCACTATAGTCCGAATAAGTAATGGTAAATGACAAACACGATAGTTTTTTCTTTTTCATGATGTTAGCCCGACGTGGGCAACGGGTCACTCGCAAAGAGGTCCCAGAAATATAGCTTCCTTCATCAGCTATCTGCAAAGCAGATAGGATCCAGCTTTGGGACAGGATCTAGGGTTTAAAGTAGCCTAGTTCCGCTATATTTAGAACCTCAATATAAGCAAAAGACTAGCTACATTTACGTCGGATTGAATACATCAAAGAAAAAGGGGTAACTATTATATTTTTAGCCAAAAACCAAAACTTAAACCTCAACTGGCAGAATTGAGCGTTCACTTTTCAAGGCACATAACATGTCCGTTTCATGGTGGGAATTTGCTCAGAATGGTTCACTGAGGTTTTTTATGATACACACAGACCCGTTGCCCACGTCGGGCTAACATCATGAAAAAGAAAAAACTATAGTGTTTGTCATTTACCATTACTTATTCGAACTATTGTGGATTTAATTTTCGCAGAAGAGTTCCTTGTTCCATGCATGGTCTGTGTGTATCATAAAAAACCTCAGGGAACCATTCTGAGTTCATTCCCATACATATATATATATATATATATATATACTAGGGGCACTCACTATATTTTGCCTCACCCCTTTTTATTAGCTAAATAATAGGCCATGGGGCTGAAATGTCTTTTGGGCCGTAAGTTTGAACTTTCTGCACTTCACGTAACCAGATTTTTCCAGTTTGAACCTCCCCTCCTTGTATAAAACCGCTTTTAAACGCCCTTCTATAACCGATGGTTAACGCAGTTTCGAAAATGGCGTCTGACGACAGTGGTGTGCATCGTAAACAGAGAGCTGTTATCGAGTTCTTAACCGCAGAGAAGGAAACAGTTGGAAATATTCACAAACGTCTACAAAACGTTTACGGAGATGCTGTTGTTGATCGAAGCACAGTTGGACGCTGGTCTAAACGTGTGAGATCATCGGAGAGAGGGAGAGCCAACTTCGATGATCAGCCACGCAGCGGTCGCCCGGCATCGGCTGTGACATCTCACACTGTGCAACGTGCTAACAGCATCATTCGATCAAATCGGCGTGTCACATACAAGGAGCTATCACTGGAGCTAGGAATTAGTGAAGGAAGTGTGAATGCGATAATTCAGCAACTGGGATAATCAAAAATGCGTTCACGGTTTGTTCCTGTGAACTGACTGAAAATCACAAAGCCCAAAGAAAAGAAATTGCTTCTGAGTCGTTGGTTCGATACGAGACAGAAGGGGATGACTTCCTTTCACGAATTGTGACTGGGGATGAGATTTGGGTACACCACTTTGAACCTGAAACAAAACGCTAATCCATGGAGTGGCATCACGCAGATTTCCCACGCAAGAAAAAGTTCAAAATGGCTCCCTCTACAGGAAAGGTTATGGCTATCATCTTCTGGGACATGAAAGGGGTGATTCTGGTGGACATTATGAAGAAAGGACAAACAATCAACTTAGAGGCATATATTGCTACCCTACAGAGACTCCAGAGACGTATAAAGCGAGTTCGACCGGAGAGAAAACTGGAAGACGTCCTTCTTTTGCACGATAACGCAACACCACACAACAGTTTGCAAACAAGAGAGGCCATCACAAAAATGCGCTTGACTGTGTTACCCCACCCTCCATACAGCCCGGATCTGGCACCTTTAGACTTCCATTTGTTTGGGCCAATGAAAGATGCTATTCGTGGAAGAAAGTTTCAGAGTGACGATGAGGTTGTTGAGGTTAAGAGGTGGCTCGAGCGGAACCCAGCGGACTTTTACCAGCAAGGAATAAAGGCCCTTGTTTCGAGGTGGAGGAAAGCCGTAGAAAAGGATGGACACTATGTGGAAAAATAAAATCTTGTAAAAAAGGTATGTAACAACTACTTGTGTACAAACTTCCTGGAATTTAAAGGAAAATTAGAAAGAAAAAAAAAAGGTGGGGCAAAATATATTGAGTGGCCCTCGTGTATATATATATATATATATATATATATATATATATATGTGTGTGTGTGTGTGTGTGTGTGTGTGTGTGTGTGCATACTGAAACCAATGCGAAAGAGTATATATACACAAAACTTTCTCAGTATATGTTAACATCTCATGGCCGGGTGGGTAACGTGGTTGCTTGGAAAACTCGATTCTTCAGTGATATTGGTTCGAATTTTACCGAGGTAAGGTAAATTTAGTTCTAATGTATTTAATCTTAAAACTTAAGTTGCTGTTAGTATGTTGTTCCTGATTCACCTAAAATTAACATGTAATTACACAAGGTTAATGGAAATAAGCTGAAATGGTATTTAATTGACATTTCCTCCAATAGATAACACCACCCACTTCGATTAAATTATTTTCAAGGAATCAATTCTCCGAGAAGTATTTCATCAAACATCGAAGTTTAATGAAAATACCGTCAACACCTGAGGGCACTTGTTCGATGAAAGAATTTTCCACATCTTGACGAAAATTCTAGTTTCAGAATATGTTAAAAGCTTCCACTAAATATTTTTTGTGTTTTAAACTTTGTGTTATTCTTGTCTCGTTCTTTTTAAAGTTTATTATTATGCACACAAAAAAGATTCGCCTTTTTGCAAGACGCATTTTACAGACTAGTAAAGAATATGTAATCTTATCTCAAGTTTATACAGTATATATATATGAATGCATGTAATCTCCAATTATATGTTCAGGATTTTTATTGAATCTCATACAGCATCCACTTTTAAAAACTATCGTAGTTGTTCTTAGTTTTATACCTTTTCCTCCCTTTCAATTTACTATAAAGACGAAGAAAACAATAAATAAAATCTTTATTCAGAAAAGAATACAAGCGACACAGTTTTACAATATTTTTCTGTGCAATTTAGATACTTAATATGGCAATAGTATATACACAGTAGTATAATCTGAATATGCCGTTGGAAGCTTGGAAGCTTGGAAGCTTTCTAGGCTTAATATTAACAAATAATAATAATAATAATAATAATAATAATAATAATTTATTGTCCGTTGCTTCGAAAATAAGGCATACAATTGGTGTACAGAGAGTAATATATATGATAGTGCGACCAATAATGCATTCCTAAGCATATGTTGCGTAGTAGAATAAACAATTTAAAACGATAGTAACAACAACAACAACAATAATAATATCAATATTACAATTTATTATTGTATTTATACGTGTTGGTGATGATGCACATCACTTGCTACAGGAAGCATACATACATACATACATACACGTACATGTGACACACACACACACACACACACACACACACACACACACATATGTTACAACTCAGAATGGTCCCTTTATGTTACACACCTACCGTGCATGGAACAAGGAACTCTTCTGGAAAAATTAAATCCACTGTACAGTAGTCCGAATAAGTAATGGTAAATAACAAATACTATAGTTTTTCTTTTTCATAATGGAAGCCCAACGTGGGCAAACAACACACAGTATAATTAATGTAAAGAACGACGCTTGTGTAGAAGATCCCGGGTTCGATTCCCGGGTGGTAACCTCATTTTTCATTTGTTCGTTCTTCCTCCTCATCTTGTGCGGAACGTTCTTCTACACAAGCGTCGTTCTTTACATTAAAATGAATCTAAGGAGAATGCATGTGTGAGTAATGTTTATGAATTAGGCGCGTGTGAAAAGGACTAGAAAAGGATTCGCGTGCTGACTGTGGGAACGAAAGTGTGGAAAAGAGTACGGATATTGTACTAACGGAAACTTATCGAGTAAATGGCGTATATAACATGAATGCCTGGGAAACAACTAATGCACAGCATGACGCTTGTACTGTGCGTGAGACCGGAAATACAACTGAAATCTCAAGGAATGCGAAGGTCGAAAATAACGTCGTATGCGTGGATCACGACGCGCAAGCTCAAAGCGATAATAAACTAACCCAAATTGAAAAATTAAAAACAAAGGTAAATTGGTGTGGTTTTCTCTTTCTTGTGCGGTTTTTTATTTTATGCGTTAGACGCGTTTACCTGTCCATTTCTAATTGGGTAAATCACCCTGATAAGCACCCAGATGTGGGAAAAACCCATGTAAAGAAAGTAAGCTTGAAAAAATCCTGTAGTAAAAAGGAAAAACGCAACCAGGAGAGTCCCCTCCTTGAGGTCAATGGAGATTTCCTATTAGAAGAGTAGGTCTCTCCTCAAATGACCCGATGTATACGAATATTTCACTACCCGATCTTCAGGCAATGAAGGAGGAACATTCAAACGAAGAAACCATAGAAATGAAGGAAAACGAATTGGTCGTTGGGACGTTGTACGCAAATAGTGTGTGGGTGGAGGAAGAGAAATTAAAATTCGATGTGGTAGAAAGAACCTCTCCTCCACGAATCGTCTTACCGGAGATTTGTCTAAATGAATAAAAAGTGGAAAAAACATTAGATGATGTAGAGACCCTGGACAATCAGCAAGAAGGAGTTATAAATGAAGAAAAAGTGGAAAAAACATTAGATGATGTAGAGACCCTGGGCAACCAGCACGAAAGGATTATAAACAACATCCGAAAGGAAGACAATGAAAGAAAATTTCATACAAAAATTAGATGCAAGGAGTTGAGAAATGAACCGGAAAAATACAGAAGTAGATTTAATGACACGCAAAGTTTATGGAGACACACATGGCCTCCCAACTGAGTTCGTCAATAAACGAACAACTCTTTACATACATGATTAGCGTTGCGCTATTGGCTTTAAAGGGAACGATTCATACTAAAATGAAAGACTCATTACGTAAAAATCGTTTCCTTATTATCACGCTTTTGATAACTAAAAGAAATAATTTAATTCAGGAAAATGTAAGGCTTGGCTAAGGAACGATTTCTTTTTCCCGCTTTTATGATTATATAAATCAAGAGATAAAATAGGAGCTAAATAAGTATTTAGAATAGCACTATAAACACTAAAAACGCGGCAAATCAAAGAGACAATTTAATGCGCGACGAAGAGAAACCAAACTTCGTCTATATTTATCAGCGCAATATAAAAAAAAAGGCACTTCCTAAGTGTGGACATTTAAAAAGTAGGCAAATAGGCAGATAAAAGAGTAGACACAAGGTAGGCATTTGAGAGGGATGTAGGCAAAAAGAAGCCCAATTAAAATATTCTCGAATGAGTTTTGTGTGAAACTCGTGTTCGACACAACGAGAATCATGATAAGAGCGCAACGAGGGACCGGATACTAGGAAAGAAGAGTGGAATCATAGCTAAATGATATAACGTCAAAAGTAAAGTCGTTTCTATTATTGATTTTAAATGTATTTTCATTTAAACAGATTCACATTTCTTCACTTACTGTCACTCTGGACAAAGAGTTAATGAATTAGTTCGCTTTGAACCGTGGAGAGGAATACAGAAGGGATAGTGAGATTTAATAATTTAATTTCTTTTAAGTGTCGAATTGCCCAATTAATTTTCCCCTTTAGAAATATTTAATTTCTGTTCATTAAAGAAAATTATTAAATAAATAAATTAGACAAACAAATAAATAAAAGAAGTTTAGCAACGACTCCTGCTGAGGGAAAGAGTCACCCTGCTCATGTCACTGTGCGCAAGTTCAGACAGGGGAGCGAACATTTCCAACAACGAAGCTTTGTACTAATCGGCCTACGACGTCCACCTACACCCCGTCCTAAACTTACATTTCCCAATGCCTGTAACGTTTACAATTTGTTCTTCTATCCAGTATGAAGTAGGAGATGAAGTTCGACTTCCGTTGAAAGATCTACCTATTAACGTTATCGCCAATCGGAGCGACGTGCAACCGGATCGAAACAAGGAATCATACGGAGGACCCCCGGAATATCGTCCAAGGAGATCCTCCGAGAAGGAAGTTAAGTCAACATTCAGCCGAATTAGTCGGCCTAAATAAGATATAAATTCTTTAGCACTCCTAACAGTTAAATAAACACTAGTTAACGATACTACTAGCCTAAAATCTAAGTTTAACTACGTGCGCAAATTTAAGTGTTTAATATTAAAGAAATTAGAGTGTTCCTTATGGCTTAAGATTAAAAGAACAGTCAAATTAATGAAATAATATAGTAAGAGATAGTTAAATTATGGTAAAATAGTATGGCATAAAAGTAAAGAAAAGGCGACGCCATAGTGTAGAGATGAAATTAGTGAGAATTTAGAATTTACAAATCAATTTAAAAAAAAATTGTTGTAACTTAGTGTCAACTTCAATCCTATAATTTAATACGTTAACTTAAATCTCTTGAAAACGTCTATAAATCATATCTACATAACCTCTCACTGTGCGTTTATTTTCAAATCTATTTTTCTTTTCTATCATGTAAGCTACATGTGCAAGTTATACCTCTCAAAACATCAGTTTCCATGAATAAGCCAGGACATGGCGTCATAATTGTTGATATAAGATGTTTTTCACCTAAATATGTTTACAACTATAATCATTTCCTAATAACTGAACTCTGAGTACTCATAACCATTAAATTGAAACTTCTAAATATAATATATCTTATTATCGAAAAACAATATGCAATGTTCTATTACATGAAACCCTTTAGTATAAAATCACTCGGTGTAACGTAAAGCCTTAAGCTCTTAATCGGTGAAATATTTCACGATACTTTCGGTGAAAAAAGAAATAAAATTAGTTTTCCGTAAAAAATTACACCATGGAAAAGCCAATGTAAATTCGCTTAATAATTATCTTTAAATCTACTTAATAATGCAAAGGTGAAAGTTAAACTTTTTCTAAAACCCTTTAAAGATCTATAAAAAAATTCAACACCCGGGCAGCACGCCGTCTGAACTGTTGTGTATTCTATTTTTGAGGGGTTCTTATTGCAAAAGGCCCTTGAGAGAACATTGCATTATGAAACGAAAAAATTGATCTTAATCTTTGTGTTTCTTTTTCTCAACTATTCTTTCCTATAAAATTTGAGTGTTACGATTAAATTTGGTATAGTGCGTTATAAGGTAAACCCCAACTAATGTGGTAAAACGTTTTAATGTCCCCTCAAGTTGTTTGGAACATCTTAATATTTTCATCGAGAAAACCAGAGACAGTTGTGCGAAGAAATGTAATGGTGTAAGATATACTTTCACTATGTGCTTATCTTCTAACTTCCTGCTTTCCTATGTGTGCTAAGAGGACACTATTTTATTTTATTTAACTCCCTATTAAAAAGAATCAGTTCAACGAAAACTCTTTCCCAACAATTAATTAAATAAGTTAGTCCTTAGTAGAAGTAAGTCCTCTCTTTTTATTGTTAGACCTCGATGGGACGAAGATATTCTTCCAGAAATTATCTTCCTTTAGCATCCACTAACTGTAATCCTTTTAAACTATCAAAATTAAATTAAGAGGCTTATCCTCTCTCATTATAATTGAGACCACTGCTAATTGCGCAACCGTGGGTAGCTAAAATACGATCTTGGGAGTGTCGTAAGCCTACTAAAATTTTTAAAGGATTTAAAAATCCTAATAAATTTGCAACATATCGCGTACCCCTGAATCATCTTTTTATGTCCTTTTTTCACCCTATTATCATTTATCTCACGACTATGAATTTCTTTTCTTACTCTCCTTCTTTTTTAGATTAATTTCAAATTTCTTAAACTGCAATTATTATGACCTTCAATCTCTCTGTAGGACAGTGTGCCTCACAAATTGTTTCCTAGAAATCAGAACGAAACCTCTTTAGTTACCCGTGCCTTTTATTACACCAACTTACAAAAATTCTGAAACCAGAATTACGTTGACAACTTATAAGAAATTGGTTTTCATTTCTTCGAGTCATAAATTAGATAAAGTTCTATGTCAAAATTTGTAAATTTGCCTCCTAGCTTCAAATTCCCTGTAAAAACCACAGCTAAGCTTATTTATATTGTGTGGTAACCTTATTTCTCACTCATCAATGAGATGCAAATTTTTAACGAGCCGGCAGGTTTTGAAAATTCTTCATACATTCCCCCAAATTTGACAACGTAATATACCCTCTTCTAATGTTGAAAGACACCCCCTGACATGCCCGAGAGAGTTTGGATTATATTCTTCTAATTTTAATACGTTTATATGTATAAATATGTATATGTATACTCAGGAACCACGACATATTTCAGTCTTTATCATTAAATTCAGAGAAAACGCATAATGGGAGAATGCGAAACGTTAAAATAAGCTCATTTCCCGTAACACTATTTCAGTTACCCCTTCTAACAACCAAATTCACTAAATCTCATTTTTCCAACCAACAAATCACATTAATATTAATTAAAGTGATTCTCTCCTATTATTCCGAGTACGTCATTTCTTTAATGTAATTTTAATAATTGCTGATAAATAAAAAGGTAACAGATAAAGATCCCTCATGTCACCTCGATTAACCTGAAGGTTCTTGTAACATATTTCTTTCCGGGCCGCAAAAGCCCTCTAGAAGATTTTCAATTTTTCCCATTTAACTAATGTTTTGAGATTCTACCACTATGCTACAGTTCCTAAACTTGAAGATGCCTTAAATATATATTTCAAATTTTTTAGTCCAATCTTTCCTTCATTTTTACCGAGAAAGAAAAAAGAGACCTCCTGTTTTGATCAGTTGATATCTTTATATTAGTGCAATTCTGATTCTATTACTGTTTTTGATTTTAAAATAAGTTAATTTTAATTTTTATGTTAATCTATAATCGTAGATTTAATGTTTACATTATTGCTATTTTTAAAGTTATGTGTAAGTTTTGAGTTTAAAGTAAATCGATTTCTATTAATCTATATTCTATATAATGAATGATTCACTCTAAAATTCATTATTTTATTTTTATGACAGTTAATTTATATGATAAATCTGATTTTAAATTATTTGACGACCCGTGTATGGTCGTACTCGATTTATGATTCTAACTTATCTTGATCTATATTTAATATGAAATTTAATTTTAGAATAGATTTGAATTTAATTTTGATTAAAGATCTGTTACAATCGTAACCGATTCATTTGTAAATTTAATAATCCTCATTTATTGCATAAACTGAACTTTAATTTTTATTATTTTGGATTTTAATTTTAATTTCAATTTTTAAATGAATTTACCTTTATCCTAAATTATTTTGCAGTTCACCTTCATAACATAGATAAATACTTGCTACTTGTTAAATGATCTCCATTATTATCATCTGCTGCTGTGATTCTTAACGAAGGTATGACGTCATATGACGTCCGGTGTAAACTGAGATCATTTCAACTCCAATCTCCTTTAATGGAAATTCTAAAAACGATTCATCTGTGGGGCTTCACTCCTACAAATAAATTTCTTTGAACCTTTGGAGTGACTTCGGTACCTATGTTAAGGGTTCGCGTTTTTTCTCACGACTTTCCATAATATCCATATTCCGATGAAAAGCGACGCCCTAAGTTTTTTTTTGTTTTTTAAAGAAGAGGGACGAACTGTTATACGCGGGACAAGCCTCTGGCGATAAGTTGGCCATTGTACACGAGCACGCCCACCTTCACGAAAAGAGCAGACGTTTGTTTTATCTCCAGACTGTCACTCAAAGTCGCTCAAATCTCTCCTAAGCCCTCAAACTAGCGCCCGTAAAATTAAAATGCAATATTCCTCCTAAGTAAGAACGCTCCGATACACTCTTGTGACATCTTTCGCTGGATGTTGGCCAATGTACTTTCCCAGCTAACAAGTCACATCCGGCCAGAGCTCCGATATCGGAACCCCGACTCGTGAGAATTACCAAATTCTCTTGGTCTCGTGGTGACGCGCACCTCTGACGTATGTGAGAGTGAATTGCTTCGTATATAAGAAGGGGTCCAGCCATTGGGAGGCAGATTGTAGATTTTACTTCGAGAGTAGTCTAGGTCTCCGCGAGCAACGAGACGCGAGTTGGTCCGTATGATTAGCTAAGCTTTGGTGACTGCGGATTAGTCCTTGCTTTGACGGAACCTAGAAAGGGCACGAGGGTAGTGCTTCGAGAACAGGGCCGTCGGGTTTTTTGGTTAAAGGAACGTAAAGGGATACCCAGGGTGAAGGGTAAATTTCACATCAATTAGAAATTAAGGCTTATATCGGAATAGAGGAATTGAAGGATCTGACTGGAGGAAACGCCAGTAGTCTTAAATTCATTTATTTCCTGGTGACCTTAATTGTCACCCTTAGACTAAGAATAACTAAATTTTAATCCGGTGAACTTAAATGACCTTGTGAAATAAAGACTTAAACAAAGCATTGTAAACTATCGCCTGTAATCCGCTTACCTCAACTTAATTAAAAGGCCCGAAAATAAAGTAGACTCTAATTCAATCCCATCATAATAAACGTAACTCCGATGAGTGTGAAAGCGGGCTAAGAAAGCTCCGGACTCCGAAAGTGACCAATCGGTCAGCGCGCTCTGTAGGTCCAATCCAGACCGTAGGCAGAGTACCTCTATTATACTTGGGGGTTAAAACTCACCGGGAAACCTTCCGTGTATAATATATATATATATATATATATATATATATATATATATATATATATATATATATAATATATTGCATTCCTCTGACTCCAGTTGGTCTTCAAAACTTGGATTCACCACTCCAGTGAAGTCAATACCCATAGTTATGATTGAGTAAATGTTATGTGTCCTACAGGTAGGTCTGGAAGGTTTGGGGTTTTGAAGAAATCCAATCTGTTTGCAAGGAATGTATGTGTCTGTTGATGAAATCTGTTGTGTGATTCTTCCCTAAAAGAAGAATTGAATGGTTGGAGCTGTATGTATATATTTATATACTGTATGTATGTGTGTAAATGTATATTTTGTTGTAGGGTTTTATTTTTGAGTTTTATATTAGATTAACCAATTTGGCTGAGCAAAGATCCTTAAATGTTGCATTTGAGACCCTTATATCAAGCCTTGTCTGTTTTATGCCTACAGTATATGTGAAATAGGAATTAGAATAGGTTGCAC
This sequence comes from Bathynomus jamesi, assembly GCA_023014485.1. Taxonomy (NCBI): domain Eukaryota; kingdom Metazoa; phylum Arthropoda; class Malacostraca; order Isopoda; family Cirolanidae; genus Bathynomus; species Bathynomus jamesi. The sequence goes on along the minus strand of JAJOZX010000808.1, from coordinate 1,139,879 downwards.
CTATATGTCATCTAAGACTTAGAATATGTTGCGCCTATATGTCAAATAGGACTTAAAATAGGTTACGCCTATATGTCAAATAGGACTTAGAATAGCGTTAAGAATAGATGTTAGGTGAGTGTAGGTTTAATTTTAATTTTGTGACGTTACAGTTCCCAGTTGAATTTTTTGATGTTATAAGTTCGAGTTTAATTTTGTGATGTTAATGAGTCTTATGAGTAAGTTAAATGGCTGAAATAAATTTTATAACCTACACCACAGGTTGAATTAAAAATTTAGTGTTTTTAGTTAGGATAGGCCTTGAGTGTAAAGAGTAGGGCCTACTTTGTGAGGTAGGCTTCTTGTATATTTAATTGCAAATTGTAGTGTTTGAAGTACGTCTTTAGTGTACGAGTATGTTAGGCCTATTAGGCAAGGTAAAGTGGGCCTACTAAATATGCTTATGTTGTGAGCCTACTAAATAGGCGTGGGTTGAAATTGGGACTATTTTTATAGGACCTGAAATAAGTTAAGCCTGTTAAATGAACAAGGCTTTGTTTTGAGTTTGAAGAGTAGGACCTATTTAAATAGGCTTAAGGTGAAGTGGGCCTATTAAATAGGCTTAGGTTGAAATTGGCCTATTTTTATAGGATCTAAAATGAGTTAAGCCTGTTAAATGAACGAGGCTTTGTTTACGGGTAGTGCTCTCTGAATTCTGTATCCGACGACATTATTACTCCCAGATCCCTCACTTGTAGTTTTAGTGTTATCTGTTTGTTTTGCAGAGTTTTGTACCTTTTATTCTGCAGCTCCTTGTTATTTCCATATCTTAGAAGTTGGAATTTTTCTTCGTTGAACTTCATATTGTTGTCTTCTGCACGTGGAATAATGTTTCAATGTTGTTTTGTAATTTTCTTATGTCACATTCGTACAATATTTCCTTACATATCTTTGTGTTATCTGCGAAACATGACACAATATTGTCCTTAATAGCTGCATCAATATCTGGAATCATTATTATGAACAGCAAGGGAGCTAATACTGTCCCTTGTGGGACAGAGCTCACGACTTCCGAAACTTCCGATTTAACTCCATTTACCACCACTCTTTGTATTCTTTACGTCAAGAAATTAAATATCCATCTTCCTAGCTTTCCAGTAATTCCTGTATTCTTAAGTTTGTGAGCTATGATTCCATGGTCACATTTATCGAAGGCTTTAGCAAAGTCCGTATATATTACATCCATGTTTTGTCCTCGACACAATGTTTCCAATATTTTCTCCTGGTGGTCTAGTAGCTGTGATAGGCATGATCTTCCAGTCCTGAAGCCATGTTGATTTGGGTAGTATAAGTCTTTTTCTTGTACGTAGTAGGTGTATATATATATATATATATATATATATATATATATATATATATATATATATATATATATGATACACACAGACCGTGCACGGAACAAGGAACTCTTCTAGGAAAATTAAATCCACTATAGTCCGAATAAGTAATGGTAAATGACAAATACCATAGTTTTTTTCTTTTTCATGATGTTAGCCCGACGTGGGCAACGGGTCACTCGCAAAGAGGCCCCAAAAATATAGCTTCCCTCACCAGCTATCTACAAAGCAGATAGGATCCAGCTTTGGGACAGGATCTAGGGTTTATAGCAGCCTAGCCCCAATGTATTTAGAACCTCAATATAAGCAAAAGACTCGTTGATTTCATGTCGGATTGAATACATCAAAGAAAAAGGGTAACTGTTGTATTTTTAGCTCAAAACCAAAACTTAAATCTCAATTGGCAGAATTGAGCGTCCACTTTTCAAGGCACATAACATGTCCGTTTCATGAGGGGATTGAACTCAGAATGGTCCCCTGAGGTGTTTTTATGATACACACAGACCGTGCATGGAACAAGGAACTCTTCTTGGAAAATTAAATCCACAATGTAGTCCGAATAAGTAATGGTAAATGACCCGAGTGCGAGTGACGCGTTGCCCACGTCGGGCTAACATCATGAAAAAGAAAAACCATAGTGTTTGTCATTTACCTTTACTTATTCGGACTATAGTGGATTTAATTTTTCTAGAAGAGTTCCTTCTTCCATGCACGGTCTGTGTGTATCATAAAACACCTCAGGGAACCATTCTGAGTTCAATTCCATATATATATATATATATATATATATATATATATATATATATATATATATAAGCAAACAACCACAGGGAAAAGGAAACACAAAGTCCGAGCGCTTTCGTGATATATTCACATTATCAAGGAGGAACAGAAAATAGACAGAGATTACAAAGTAAATGAGTTAAATAGACAAGCAAAAAATTCACAATCGGCACCTCAAATTAAAGGCCTTAAAGCCCTCTAAAGATTTTTTCAATTGATAACATAATCTGTATGCTGCTAAATTACTAAATATGTATATAGATGAAATTAGACAAAAAAAAAAAAAATAAATAAAAAATATTATAATGGTTATTAACACTAATATTTAATTAAAGCCGGTAATTAATTGGCAAGAATTTAATGAAAAACAAATAGATAACGTAGATAACAAATAGATATAATCTGTAGGCTACTAACTTACTAAATATAAAAAGACTATATAGATGAAATTAGACAAAACACCAGTACAGAAAACAAAAATTATTATAATGGTTATTAACACTAATATTAATTAAAGCAGGAAATTAAATGGCCAGAAATTAATGAAAACAAAGGGAATGGTGCCATCGTCTTACAGAATATTACAAAATTTTTCTACAAACAGTCTGGAAAAGTTGTTTTCCCAAAAGCAACCCAGTTGAAAAGTCCAATAAACCCCCCAGCAACCAAAGATTATACACGAAAGAAATATTACAATTAAAATAGACACATAAGAATGTTTATTGGACTTTTCAACTGGGTTGCTTTTGGGAAAACAACTTTTCCAGACTGTTTGTAGAAAAATTTTGTAATATTCTGTAAGACGATGGCACCATTCCCTTTGTTTTCATTAATTTCTGGCCATTTAATTTCCTGCTTTAATTAAATATTAGTGTTAATAACCATTATAATAATTTTTGTTTTCTGTACTGGTGTTTTGTCTAATTTCATCTATATAGTCTTTTTATATTTAGTAAGTTAGCAGCCTACAGATTATGTTATCTATTTGTTATCTACGTTATCTATTTGTTTTTCATTAAATTCTTGCCAATTAATTACCTGCTTTAATTAAATATTAGTGTTAATAACCATTATAATAATTTTTGTTCTCTGTATTTTTTTTTTTTTTTTTTTTTTGTCTAATTTCATCTATATACATATTTAGTAATTTAGCAGCCTACAGATTATGTTATCAATTGAAAAAATCTTTAGAGGGCTTTAAGGCCTTTAATTTGAGGTGCCGATTGTGAATTTTTTGCTTGTCTATTTAACTCATTTACTTTGTAATCTCTGTCTATTTTCTGTTCCTCCTTGATAATGTGAATATATCACGAAAGCGCTCGGACTTTGTGTTTCCTTTTCCCTGTGGTTGTTTGCTTATTAATAAGATCACGTGTTATTTTGTGATTTTAGTGCATATATATATATATATATATATATATATATATATACACATTCAACTGCAAAGAACACGCAGTATAAATAACGTAAAGAACGACGCTTGTATAGGAGATATTCCGCGCAAGACGAGAGAGAGAGAACGAAACAAATGAATATATATATATATATATATATATATATATATATATATATATATATATATATGTAAAGAACGACGCTTGTGTAGAAGAGCGTCCACACAAGATGGGGAGAGAGAACGAGCAAATGAAAAATGAGGCACCTCCCAGGAATCGAACCCGAGATCATCCAATTGCCAGTCGGATATGCTAACCACTGCACCAAGGTCCCCGACCAATCACAACTCGTAATTCTCCTACATACGAGCGGAATCGAATGCCCTGATGGGGCACCTTCTCATGCCATACATATATACATTTTAACTGCAAACAACACACAGTATAGTTGTGACTGATCGGGGACTTTGGTGCAGTGGTTAGCATATCTGACCGGCAATTGGATGATCCCAGGTTCGATTCCTGGGAGGTGCCCCATTTTTCATTTGCTCGTTCTCTCTTCCCATCTTGTGCGGACGTTTTTTCTACATAAGCGTCGTTCTTTATATTAATTATACTGTGTGTTGTTTGCAGTTAAAATGTATATATGTACGGCATGAGAAGGTGCCCCATCAGGGCATTTGATTCCGCTCGTATGTAGAAGAATTACGAGTTGTGACTGATCGGGGACCTTGGTGCAGTGGTTAGCATATCCGACCAGCAATTGGATGATCCCAGGTTCGATTCATGGGAGGTGCCTCATTTTTCATTTGCTCGTTCTCTCTCCCCATCTTGTGCGGACGTTTCTTCTACACAAGCGTCGTTCTTTACAATATACACACACACACACACAATATATATATATTTGGGTGGTCCAAAAAATAAAATTTTGTAATTTTTTACCTCCACATGGCTGCTCCTGTTCCTATATCTATCAAACATCTCCATGCAAAATTTCAGCCTAATTGAATGATATTTACTGGTCGCTATGAATTTCATTTTACTACTCATTTTCTAGTGGATTGATCTTCTGGGTTAAAAAATGAAAAAACAAGGGCAAATACTAGTTTATTTGTTTGAAAACAGATTAAATTTCAAAGAAAACCGCTTATTTTTTTTAGAAAAAAGAATAACTTAAAGAAAACAGATTAATTTTTAAAGAACAAACATAGTATGTTTGACAGAAAATTACATTTATCATTCGTTTATAATATACATCATTACTTCGATTAACGCTTCATCACTGACTCCTTCGAAGACGATGAGTAGTCTTGGCGATGTTTTGCTACTAATCGGAGGATGAATTGTTTTTGTTCTTCATCCTTCGTCAAAGATGTATTATATGCCTTGATAAGGGTAGGGGGTTGTTATTCTGAATTTTTTGGAATTCCTAAGTGAGGACCCCCTCAAAATATGGACCACCAATAGTGAAACTCTCAAAAACGATTTTTTATTTTTGACCCCTCTGACCCCCATGTACGTACCACCTGAAAGTATACATATGTGTATTATTGTATTTTTCTGCTATATAATCCATATTTATTGCCAGATTTGGTTTGTAATATGTCCTTTATAAGGTTTACGGGGTCGGAGAACACGAATCGGTACTCAGAATTTTGAAAATCTAATATGGCGGCTAAAAATCTCCATTTTTCATCAAATTGTCATGGATGACAGCATCCCTAATGTTATGATATATACTAAAGAATGTATTAAAACACATACAACACATACACGATCACCTTTCATACCACACTGTCCAGTTGTCAGCCTGATTAGCATCAGCACATAAGTGACACCTAGTGGACCAACATCCAACCACCACATCTAATGCTGGTTTCAGGGACCGAAAATATTATTATGCTTCACTGTGCTTTCATTACATTATGTGCCTTTATTTATTCCCTAAGACTCCCATTTCATGCCGCAAGGTTTTCCAGTCTGATGCAACTTTTTTTTTCTATTTTCAGACTTCACACCTGAGTGAACAATGAGCTACGCTCAGACGCCAAGTACACGCTCGTCCGCCCAGAAGACCTTGGGTTCAACAACCTACATAGAAACTGCTGACTTTTCAAATGACTTGCTCCCAACGAAAAAGGACATTTTGAAAAACATGTACTTACTTCGACCGGATAGAGCCGGTAAAACTGAGAGGACAAAGGAAGTTGCAGCCGGAATTCTTGCGGACGTCCTTCAAGAACACTGGATTTTTTGTAATATATATACAGTGACCACTAAACGCATCAAACTGAAAATTTTGGAACTGTATGAAAGATTCATCAAATTAGTTCAGACCAGAAAAAACCGCTGAAACGATAACTATTATAAAAAAGTCGAAGATTTCAACGAAAAAACGAAAGAACTTTTTGATATCTTCTGCGCGGACGATGAAGTAAGGAAATGCTTAGAACATTTTTATGGTCTGAAAATGACTGGAGAAGAATGGGACTTTCTGGAAGACCAAAGACATGATAGAAAAATGTTTTGCGAGAGTTTTGTCGACAGAAAATGGAATAAGACCATGGAACGCAGGAAGAGAGATCTGCAGAGTTTGGAGCAAATGAGAGAGGAAGCAAAAATGGAAAGAGCGAGGAATAAAGAAATGGCTTCAGCTGAAGGCTTCAGTGAATTATCTGAGGATGATCCGAATCATAGTGACTTCCAAATTAGCACATCAGAATCAGATGAGCCTTCCACGTCTACGGGTCGGAAGCGTCGTAAACTGTCCCCTAGACAAAAAAAATTGAAAAGGATGAGTTGCCGCCAAAGTACCAGCACATAAAAGAAAGTGTCAGAAAAGTAAGGCCCGAGGTTTACCAAGCAATGGACCAGCTCAAAAGTTCCTATCACATGTCAGATAATCAAGCTGCGGGAGCCGTAGTGATTGTTGGCAATAAACTATTTGGTTGGAAATGGAAATTTCATTACGAATCGCCAGACTTAGTAGACCTAGACACTCTACCACAGTCTAGCAATATTCGACAAGCCGGAAAGAGCATTGAAGCGCTAGCATTGCATGAAATTGCGAAAAAGATCATGCAATCAGATCAAAAGTCGGTAGTTACCTATTCTGTTGATGGTTCGAAAAAACAGGGAGCTGGTTCTTTCTCGGTGCAGGGAATGACGGTAAATTGAAAATACAGACCTCTCCCGACATTTTCGATTGCTACGGAATGTAGAGAGAACTTGGCGGATTTGAAAGTTGCCATGTTGAACATACTGGAAGCAGCGAGCGGAGTTAGTTCGAAGGAACTGTTTGAAAAGATAGACTTTGTGATCACTGATCAGACATCCCATAATCTCTCTGTCGAACAAATGGTGGCCGAGAAGCTACAATCAGAACATGCCCCGGATCATTTGTTTTGCAATGTCCACCCAACTCTCACGTTCAATCAAGTTATCACTAAACAATGGCCCGAAATAGAAAATGCCATTGGGCGAGATAAAATATATTCCAGCTTTCTCGTCAATGCCACAACTTCATCCTCGAGTGTGACCGAACAAGCGCTGGACTGTATAACCAGATTGATAAATCATGACTTTGACCACAAACCGTGAAACAAAGCCAACGATTTCGACGCTCATATCGCGCAGAAGTGAAACAAATCTGTCAGTTTAAAAGATGAACGTTTCAACAGATTGACGTTGACATGTGCCATAACCTTATATCACATTGACGATGTGGGAGCATTTCTCGGAAAATTTGAGCATGTGACGAACCAATTGGCCTGCATCGTACGATGCATCCTGGATCTGGACTTCGTGAGAGTTGTGTACACGGCTGGAGCTCTCATTGGACTTCATTTATTGGAGCCGTTCCTTTCACTGATGATATCGACCAGTACAAATTATTCAAAGCTAATTCCAGTATTCCAACAGTTATACCAAGACCTCGTTTCTACTGATCCGGCTAAACTGTTGGAAGTGGATACGCCTGTATTTGAGTTTGTGTCTGTTGAAAGATTCCAACAAACACGATATGACGATGATATTTGCAATGCTATCAAAGCTACAGCTCTCCAAATGAGTACTGAAGTCACAAAGGTTTTGGGTATGATATTGCCAAAGCTTGCTGAAGGATTTCAGAAACAAAAGGGTGATATCTTTGGATTCGGAGAATTTAACGAATCAGCGGAGCATGCTCTCTCAAAAATGGACTGTGAAAAACTGGACAAGGCGCCAATTCACAACTTGGACGCTGAGCGCAGTGTAGGGTTCATCAACTATGAATTCGGCAGAAGAGGCGCCAAGCAACTCGCGTGCGAGTCGGCAGCGCAGGTCAAAGCTCTTGCGTTGATTCAAAAACAACCAACAGGGTCTTTCAAAGACTATAGGAAAATTGGAACTGCAAAAATTCCGGAAATAATGAGAGAGTGAAGCATATGACAAGAACAATTACAGAAGCAAGGATTACAGACTAAAGAGATTGCGAATGTCGCTGTAGACCGCAGGAGAAATAGAGACCTGGAAGAATTAAAAAGATTAGGAGGGCCATTCACGGCTAGTGAGCAAGTGGATAATTATCTCGAAGAATCAAATGTGGACGATTCGCAGAAGCTGAACCGTCTTTATCTCGAAGTCAGATATGCACGAGATACCGCTCTTTCTGTGCCAAAGACTAGTGATATATTTCGTCTAATGAAAGGACTACAGAAAATTGCCCCTCTCAACGTATGCCACTAATTTGAAGCTTTATCTCAGCAATGTCAGCTGTAAAGCTCAGGTCACAATCACTGAGTTTAACCATGCAGTGGACACATTACTGAAATGAACAATATGCGTGTATAGTAATATACTATGATCTTTATACAAATATAGAATGTGTGAAAATCATCTTGAAATCGGTCTTTTTGCACTTAGCACTCTCCTTATTGCCCTTGGTGGTCTCAGATGGGTTAAAAGTTCATGATTTAGCTGTATTAGTTCTCACAAATACCTTGTCAACTGCATAATTCTGTTCAGTGTTGTCGCAAACCCCCAATTAAATATAGTATAATGGATGTTTGTAATATTTCCATCCACATTTCACTTTCAAATGCCCAAAAATTTGTAATTTTGACCGCCACCTTGGATTTCCGCCATAATGATTTTTCAAAGTTCCATTACGAATGCGTATTCGTGTTCTGCGACCCTGAAAACCCTATAAAGGACATATTACAAAGCACATCTGGCAATAAATATCGATTATATAGCAGAAAAACAAACAGAAAATACACATATGTATGCCTTCAGCGGGGGTATACAGGGGGGATAAGAGGTTTCGGAAAAAAAATTTAAATATAAAATCGTGCTTAGAAATGGTGTCTCCAAATTTTACGCTTGTCCCGAGCAAAATTTAGGATTAACAACCCCCTCTAATAAGGGCGATACCCCTCTCCGCCGAATAATTGACAACTTTTAGGTTGATCGCTATGCGTCGAAACTCTTGAAAGCAATCATCCTCCGTCCAGGAATTGGGATCGGTCCTCAGGAAGGTATCCTCCGCTGCCTTCCTTCCTCCTTTCTTTAACAGATTGAAGATTCTCAGGGTCCTTTTGGTGACCATTTCATACAAATTCAAATCTTCAATGTTTCCTTCAAGCTTCAATCGACGAGTAACAGTGGTGTTCTCGTTACTTTGGAGGTTTACGACCATCTTCCGTTTGGTCTCGGCATCGACTCTAGGATCGAAGAATGCAAGGCCGATGAGATGCTCTCCAAGACACCACAGGTACCGTTGAAGAGCTGTGGATGCTGCTTTGGAAATGATCTGATTTGGGTACCAAAGCGATAAACAGAGAGAGCAATTGTTTATACTCCAGTGCCTTTGTGAAGTACTGGATCATTTCCTCTCGAAGCTGGAACATCTTTGGATCTCTGAATAGGTTGTTTGAAACCTTCTGAAGTGATGGCCATTTTTTTCTGAAAACGTTTAAAGAGAGTCATTTCCGGGCCACCTGTGGGTCCAAGAAGTGCGTTGCAGGTTGTTTGACAAGACGACTTCAAGGATATGATGCCGACAAGCGATCGAGACAAGTTCCCTCCCTACTGCCTTTTCAGTCATGATACAGGCTCCCCTGTGAAGGCCAGTATTAGACGCAGTTGTGTCAAATACAAGACCTTGGATCTCACCGCGAAGATTCCAGTCATCAGTCGTCGAAATGCAAGCCTTGGTCTGTTCTTCTCCTGTAGCTCGTTGTATTTTTGGCACGGCTAGGAGTTTTTCCATCCCATTTCCCGTAACGATTACCGCGGTTCGTTCGGCTGTTTCCTTTGCGCCGATGTCGGGAAGTAGTTTCCCATCCCAGTGAAGAAGAAGGGGTTCTTCGACAGAAAATGAAGCTTGATCCTCTTTGGCTGCTGCCTGCCTTGCTTGCCTTCTTGAACGACGGATGGAGCTGCGTGAGTCATTGTAGAAATATCAGAGCCCAGGGCTTGAGCGACTGATCCAGCAACGAAGACTGCTCCTCGATCGGGAAGGTTGACGCGATCAAGAGCAGCAACCACATCTGGTGATGTGAAGATATTGTTTCGTTTCGGAGGATGAGAGTGTACATCTGCTCTTCCGGTCGAAGTCGACGGACGATAATCATCGTCTTCAGCGTTGAATTCTTCAGAGGATGAAGTGGATGTGCTGGCTGATGGAAGAGCAGCAGCTCCAGCCTGGCATACAGCCTCTCTTTCTTTGTACCTTAGAGCTTTGTCAGCATCTTTCTCCTGTCGACATATTTTGCGGTATTCCTTGACAAAATTTATCTTGTCAGGGCGTGCATACTGCAGGAAAAGACGTCTTCTCGTTGCATCATCAGGAATTGGCGGTCTTCTTTATTGTCTATCACCTTCAAGACGTCCTTCGACGCAACGTCGTAAAGCTCTGAGAGAGTCTCTTGGAACAAATGGAACATGCTCTCTTTCACTCTGCAGCTTTGTAGCTGCGGGTTTTCTTCAACGCAAGGAACTCTTCGTACAGATTTGACAGCTTCCTAACGCAGGAATCGACTCGCTGTGTAAGAATCCTTGCTCTCTGCCATACTTGCAGGTCCTCTTTGCAGGCCAGGTTGTTGCTCTCTTTCAAGGTCTTCGACTGTTCATGGTGGTGAAACTGAACCAAACGAAGCACATCATCACATGTGGGTAGCCTTGCAGTTGATAACTCGTTGTTGGGCTTTCCTAGAACCCACGTTTCTGCAGATGAGCCAGTACTTCTAGCCATAACCTGAAAAATGAGAGAAAATAATGCATTAACCGTTTAGCACCAAAGCACAATTATATAAGTGTTAAAGTAAAAACTTGCAAAGTCCAAATAAATAAAGTAAAAAAATTGGTTACAGTGGTTAGTGGTTGATGGGTAGGAAGATAGGCAAATTTTTAAAAATATATTTAAGAACAAGTAAATAATAAACTTCAAGAGACATAAGATATATATTTTACAATTTTACTCATTTAATTTAATAGCAACATCCTTAACAGTTATAAATTTGCATATAAAGAACATAATTTTATATATATATATATAACCTTTGGTTAGCTTCCGCCCGAATTGTTCATTCTGACGAAGGTCAAGCTTTTCACTCCACCTTAGACCTACAGTTTAACGTGGAATCCGAACCACGCCCCATCAGCAGCCCAGCGTCTTAACCACTAGGCCACCTAGGGTACCCATTTATCTACCAACCACTTTCTTTATTGTGTGGAAGGATGAACAGCTGGGTCTTGCTGCGCGCTGGCTGCCGTCGTGTCTCGAACCCGGGGCCGATGGATTCGTAGTCAGCGATGCTAACCACTACACCACCGAGGCGCATATATATATATATATATATATATATATATATATTATTACTTACATGAGATACTATTCCTAAGCTCTTGAAGTTTGAACGAACTTAAAACCGTCCTCCAACAAGTTTAAACTTGAAATGATGCATGAGTAAATGATTTGTCTGATTCACAAACAGCATTATACAAGAAATCGAACAATTGCCTCATCATTTGAAAGGTGGGAGGAGTCAATGTGGCGTGACTGCCGCGTCCTCTAAAAATGAAGCGGGTAGAAAATTATTAGTTAATTAATTAATTGAAAATATGAAAATCATAGCGACCTATTATTATGTACTGAATCGACAGATATTTTGCACGAAATCACTTCACATCTAAAGGAATAAGAGCAGCCATGTGGAGAGCATTTCCAACTAATTTGAAATTTTAGCCCAAATTTTGGACCACCCTAATATATATATATATATATATATATATATATATATATATATATATATATATATGTGTGTGTGTGTGTGTGTACACACACACACACACACACACACTTTAGAGTTCATTGTTGGTGGTTGTTTGGAATGGTAGTAAGTCTTTATGTGAGGTTATGATTGAAGTATTATTATCTGCATATTGGTAACAGGAAGAATTATTTAGTGACCTGTGGAAGTCGTTTACATAAAGGAAGAACAGGATGGGGTGCCAGCATGCTCCCTTCGGGTACCCCGTTGGAGATGCGTCTTATATGTGAGGTAAGAGAGTATTGTGCTGTAAATTGTTTCCTGTTAGCCAAGTACGAGTTGAACCATCTTAAGGGTAGTACCCTGAAGCCTTAACATTCGAGTTTTTTTAAGAGTATGTCGTGAGGTACTGTATCAAAAGCCTTAGCTAGATCAAGTAGGATGATTATTGAAATTTTTTTGTCATTGAGATTGCTATAAAGTTCGTCTAATATTACGGTTATTGTGTCATTTATCGTGTGTTTACTTCATAAGCCAAACTGTTGTTTGTGTATGATTTTGTATTTCAATATGATTTTTTATTTGATTATATATTACTCTCTCGTATAGTTTACTAACGGTTGGGAGGATGAAAATAGGTCTATAGTTTGAGGGGGACGTTTTATCTCCAGATTTATAGATATGGCATACTCAAACTTATTTTAGGCAGTTTGGGGAGATACCATTTTGAATGGATAGGTTTATGAACTTTAAAAGCTTGGGCGCAATTAAGTTTGCGCACTCTTTGTAAATTCTGTTTGGGATTGTGTCTTGAGTACAACTTTTATTTTTTAATTGTTTTATGGCTGTCGTTAGATCGTGTGTCGTAATTGGGGATAGTAAGGAACAGTGTGGTAACGGGGTACCTAGGTACGTATCGAAAGACCGCACAGTGGGTGAGATATTATAGACGAGGTTGGCTCCCACTTCGGTGAAAAACTCGTTGAAAATATTTGAAATATTTAGTTTATCCGTAATGGGCTCATTATTTACTAATAACTTTTCCAGGGTAAAGAGTTTTGTCAGTTTTTTATTAATCGGGTTGTTAATGAGGTTCCAGTATTGTTCTAGTATTTATGTTTATAGTAATTGGCTTTAGCTTTGTGTATTAATAACGAATTACGTTTGTTTTGATAGTGAGTGTAGACTTCCTTTGGGAATAGACTTTCCTTCACATTTTTATATATTTTAAGTTTTTGTTTAATAGATGTCTTTAGACTTGGGACCAACCACGGATTGTTGATTCGAACAGTAGGAATATTTTTTTCTATGATGAATCAGGATTCATTAAAAGCATGCCAAAGGGATTTCTAAAACTTTTAAAATTTGGTGTTTATATCTGAATGTGGGTTGTCAATGAAATCAAAATCTGTTTCGCCTAACTTCGTTTTGAATTTATTAAGCTGATTATGCCTTGTTTTTCTGTATTCAACATTTGTGTATTTTGGTTGGTTTGTCGTTGTTTTTATTGTGACATAATTTGGAGGTTGGTCAGTTATGCCTGCAAGGAATATCCCTGCATCATGTATGTATTGTGGGTCTATATCTGACATGTATGGTCGATAAGAGAAGATTTGATAAGGTCAGTATACGGGCGTGTTGGCCTTGTTACATAGGTCTTATATCCTTGGCTGATCATTGAGTTTCATAATGACTTGGCAATGCAGTCTGTCCCTATTTTCAGTAAGTCTATATTAAAATCTCCGAGGATGAAAAAGCGCGAGCTCTTTAGAGATTGATGATTGATTAGACCTTGTAAGGTATAAATATAGTTATTTGCGCTACCGTTAGGTGGTCTGTATATTGCTAGTATGTTGAGAGAGGTTTTGTCAAGAGTAAGATTTAACGCACACGTTTCTAGGCGGGGTTCTACTGTACAGAGTGGGTAAAATTTTGTGCATTTTATGGTATTTTTTATGAAAATACGAATCCACCTACATTTATTATATTCCATTACAACATGGGGTAGCTCAAATAAATATATAAAACATCCTTTGGAAGTAATTCATAAACACTCTCAAATAATGACAACAAACAAAGTCACACTTCCCCAATGTTTAAAGAGGTAATACAAATTCAGTGTCGCTCTCAGTATATTGAAAATTATCAATAAAAGTCAACATACATCACCCATTCGAAGAACAATCACTCCCCATCAAATACACTCTCGTTATAACACCAGACTGCCCAGTAATTTTATACACAAACCTAACTATACAATAGAAACTACAGGACATGCCCTCTCTCCAATTACCATGCATATCAGGCAGGCTTCATTACAAAATATATTGCGAAAATCATTAAAAAAAGCACCTCATTAGCTCCTACTGATGTTTAAGTACACTACTGCCATTTTTACCATAGTAACGAAGTTCCGTTTTATAATCAACTTTTAAAAATATGCTGATTTCATTAAGCACCTTTTATTTTGTAATTTATTATTTTTTCATTAAGTATCATTTATATTTCACTACTTGTAAATATACATTAAATCATTTAATTTAAAATTAAGTAACATTTTGTAAAATTTATATTATTATTATTATTATTATTATTTGTTATCACTGTTACTATCATTTGCACTTCCACTTTTTTTTATGTAATAAATAAACAAGATGCCATTAATTTTGCCTAAAATGCCTCCTTGCTTCCAACGGCATATTCAGATGAGAGTACTGTGAATATATTAATGTCATATCAAATATAGTATCTAAAAATTGTAAAACTCTGTCACTTGTATTCTTTCCTCAATAAAGATTTCGAATTTTGAATTTCTGAGTGTTCCTTTTATTCACACACACACACACACACACACACACATGTCGCGCATAGGTTGTGCGAGCCTCTGCCCGCTTGCGACTTTTTAGGGTTAATGCACTTTGGACAATCCAACGAAGGTGGTCCTTGTTGGGTAAGCTCGGCCTTAGCCGAGAGCATCCGAGTATATACAGAACGAGGCACTGATAATCAGAAGTTTACAGGGGGAGAGGTTTTACCTCTTACAACAGCAGCTCAATCAGGAATTTACAGGGGTAGAGGTTCGACCCCGTTTGACAATAGTTAAGGTAGGAATTGAAAGCGAGGAGGCTTGTCCTCCTCGAGTAAGAGTTACGGCAGGAATTTAAAATGAGGAGGCTTGGCCTCCTTGGTCTAAGCCTCAGGCAGGAATTTAGAGTGGGAGAGGTGCAACCTCTGGTATCAAGGGCTCAGGCAGGAATTTAAGGCGAGGGGGCTCGGCCTCCTCGGGTAAAGGCTCAGGCAGGAATGAATTAATTTACAATACAAGAAATATATAAGCCTCAATTTTGGGGGAATGCAGTTGAAGGTTAAGCTCCCACTTTAGCTGATGTTAAGCATAATTTAAGCAAAAAGTTAAAAAAATTACTAATTTTTGTAAGGTATACACTTTTGGGTGGCGACATAATGTCGGGGGCCGACATGTACCGAGTACATTCAGTACATAAATTACATTATATTACATACATTAATTACCGTTAATTGCAATTTTAGTAATTTGTTAATTGACATATCTAATACTGAAGTAATCTGAATAGGTAACACAATTTAAATAATGAAGGAGAGTTCTCCGTTGTTTTATAATTTAAAGGGGATTAACAACAATGTTATATATATTTATAGTTAAGAGTGACTACGCCAAATTATGTCAAATATTATTAGAAGAATGGTTGGTTATTATAGTTTGAAAGTCTAATTAGCCAGCGATGAGGAAAGCGGAGAAAAAATACGGTGTACTTTTCATTTGAAAGTACACGGACATTAATGATAACGTAACACATAAGTAACGGAATTTGCATGACAATTAGGTAGAAGTAGTAAGTACAGGTAATGAGAACGTGGATAACTATGTGCCTAAGTAGATAATAACCAGTAGCCTGGCAGGGAACAATATGGTACATTATAATAATATAACATCACATCTTAACGTTATAAATTGGTAGCAGAGGCAAGAGAGAAGAGTTCGAATTCAGAGGCTCGCTTTTGACGACGTAATCGGAATTCGAACCTTCGTCTCAGCAATAATAAACAACTTGCGAGAGGTGAAATAATAAAAAAAAATAAAACGTAAAAAGAATACATGTACGTAATTATGATCGTCAAGGGACATGTACGACTGCACAAAGTAGTGTACATAGTCGTCACACAATAAGTTGTGTGCGTAATCTAGACACGAGCAAACAGACTGATAAGTTGATAGGGCATAAGTAGACAATAGGTAGATGAATGAATAAGTAATAAAATTAATAATGGATAGCGGTCAAGCAAGAACATAGATGTATGAATGAATATGGTTGAATTATGAGTATAGTTGAATAATATTTATATTGCATAACACCAGACAGGACACAACATATAAATAATGACTTATAGAGAGTGAAGTTTTTATTATTATTAAAGAATTTACTCTACATTGAATACAAAAGATATCCACATACTAAACACGTGATTCAGTATTCAAGGTATGGAAGGAAATTAAGTTACTTTATGACGTCAGAGTGATTTACTCTGTACGTACAGTATAAGTCATTATTTGGGAGAAATCAAAGGAGACGAATTAGAGGGGCACAGCTAAGGGAGGGACATTCGCTGTTTACAACGAACTTCTAATGGCACAAACATGGATACTGTTCAACCATAGAAATGGTAAATCGCATGGTTGTGACACTGCTCTCCCGTGTGAAAAAGGATGTAATGGTGGGGTGGAAGTTCATTTACAATATTTTAAAAAAGTGAAAAAGCGACAATTTCGGGTTGGATTAATCAAGGCAATTTTGTGGGAAGAATGATAATTATATTAATGAAATTAAAAAAAAGAAATCAAGGGGAAAATTTTAAAATTACAGCAAATAAATTAACAAGGTTGAGATCTGATTACTAGGATTGTAGTGGAAATACTATGTCAACAAAGTACGATAAAGTCCGAAGTTGTCACCTTCAAAAATACAATTATAAGTATGATTAATTGTGGCAATCATACTACATAAACAGTCTTATAAACTAATAAACCATCTGAGTTATTTCTGGCATTTCGACCTAATTATTTCAGTTAAAGTTCCAATTATGGGATTGAATCTAATTTAATTTAAATTTTTAGTTTGTCCAACGTTATAGTAACAAGATTTACGGAACCGTGATAAATTCGGAAAGATTTCCAAGGTTAAGATAATTTTAGGGAAAAAGATACATACATAGTAAATAATGGTTAAAAGGAAAATTCAAAATTTAAGGTTCAGGAATTTTCAATTCATATGGTGACTACTTGAAATGGAGTTTAATCCGTCAGTAATGACAGAGATAAGAGTTTCCGAAGATATCATGATTATACAGTAAAAAAACTAATCGTATTCACTATGGTAGATAAAAATCGAATTAAATTTTAATGGTGGACGAAGTCTTCAGCAGTGGGAGCACGGTTGCAGAATGTAAACTTATTGCAAGTCCGAATAAGTTGGTAAAATATTAAAATTGATTTAAAGAAAAGTAAAATTAATTTATTGAAAACATGAAAATTTATCTAGTTACCGTTTTAGATACTTAGATATTGTTATCCATTAAGAATATCCAGGGAAAAGGAAGATAGAATTTCGTAATAGATGATGTATAGACCTTGGGTCACGTATGTATTTATGTGCAGAGTGCAAGGGGTAGGTGATTTACCCAAAAATGGGGAAAAGGAATTTATAGTTGAAGTTATTCGTAATCGCGTATTCGTATGTATATGCATAAATATGGGTAATAAGTGTGTGTAGCTGAGTAGGTATGTACAGTATGTGTAGAATATGAAAGTAATTGGTTCATCCCGTGAAGAACCGAATCCTTAGTGGTCAATGGTAAATCATGAAATTTTGGAGAACGGATTAGTTTAGAGGTTGGTTCAAATTAACTTAATGAAGGCAACAGGCAAGATTATATTTTGTAAGCAGCAATTAAGTTTAAATAAATTCAAATAATCCAGAGTAAACATCAAACAGTTAACTGCAATTAAATATAATTTATCGTGGCAGCCAATGATTTAAGAAATTAAGACTAAGGTTTGTATGATAAAATTAAGATATGATTAGTGAATTTCCTTTCCAATAAGTACGCCAATGATTTCAAGAGTGTTTCAGAGTGTGGGTAAGTGTAATTGGGTGAAAGTGTAATCAGTAGGAAAGTGAATGCGAATAGGTGTCAAAAGTAATAAAATTCAATCGGGATTATAGATTTTACGTAATAAATCGGTTGCACGTATTAAGGTAATTAAAATAAATACGCACTTAAAAGAACTTTAAATACTTAAACTAAATTAAGTGGTATTGAAAACTGAATTTAGGCACAGAATTAAATTCGACTAGTAACCTTCATAGCGTTATATTAGCAGTATCTCACCATTAATATTGACCAGAAGTATCAGTACGGCAATTGAATTTTATTTGACGAGTTGATGGGGCACAGATAATAACAGGTTTTAGTGGAATTCATGGTAGGGTAGGCCTGTTCAAAAATCAAGTTTTTCTTATTTTCATAGGTTTCTGTACATTTTCCCATGCTTTTTGACCTGTAAAAGCCGAAAATCACAACTATTTTGACCTAGGATGTTGGGAAGCATTGCCGCATGGAGCTTTAAATTTTCTGCCTTGAAATCGGCCAAAGCGCCAATTCCGGGGTCCCTTGAATTATGTTTTGCACTTTAACTTTTGATCTAAACAAGATAGAGCAACAAATTAGGTATCAAATGAAAGAGCATAAAATTAATAAATAATAATATATAATAATAATAATAATAATAATAATAAATAATAATTAATAATAATATAATAATAATAATAATAATAATTAATTATCATTTTTCAGGAAACAACAGAAACTCAATCAGAATCTAGAAAACCATCTACAAGTTACAACTTCACAATGGCATTAAGCAAGGAGCTGAGGGAGCTCCGTGGGCGCACAGTTGATATCTCAGAACCTCCACGTACTGTCCACAGGCAGGTGTCAACTGGGCCATCTACCAGATCTCTCACTGAAACTTTCCTGGTTGGATACCCTTCAGCTTTTATCAGTGGTTCCCAGCTTCCCACCAACAGACAGGCGTTCCAGTATTTCCTTAATCTTCAGAATTTACCGGAAAATGCAGGGAGGCCCATGGTTCAAGACCTTGCATATGAAACAGTTGAATCTATCATCCCATTCTGGCAGATGGCTAGGATCAAGACAATGACCAAGTACAACGCAATGAAGCTCTTCATGAAACTACATGAGAAACATCGTGCTCTGGTGAAAAGCAAAGGAAGAGCAAGTAACCCTGGAGGAAAAAGAGGAGCATTTGTGCTGGAATTAGACAGCCTGTTCGATATAGGAGCTCCAGATGCAATCCAGGAAATACAGAACAACAGACTGTTATCCAGAGAGAAGAAAGATGAGGATATCATGTTCTACGAAGACCAAAAGACTGAGAGGAAAGGTCATATGTCTGGTCATGACAAGATTTTTGAGACAAGATCCCTGCAGCAAGCAGCGAGGAATGAAAGACTGCAGCATAGACAAGAACAAGGTAAAACTAATTACTTTGAACGTTACAAAAAGTTTTAAGTTTTACTCCATTGCGATATTTAGCATGTACTTAACAATTACTGTCTTAACATGTACTATTTTACAGCTGCAGCAGAACAAGAGGCAGTTGTTCATGTGGATGACATTACCTGGGGTGACTCAACTGACAACGACGCTAACACAGAGGACATGGATTACCATCAGCCTCATCCTGGATGTTCTCACCATCAAGACACTGTGACTAGTGTGACTTTGACGTTTCCAAGGAAGGTCATGGAATGTGATGTCATCTGCAATACAGCTGATCGTCTTGGTTTATCAGACAATCAAGTTACTGCCATGGTTTCTGCCACCTTGAAAGCTGGAGGGGCTGATCTGGATAACTTCGTCATCTCAACCTCAACACACGTCGCAACAGAATGCTGTCCAGGTATAATATCAGCCAGAGTCACATGTCCAAGTTTTGTGAAAACCCCCACAGTACGCTGCCTTACACTGGATGGAAAGTTGCTCAAAGATGTCTTGGGCAGTGAACCTGGAAGTACCTCAGAGACTTTAGCTGTGCTAGTGTCTGGTCCACCTTCATACACTGAAGGAAAGTTATTGGGAGTACCTGTCATCGACAATTCTTCTGGCACAGCTCAGGCTCAGGCTTCAATGGATTTACTGGAGACATGGGAACTTACGGATAATGTTACTGCCCTTGTTTTTGACACTACATCCAGTAACAGTGGAGTTCACGGAGGAGCTGCCAAACTGCTAGAGAAAATGCTGAACAAAAAGGTGTTTTATCTGGCCTGTCGACATCACATCCTGGAAATCCTAGTAGGAGCAGTTTGGGAGAAGCTGTTTGGAAGGTGAAGGGGCCAGATAATCCCTGGTTTGAGCATCTGAAGGATGTTTGGACGGACTTGTCCAAGGAAAACCCAAAGATGCTGGCTATCAACAGCAAATGGCTGAAGGAAAAGAAGAAGAACAGTGAAGAAATACTCCAAGACATTCTAACAGCAGAAAGGCTTCCAAGAGCCGACTACAGGGAAATGGCTAAACTGACAGTCATTGTTCTTGGAGGAACGCCTCCTCGAGGTATTCACTGGAGTCGACCATGCGCCATTCATCAGGCCAGATGGATGGCCAGAAACCTGTACTCCATGAAAATGCTGATGTTTGCAGATCAACTTGAGTACGACGAAGACACTGTATCAAAGCTGAAAAGACTCAACACCTTCCTTGCGCTGTTCTACACTCCTGTATGGATGATGTCAATGTCTGCTGCAGATGCTCCCGTGAATGATCTAAGTCTAATCCAGGACATGTTGAAGTACAAGAAAACTGACCCAGAGCTTGCTGATGCAGTACTTAATAAGATGGAAAACCACAAATGGTACCTGACGCAGGAAGTCGTGCCATTTGCCCTGTTCAGCAGTAGATTGAGTGACACATTGAAGCACGACATTGCTGCCCAGTTACATGCCACTGAGAAGCCAGACAGCTTCAGAACAGGAAAGCCTATATTCCAGAGAGTCACAGCTAAGACCACCCTGGTTGATCTCATTGGCCCAGAATCACATTTCCTGCTGGACACACTGAACATTGGATCCGAGTGGCTTCTGGAACCTGTCACGTCTTGGCCACAGAATGAGGACTACAGAAAAGCGTTGAACTATGTTAAGAATCTGAAAGCGGTGAATGACATTGCTGAACGTGGTGTCAAGATGATGAGCGACTTTGCAAATGTCATAACAACAGATGCCAAGCAAAGGGACTATCTCCTTCAAGCTGTGGAGTTCAACAGACGCCGCTTTGACAGCTTCAAGAAACAAACTCTCAACAACTGACTGTGTAAATGTCATTATGAAATTAATCATCATGTAATGCTTTCACTTCTTGATCGATTAGACTTGTGACAAAATGTTAATCTCAAATTTGTGTCATGAATAAGGCGCCTTGTCTGCCTTGAGTGTGAGAAAACGAATTTTGTGATATTTCTGAAATCTTTGTATGTACCAATGTACCATTTCTTGTTCCAAGACTATCATAATTGTATAAGTTAGAAAGAGGATTAAAAACACTTTAATTTGGTGCCTATTTTGTTGCTCTATCTTGTTTAGATAAAAAGTTATAGTGCAGAACATGATTCAAGGGACCCCGGAACTGGTGCTTTTGGCCGATTTCAAGGCAGAAAACTTAAAGCTCCATGCGGCAATGCTTCCCAACAACCTAGGTCAAAATGGTTGTGATTTTCGGCCTTTTCAGGTAAAAAAGCATGGGAAAAAGTACAGAAACCTATGAAAATAAGAAAAAGTTGATTTTTGAACAGGGCTAATGGTAGGGGCAGTTATGCAATTAGTAATATTGAAATGGTGTAACTGAATTATTAGAAGGGGAAAAGGAATGGCATCCTGGTATAGTGTCAAAATTGGCTATAATTTTGGGTTGATACCCTTAACAAATGGTAGACTAACAATTTAATGACAATTACTCAAGATTAATTGAATAAAAAAAAATCAAGAATAAAAAGTTGAAAATAGAACTCAATTATGAGCTATTCTGAACTGAACACTTATAGGTTATAAGTTCCGTATAATTAAGATTAATTTAAAAAATAAAACAAAAAACAACTTAACCTAAATTGAGGGTATGTTCGGTCATACGGGTGAATTTCACGAACATACGAAGCCAGACAAATCAGCTGCATGGTTAGGTTGTCTTGCGATCGGGCATGTAGGTCATTCGGTTAAAGGTTTTCGCAACATGCCGGGAAGCAATGGACTGACCATACGAGCCTTGCTCACTCAAAAGGAGGTGGTGTATCGGGATTAAGAAGAATGGCTTTCACTGGTTTCAGAAGAGGATCCAGGAACAGCCAAAGAGAAAGATTTGCAAAGTAGAAGGCAAGAAGGGCGAAAACATGAATTCGCGGAAGAAAAATGAAAATGATCGATGGAACGATCATATTATGGTAGTGAGGAATATTCCGCGCTTGCCCTTCCGCGCGTACAACTTCCGACGGAGGAGTAGGTTCGGGTTCGCTCCCGGCACCTATGGGCTTAGCCTCGGAATTAGGTGGAAATTCCTCTACCTTTGAAAACAGAATCAAGTCATCTTCCTTAAATAGGGATTAAGCGAAATGACCAAGGAAACTTAAGGGAAGATGAGTTTTCAAATTTATTTGGAATAGCCAGAACACTGGGAACTTCAAGTTCCGGCCTAACTGTCACTGAAGGGGTGACTCGCTCTCGATGGAGTCACAGGGGTCTACTGTGAAGACATTCGAGTCTTCATACTCAAAATTACCAAAAGTATGTTGGTTTTCTAGTCTTCGTTCGTCGGAACTAGAACGGAACAATTGACAATTGATGAAGAATCTTCCCCATCTGGTAGCAGTTCCTTTTTATTTTGAACTGGTTCCAGGGAGTCCGTCGGGCTCTCTGAAACGAGTCTTTCACCCTCAGCTGAAAAGACCGAAGAATAGGGGTGACAAACATACTCGAAAGGTGAGTTCTTTCCTCGAATTAGGCCTGCTTCTCTATCGGCCCAATAAAAATCGTGCGTAATAAGGAAATTCATCCCCAGGAGTAAGTCTCCATCCCAATTCAATTCAGATACGACCACAAATGGGGTCAGATAAGGGACTGAATCAAACTCAATAGGAAGGATGATTTCTCCGGTACTGTATTCTTCCCAGTCATCATCAATGCAGGACAAACGAGAATGCAAATCGAATTTTTCCGTAGCCACCTTGAGTAACTTCTTGTATACGTGTTGGTGAATGTAATTCGCCTGACAGCAAGTTTCAACAAGAGCCAAAACTGCTTGGTTATTAATAGAAGTTTTCATGAAAATTTGTGGGCGTTCTTCCATGAGTTCCATTTCAAGAGTCCAAGAAGGCGTCTCCGAAACATGTGAACAGGCTTCGTCTGCATCAGCGATGGTTTCGCACGAGGTTGGGGTATTGGGAGGAAAACCAAAATTTGGAATATCGCAATCAGGGGAATTGGGTGACCAACTGGAAAGACCTGATGTCGGCAATTGACAATACGTCTTTACGTGAGCACTTTGCTCTTTAGGAAAAGATTGTTTGCTACACTGCTCCGAATACCAAGTAACGGAGTTAAAACAAAACGGAGGGACGGCATGGTCCTCACTATAGTAATTTAAAAAGAAGTCACTGGGACATGATCGATTCGTTACGAAACTGTTACTGTCATCATAAACGCCACAATGATTATCAAAATTCATAAAAACTGACTCGCCTACAGGACCTTGTGGGACATTCTCCTCAGCTGCTACTACAGCAGAAAAAGCATCATCTGAAGCAAGATGACGGTCATCATGACCAAAAAAATAAAAAACAGGGTCATCTTTCAGACCACTTAAACGAGGCGGCATTGCCGATTGGCCGTTGGCCGAAGTAAACTCAAAACAATTCGGGTCCTGTGGAGAAAAGTTATCAAAAACATGGTCATCCTGACCATCTAACGCGTCCTCTTTGGGACATGCATGGATATCCGATCCATCTAAACCAAAAACAACATCAGTAACAGAATTCGCGTCCTTTTTGGGACATGTATGGATATCTGATCCATCTAAATAAAAAACGAGGTCTTCTCGACCAAAGTTCACTGAATGAACTATGTCAGTTGAATCAATGTCCGAATGACTAAAATTACTGACAATTTGAGGAGCAGTGTCTAAATCATCGTACAAGTCATGGCCATCGGGACCAACATGGTTGTCCTGACCATGGTGAGAATAAAATAAATTCTGATTTTCAACATCAGTGGCACAGCAATCATCCAAGTTGTCTGAATTCACATTTAATAAAGGATTGGTCACATCCCCATTTACATTACAACAATTATTAACGTAGGTATTACACTTACTTTCAACAAAACTTTCATCATAAAAACTTTCAACGGAAGTTTCATCATAAAGACTTTCAACAGAAGTAAGTACCTTTATAATTACATAAATCAACAATTTCATTGTTGTCGTTACTGTTTTCAACATTAGCATCACAAAAATCATCATCAGGAGAGGCTGTGAGTTCTAGCCTCGAAGGAAATTCATTTGATGAACAAGCTGGAAAAACGGTTCAGAACCAACTGAGTCAGAAAAGAAGGTTGGATCAGGATTACCCAAATTTTCCAAGGGTGACGTTTCAGCGTCACAATAAAGGTTCTACTCGGATGCCTCGCACCAGAGAAGGGAATAACGTCTTTTATCCCATTTATCGACGAAGCATCCATCCGAAAAGTCGAAATGGAATCCGTTGGGTCGTAGGGATTCTGGGCCAATAATTAAATCAAAATCGGGACAATATTCTAGCGGAACTAACGAGACACCTATACAGACAAGACAACCACCAATCCACATTGCAAGTTTAGTTTTCGCAAGGACTGGAATAAGGTTACCATCGGAATCCAGAATGTATGAAACGGATGGCGGTCCCTTAAAGAGAGGACACAGCAATTTATCCGCTAAAGACGCAGGAACAATACTGGACGAACATTTCGAATCAAAACGACCTAAAAGGGTCTCCTCTGGGCAACGGAGTTTGAAATCGATTTCGAGAATAAAATAATAACTTTCTGGGGATTCCGAATGTACAGAACTCAAAGAGGAAGTGGATTGGGAAGGTGGGTCAGAATAAGGTACACTCAAAGCCTTTCTACCCAGACCAGAAGGGTCAACGGAATCACTCCGATTCTCTACCGAAACAACATTATCGGGAGATGCGTTTTCGCGCAACACTGAAGGATGGTTACACGACTCATGAGCAAGGGACTGAAGGGAAATCCGGAACTGGTGTGCTCGTGTTCTGCTGTTTAAACCTTTAACGTCAACGTCTCATTTGACGGATCCCTGCCTGTCACAGTACTTCGTGATTTCCTGCAGACCTTTATATATATCATACCTAAAACGTTTAAATTTTACCCAAGACCATTGATATATTTGCCCATTGGACCAATCGATAAGAAAGGTACGGACGCGCGCGGCGTCACCGAAATTTGGGTCACAAGTGTCAAAAGCAAAACCGATTTTATCCGCATCTGTAGTCAGACAACCTCTAAACGAATCGTCAATTTTACCGAACCAATCCTTAAAAGAGGGTTCTACAAATCTATTATTAACGCGACCGCGAAAATGAGGGACATCAATTGTACGTTTCAGTACGGAAGAGGGAGTTATAAGATTAACAGTAGTGCATGTCAGGAGGGGTAATGGTTTGGACATCGTTAATCATAACACGTGTCGTTGACACGGAAGTGTGTGTGTGTAAAACAAAACTAACCATGTAAGAGACAAGCAATAAAAAAAAAATAAATGGAACAAAGTCTAAGTATTTTGAATAAAATTGAAAAAAAACGAGATAAACAATGAAACAATGTTTTTCATATAGTTACGAGATAACGTAGAACAAATGGGCGACTCTGCATTTACTCCGGATGCGGCAATCGACGAGTAATTTTCGAATCTCCCAACACTGAAGTCTCGTTGGCAAGGGTCGAAATTCGATCAAAATCACACTAGAAAAAAGGGTTACAGTATAATAACGATAACATAAATTTTCATTAAAATTAAATTAAAAGGTTTAAATTAAAAAAGGAAAAGAAAAAAAAAAACCTAACCGGGTACAACTAAATAAAAATGTGAGTTATGGGTATAAATATCAGAATTACGACTGATCGAATTTATGTCCCACAACAAAACCTAAAATGATATTTAATATTCTTAATATACACAATGTGCAGATAATTTTATAAAAAGAATTTTAAAAAATTCAGATTTATAATCTGTTGGGAAAAATAAATACGTGAATACTGAATCAATGACAACGTCTGATTAGTACTGTATTTCGTATTACTGTCGAACAGTTAATTAAAATCAATTAATTAAAAAAAAATGATTAAGTGTTTATAACGTCACTTCACTGTTTCACACTAAAAAGGGAAAAACAAAAGTGAATTAAAATTACTAAAATTAAAGAAAATGATAATTAAGAACACGATTTAAAAGTAATAATTAAAACTCATCACATAAAAGGAGAAAAACGTTTTGGTGAGGCGACTGAGGAGAGTCAGCTGATGCCTCCAATCGTTTGGTGAGGCGACTGATTGCCACGACGGAGCACATAAACGTTGAAGGAAGATTGTAGATGGGAAGACGGTCGAACGGTTGATTGGAGAAAAATACAAACAATGATTCAAAAGTTGATTGAAGGTTAACGATGAGTTGTATTAAATTGAGGTTGCAGATGGTGTGGTTGGAGTCCAAGGTGAAGAGGTTGCGGTCGACGTCGAACGAGTGAATCCATGAAGTGTTTCAAAAATTGTTCAAAGTAGGGACATCCATTGATGGACGACGGTTTTTTCGGTGGGGGACTGAAACAGTCTCGGTGTTGGGGAACTAAAGCGGTCTCGGTGGGATCTCCAGTGTCGCGCATAGGTTTTGCGAGCCTCTGCCCGCTTGCGACTTTTTAGGGTTAATGCACTTTGGACAATCCAACGAAGGTGGTCCTTGTTGGGTAAGCTCGGCCTTAGCCGAGAGCATCCGAGTACCAATGAACAGTTTCTACAAGGTTTTTTCCCGAAGGGATGAATGGAAACACTTCACTTCAAAAATTGGAGTTTTAGTTCACTCATAAATTTTTATTCACAAAGTATATACAGAAAGAGGCACTGATAATCAGAAGTTTACAGGGGGAGAGGTTTTACCTCTTACAACAGCAGCCCAAGCAGGAATTTACAGGGGTAGAGGTTCGAGCCGGTTTGACAATAGTTACGGTAGGAATTGAAAGCGAGGAGGCTTGTTCTCCTCGAGTAAGAGTTACGGCAGGAATTTAAAATGAGGAGGCTTGGCCTCCTTGGTCTAAGCCTCAGGCAGGAATTTAGAGTGGGAGAGGTGCAACCTCTGGTATCAAGGGGCCAGGCAGGAATTTAAGGCGAGGTGGGCTCGGCCTCCTCGGGTAAAGGCTCAGGCAGGAATTTAAGGCGAGGGGGGCTCGGCCTCCTCGGGTAAAGGCTCAGGCAGGAATTTAAGGCGAGGGGGGCTCGGCCTCCTCGGGTAAAGGCTCAGGCAAGAATTTAAGATGAGAGAGGAGCCACCTCTGGTAACAACGGCTCAGGCAGGAATTTAAAATGAGAGAGGAGCCACCTCTGATAACAACGGCTCAGGCAGGAATTTAGAGTGGGAGAGGTGCAACCTCTGGTATCAAGGGCTCAGGCAGGAATTTAAGGCGAGGGGGCTCGGCCTCCTCGGGTAAAGGCTCAGGCAGGAATGAATTAATTTACAATACAAGAAATAAATAAGCCTCAATTTTGGGGGAATGCAGTTGAAGGTTAAGCTCCCACTTTAGCTGGAGAGCTACAGAATTCTGATGTTAAGCATAATTTAAGCAAAAAGTTAACAAAAAAATTACTAATTTTTGTAAGGTATACACTTTTGGGTGGCGACATAATGTCGGGGGCCGACATGTACCGAGTACATTCAGTACATAAATTACATTATATTACATACATTAATTACCGTTAATTACAATTTTAGCAATTTGTTAATTGACATATCTAATACTGAAGTAATCTGAATAGGTAACACAATTTAAATAATGAAGGAGAGTTCTCCGTTGTTTTATAATTTAAAGGGGATTAACAACAATGTTATATATATTTATAGTTAACAGTGACTACGCCAAATTATGTCAAATATTATTAGAAGAATGGTTGGTTATTATAGTTTGAAAGTCTAATTAGCCAGCGATGAGGAAAGCGGAGAAAAAATACGGTGTACTTTTCATTTGAAAGTACACGGACATTAATGATAACGTAACACATAAGTAACGGAATTTGCATGACAATTAGGTAGAAGTAGTAAGTACAGGTAATGAGAACGTGGATAACTATGTGCCTAAGTAGATAATAACCAGTAGCCTGGCAGGGAACAATATGGTATATTATAATAATATAACATCACATCTTAACGTTATAAATTGGTAGCAGAGGCAAGAGAGAAGAGTTCGAATTCAGAGGCTCGCTTTTGACGACGTAATCGGAATTCGAACCTTCGTCTCAACAATAATAAACAACTTGCGAGAGGTGAAATAATAAAAAAAATAAAACGTAAAAAGAATACATGTACGTAATCATGATCGTCAAGGGACATGTACGACTGCACAAAGTAGTGTATACAGTCGTCACACAATAAGTTGTGTGCGTAATCTAGACACGAGCAAACAGACTGATAAGTTGATAGGGCATAAGTAGACAATAGGTAGATGAATGAATAAGTAATAAAATTAATAATGGATAGCGGTCAAGCAAGAACATAGATGTATGAATGAATATGGTTGAATTATGAGTATAGTTGAATAATATTTATATTGCATAACACCAGACAGGACACAACATATAAATAATGACTTATAGAGAGTGAAGTTTTTATTATTATTAAAGAATTTACTATACATTGAATACAAAAGATATCCACATACTAAACACGTGATTCAGTATTCAAGGTATGGAAGGAAATTAAGTTACTTTATGACGTCAGAGTGATTTACTCTGTACGTACAGTATAAGTCATTATTTGGGAGAAATCAAAGGAGACGAATTAGAGGGGCACAGCTAAGGGAGGGACATTCGCTGTTTACAGCGAACTTCTAATGGCACAAACATGGATACTGTTCAACCATAGAAATGGTAAATCGCATGGTTGTGACACACACACACACACACACACACACATGTATATATATATATATATATATGTGTGTGTGTGTGTGTGTGTGTGTGTAAAATTACTTCTAGATCTAAAGACGTCAAACAAAAAGTAAAGTACGTAATCAATTTTCTGTGAAAAAGAAGGGTCGCTACAGAAATTCTAAAATTAAATAAATAAATAAATAAATAAATAAATAAATAAAATTAACTTGGAAATCTTCAGAAACATGAAATAAATCCCAATATATTAATACAAACGAGTTTGTGAACAATTTAGTAATGTTAAGGTCATATCGATGTGCGAGTGATATATACTGTATATATACTGTATATCAGTGGCGTGCGATGGGTGTGTCCACAGGGTAAGCGGTAGCTGCAAATATATATATACACACACACACACTATACAAGCATCATAACTTTATAGTAGTTTTCGATTACTGAAGTAATATACTGACCTTTTCTAATTTCACTTTTAACTGGGTAGGCGGCGCATGCGCCGCTTACCCTGACTGCACGCCACTGATATATATATATATATTAGGGTGGAGTGAAAAATATTTTTTTTGAATTTCAAAATGCTTGGGGTCGGGAAAGTTGCGTATTTATGTGAAACGTACTGTGGGAAATTTTTGTAATCGTACGACTATAATTAAATTGTGCATAATGAACTCAAAGTTTTTTAAAATTGGCAAAATTACTAAAATTTCGCCATTTTTATTTTCAGTTTTTTTTGGACACGTACTGTGTGAAAGTTTTGTAATTTTGTAATTTAATTTAAAAAACGCGAAATTTTAGTAATTTTGCCAATTTTTAAAAACTTTGAGTTCAGTGTGCACAGTTTAATTATAGCCGTACAATTACAAAAATTTCACACTACGTTTCACATAAATACGCAACTTTCCCGACCCCAAGCATTTTTAAATTAACAATTTTTTTTCACTCCACCCTGATATACAGGGTGTCCCATAAGTCTGGCATCATAGGAGAAATTCATATTTTTCTATTTCTACAAACCATAATTCATATTTTCCTTTTTCTACAGGCCATAATGTCTGTGAGCAAGGAAGAACAAATCCAGATAATTCTACTCATACGAAATCGGAGTCAAAGAGAGGCCGCTGCTGAATTTAACAGACTGCATCCAGACCGTGAGCCAATAACACAGAGCTGTGTTAGCAGACTTGTTGCAAAGTTTAAGGAAACAGGATCCATAGAAGATAAACCACGCAGTGGACCTTCAAGGAGGTCCACTGACGATGATACAGCGACTGCTATCCTGATTCATTTTAACAGAAGTCCCATTAAGTCTCTTCGGCGATTGTCCGCCGAGACAGGAGTGTCGAAAAGTAGCATCCATCGCATTCTTCACGCTCACAAATGGCATCCATATAAACTTCAGATCCTACAGAAATTAAACGAAGATGATCCCGACCGGCGGGTGGAATTTTGTGAATGGGCTACGGAACAATATGCTCGGGATGCCAATTTCCCGTCCATCATTCTGTTCAGTGACTAGGCTGTTTTTTATGGAAATGGTGAGGTAAATCGACAGAACACCCGCTACTGGTCTCAAAACAACCATCACTGGTATACCTCTTCAAAGGAAGAAGGTGCATCTCGGGTGATGGTATGGTGTGGCATTTGGAAGGATCGCATCATAGGCCCCCTCTTTTTCGATGAACATGTCACTGGAGGCACCTACCTACGTATGCTCAAGGAAGAAGCATTTCCCAGTGTCTTGAACGAAGAAAGAAATTTCCCAACATGGTTCCAGCAAGACGGCGCTCCTGCACATTACAGCACCCAAGTAAGGGAATACCTGTACCAACAATTCCCTGGTCATTGGATAGGACGTCGAGGGCCTGTGAAATTGCCAGCTAGAAGCCCGGATCTCACACCACTAGATTTTTATCTCTGGGGCCACTTGAAAGCGCTGGTATACGCAGAGAAAATTAGGAGTGTTGAACATTTGCGGCAGCGCATTATTGGGGCATGTAATACCATTACTCCTGACATCATTCACCGTGTGCTTGCTGACTGGGTATCACGTCCGAATTTGTGTATTGAAAACAATGGTGGCCATATTGTGCACGTTCTGTAAATAAAAGCTTTTGTTTTGCCTTTTTTTATTATTTTTCCTATGATGCCGGACTTATGGGACACCCTGTATATATATATATATATATATATATATTTGTTAAGGCCTTTTTGCAAAAAAGGCCGGTTTAGATTAATTGAATATCCGGTTAGGTCAACTGTCCGCCCTTAACGATTGGTTAGGTTAAGTCATGATATTTTTGTTGTTTAATGAAAATATCAAGACTTAACCCTTTTACTAAATGGTCGATTTCGCAAAAAAGCCGTAACATATATTGTATATGGTAATAATGCTAATACTAATTATATATATATATACACACACACAAACACCTTACTTTATAACCTTACAAAGGTTCCGCGCGATGATTCCTCATTTCGCCAAGGTCAAACTTGTCGCCCTTCCTCTCGAGTTGGCCTGGTGAAGTAGTGAATTGGTTTCTTGTGCTCTCCACCTCAAATAGCCAGGTACGCCCGGCTCATCGGGGATTCTTCTGAGTCAGGCGTCTAATTTTCTTTTGAAGATGTCCACTGCAACTCGCTCCGTGTTTCTTAGGTCTTTGGGCAGCTGATTAAACAGTTTTGGTCCTCTCACCACAAAACTATTTTCTTTGAGGGTTAAGGATGTTCCCTGTCTCGCCTTTAATTTGGGAATACG
This sequence comes from Bathynomus jamesi, assembly GCA_023014485.1. NCBI lineage: Eukaryota > Metazoa > Arthropoda > Malacostraca > Isopoda > Cirolanidae > Bathynomus > Bathynomus jamesi. Next base: position 1,108,004 of record JAJOZX010000808.1, on the reverse strand, counting down.
ACACAGTCTACCGTTTCGACTTTCCACCGTTGTTTGGGGAGTTACAGGGTTCAGAGTAAGATTAGGGACTAGTTTCTCCATTATTTTCCGTAAATAATGGTGTATCTCTCTCTTCTCCTTTCCAGTGAATACAGGTCTAGTTCGCGTAATCTTTCCCAGTAATTTAGTTCTTTGCACCCATTGATCTTGGCTGTGAAGCTTCTCTGAATCCCTTCCAGCTGTCTAATGTCTTCTTTTTTATATGGGCATGTTAGGACCGAGCAGTATTCCAATTTGGGTATGATCAGTGTTTTCAGTAGAGGAATCATTACATTCCTATCCCTTCGTTTAAAGATTCTCAGTATCTCCCAGTTATTCTCTTTGCTCTGTGTACTGCTACCTTATTTTGTGTTTTAAATTTCGCATCATCTATCATTACAACCCCTAAATCTTTTGCTCTAGAATTTCTCTGAATTTCCTGTCCATTTGGGGTATAATATTCCATGGATTTTAGGTCTTCTCTTT